>CAWUHX010000096.1:551418-962360 GCA_963922205.1 Romanomermis culicivorax | reverse complement strand
AGCAGTGGTATCAACGCAGAGTACTAGTTTATATTTTGTAAACAAATTTTGTAAAAAGAGTTTATATTTTGTAAAAAAATTTTGTAAAAAGTGTTTAGATTTTGTGAAAAAACTTTGTAAAAAGTGTTTAGATTTTGTAAAAGAAATTTTGTAAAAAGTGTTTATATTTTGTAAAATAAATTTTGTAAAAAGTGTTTATATTTTGAAAAAAATTTTGTAAAAAGTGTTTGTATTTTGAAAATAAATTTTGTAAAAAGTGTTTATATTTTGTAAAGAAATTTTGTAAAAAGTGTTTATATTTTGTGAAAAAATTTTGTAAAAAGTGTTTATATTTTGAAAATAAATTTTGTAAAAAGTGTTTATATTTTGAAAATAAATTTTGTAAAAAGTGTTTATATTTTGAAAATAAATTTTGTAAAAAGTGTTTGTATTTTGAAAATAAATTTTGTAAAAAGTGTTTATATTTTGAAAATAAATTTTGTAAAAAGTGTTTATATTTTGAAAATAAATTTTGTAAAAAGTGTTTAAATTTTGTAAAAAATTTTTGTAAAAAGTGTTTAGATTTTGTGAAAAAATTTTGTAAAAAGTGTTTATATTTTGAAAATAAATTTTGTAAAAAGTGTTTATATTTTGAAAATAAATTTTGTAAAAAGTGTTTGTATTTTGAAAATAAATTTTGTAAAAAGTGTTTATATTTTGAAAATAAATTTTGTAAAACGTGTTTAAATTTTGTAAAAAATTTTTGTAAAAAGTGTTTAGATTTTGTGAAAAAATTTTGTAAAAAGTGTTTATATTTTCAAAATAAATTTTGTAAAAAGTGTTTATATTTTGTAAAAGAAATTTTGTAAAAAGTGTTTATATTTTGAAAATAAATTTTGTAAAAAGTGTTTATATTTTGTAAAAAACTTTTGTAAAAAGTGTTTAGATTTTGTAAAAAAATTTTGTAAAAAGTGTTTATATTTTGAAAATAAATTTTGTAAAAAGTGTTTATATTTTGTAAAAAACTTTTGTAAAAAGTGTTTGTATTTTGAAAATAAATTTTGTAAAAAGTGTTTATATTTTGAAAATAAATTTTGTAAAACGTGTTTAAATTTTGTAAAAAATTTTTGTAAAAAGTGTTTAGATTTTGTAAAAGAAATTTTGTAAAAAGTGTTTGTATTTTGAAAATAAATTTTGTAAAAAGTGTTTATATTTTGTAAAAAATTTTTGTAAAAAGTGTTTATATTTTGAAAATAAATTTTGTAAAAAGTGTTTAAATTTTGTAAAAAATTTTTGTAAAAAGTGTTTGTATTTTGAAAATAAATTTTGTAAAAAGTGTTTATATTTTGTAAAAGAAATTTTGTAAAAAGTGTTTATATTTTGTAAAAAATTTTTGTAAAAAGTGTTTGTATTTTCAAAATAAATTTTGTGAAAAGTGTTTATATTTTGTAAAAAAATTTTGTGAAAAGATTTTAAATTTTGTAAAAAAAACTTTGTAAAAAAACTTTCTAAAAAGTCTTTACATTTTGTAAATAAATTTTGTAAAAAGAGTTTATATTTTGTAAATAAATTTTGTAAAAAGAGTTTATATTTTGTGAAATAAATTTTGTTAAAAGAGTTTATATTTTGTAAATAAATTTTGTTAAAAGAGTTTATACTTTATGAAAAAATTTGTAAAAAGAGTTTATATTTTGTAAATAAATTTTGTTAAAAGAGTTTATATTTTGTAAATAAATTTTGTAAAAAGAGTTTATGTTTTGTAAATAAATTTTGTTAAAAGAGTTTATATTTTGTAAATAAATTTTGTTAAAAGAGTTTATATTTATGTAAATAAATTTTGTAAAAAGAGTTTATATTTTGTAAATAAATTTTGTAAAAAGAGTTTATATTTTGTAAATAAATTTTGTAAAAAGAGTTTATATTTTGTAAATAAATTTTGTTAAAAAGAGTTTATATTTTGTAAAAGAAATTTTGTAAAAAGAGTTTATATTTTGTAAATAAATTTTGTAAAAAGAGTTTATATTTTGTAAATAAATTTTGTAAAAAGAGTTTATATTTTGTAAATAAATTTTGTTAAAAGAGTTTATATTTTGTAAATAAATTTTGTAAAAAGAGTTTATATTTTGTAAAAAAATTTTGTAAAAAGAGTTTATATTTTGTAAATAAATTTTGTTAAAAGAGTTTATATTTTGTAAATAAATTTTGTAAAAAGAGTTTATATTTTGTAAATAAATTTTGTTAAAAGAGTTTATATTTTGTAAATAAATTTTGTTAAAAGAGTTTATATTTTGTAAAAAATTTTGTAAAAGAGTTTATATTTTGTAAATAAATTTTGTTAAAAGAGTTTATATTTTGTAAATAAATTTTGTTAAAAGAGTTTATATTTTGTAAATAAATTTTGTTAAAAGAGTTTATATTTTGTAAATAAATTTTGTTAAAAGAGTTTATATTTTGTAAATAAATTTTGTTAAAAGAGTTTATATTTTGTAAATAAATTTTGTAAAAAGAGTTTATATTTTGTAAATAAATTTTGTAAAAGAGTTTATATTTTGTAAATAAATTTTGTTAAAAGAGTTTATATTTTGTAAATAAATTTTGTTAAAAAGAGTTTATACTTTATGAAAAAATTTGTTAAAAGAGTTTATATTTTGTAAATAAATTTTGTAAAAAGAGTTTATATTTTGTAAATAAATTTTGTAAAAAGAGTTTATATTTTGTAAATAAATTTTGTTAAAAGAGTTTATATTTTGTAAATAAATTTTGTAAAAAGAGTTTATATTTTGTAAATAAATTTTGTAAAAAGAGTTTATATTTTGTAAATAAATTTTGTAAAAAGAGTTTATATTTTGTAAATAAATTTTGTAAAAAGAGTTTATATTTTGTAAATAAATTTTGTAAAAAGAGTTTATATTTTGTAAATAAATTTTGTTAAAAGAGTTTATATTTTGTAAATAAATTTTGTTAAAAGAGTTTATATTTTGTAAAATAAATTTTGTTAAAAGAGTTTATATTTTGTAAATAAATTTTGTAAAAAGAGTTTATATTTTAAATAAATTTTGTAAAAAGAGTTTATATTTTGTAAATAAATTTTGTTAAAAGAGTTTATATTTTGTAAATAAATTTTGTTAAAAGAGTTTATATTTTGTAAATAAATTTTGTAAAAAGAGTTTATATTTTGTAAATAAATTTTGTTAAAAGAGTTTATATTTTGTAAAAAAATTTTGTAAAAAGAGTTTATATTTTGTAAATAAATTTTGTTAAAAGAGTTTATATTTTGTAAATAAATTTTGTAAAAAGAGTTTATACTTTATGTAAAAAAATTTTGTAAAAAGAGTTTATATTTTGTAAATAAATTTTGTAAAAAGAGTTTATATTTTGTAAATAAATTTTGTAAAAAGAGTTTATATTTTGTGAAATAAATTTTGTTAAAAGAGTTTATATTTTGTAATAAATTTTGTTAAAAGAGTTTATATTTTGTAAATAAATTTTGTTAAAAGAGTTTATATTTTGTAAATAAATTTTGTAAAAAGAGTTTATATTTTGTAAATAAATTTTGTTAAAAGAGTTTATATTTTGTAAATAAATTTTGTAAAAAGAGTTTATATTTTGTAAATAAATTTTGTAAAAAGAGTTTATATTTTGTAAATAAATTTTGTTAAAAGAGTTTATATTTTGTAAATAAATTTTGTTAAAAGAGTTTATATTTTGTAAATAAATTTTGTAAAAAGAGTTTATATTTTGTAAATAAATTTTGTAAAAAGAGTTTATATTTTGTAAATAAATTTTGTTAAAAAGAGTTTATATTTTGTAAATAAATTTTGTTAAAAGAGTTTATATTTTGTAAATAAATTTTGTTAAAAGAGTTTATACTTTATGAAAAAATTTTGTAAAAAGAGTTTATATTTTGTAAATAAATTTTGTTAAAAGAGTTTATATTTTGTAAATAAATTTTGTTAAAAGAGTTTATATTTTGTAAATAAATTTTGTTAAAAGAGTTTATATTTTGTAAATAAATTTTGTTAAAAGAGTTTATACTTTATGAAAAAATTTTGTTAAAAGAGTTTATATTTTGTAAATAAATTTTGTTAAAAGAGTTTATATTTTGTAAATAAATTTTGTTAAAAGAGTTTATATTTTGTAAATAAATTTTGTTAAAAGAGTTTATATTTTGTAAATAAATTTTGTTAAAAGAGTTTATACTTTATGAAAAAATTTGTAAAAAGAGTTTATATTTTGTAAATAAATTTTGTAAAAAGAGTTTATATTTTGTAAATAAATTTTGTAAAAAGAGTTTATATTTTGTAAATAAATTTTGTAAAAAGAGTTTATACTTTATGAAAAAATTTTGTAAAAAGAGTTTATATTTTGTAAATAAATTTTGTTAAAAGAGTTTATATTTTGTAAATAAATTTTGTAAAAAGAGTTTATATTTTGTAAATAAATTTTGTTAAAAGAGTTTATATTTTGTAAATAAATTTTGTTAAAAGAGTTTATATTTTGTAAATAAATTTTGTTAAAAGAGTTTATATTTATGAAATAAATTTTGTTAAAAGAGTTTATATTTTGTAAATAAATTTTGTTAAAAGAGTTTATATTTTGTAAATAAATTTTGTAAAAAGAGTTTATATTTTGTAAATAAATTTTGTTAAAAGAGTTTATATTTTGTAAATAAATTTTGTTAAAAGAGTTTATACTTTATGAAAAAATTTTGTTAAAAGAGTTTATATTTTGTAAATAAATTTTGTTAAAAGAGTTTATATTTTGTAAATAAATTTTGTTAAAAGAGTTTATATTTTGTAAATAAATTTTGTTAAAAGAGTTTATATTTTGTAAATAAATTTTGTTAAAAGAGTTTATACTTTATGAAAAAATTTTGTTAAAAGAGTTTATATTTTGTAAATAAATTTTGTTAAAAGAGTTTATATTTTGTAAATAAATTTTGTTAAAAGAGTTTATATTTTGTAAATAAATTTTGTAAAAAGAGTTTATATTTTGTGAAATAAATTTTGTTAAAAGAGTTTATATTTTGTAAATAAATTTTGTAAAAAGAGTTTATATTTTGTAAATAAATTTTGTTAAAAGAGTTTATACTTTATGAAAAATTTTGTAAAAAGAGTTTATATTTTGTAAATAAATTTTGTAAAAAGAGTTTATATTTTGTAAATAAATTTTGTTAAAAGAGTTTATATTTTGTAAATAAATTTTGTTAAAAGAGTTTATACTTTATGAAAAAATTTTGTTAAAAAGAGTTTATATTTTGTAAATAAATTTTGTTAAAAGAGTTTATATTTTGTAAATAAATTTTGTTAAAAGAGTTTATATTTTGTAAATAAATTTTGTTAAAAGAGTTTATATTTTGTAAATAAATTTTGTAAAAAGAGTTTATATTTTGTAAATAAATTTTGTAAAAAGAGTTTATACTTTATGAAAAATTTTGTTAAAAGAGTTTATATTTTGTAAATAAATTTTGTAAAAAGAGTTTATATTTTGTAAATAAATTTTGTAAAAAGAGTTTATATTTTGTGAAATAAATTTTGTTAAAAGAGTTTATATTTTGTAAATAAATTTTGTAAAAAGAGTTTATATTTTGTAAAATAAATTTTGTTAAAAGAGTTTATATTTTGTGAAATAAATTTTGTTAAAAGAGTTTATATTTTGTAAATAAATTTTGTTAAAAGAGTTTATATTTTGTAAATAAATTTTGTAAAAAGAGTTTATATTTTGTAAATAAATTTTGTTAAAAGAGTTTATACTTTATGAAAAATTTTGTTAAAAGAGTTTATATTTTGTGAAATAAATTTTGTAAAAAGAGTTTATATTTTGTAAAATAAATTTTGTTAAAAGAGTTTATATTTTGTAAATAAATTTTGTTAAAAGAGTTTATATTTTGTAAATAAATTTTGTTAAAAGAGTTTATATTTTGTAAATAAATTTTGTTAAAAGAGTTTATATTTTGTAAAATAAATTTTGTAAAAAGAGTTTATATTTTGTAAATAAATTTTGTAAAAAGACTTTATATTTTGTAAAATAAATTTTGTTAAAAGAGTTTATACTTTGTAAATAAATTTTGTTAAAGAGAGTTTATATTTTGTAAATAAATTTTGAAAAAAAGTGTTTATATTTTGTAAATAAATTTTGTAAAAAGAGTTTATATTTTGTAAATAAATTTTGTTAAAAGAGTTTATACTTTGTAAATAAATTTTGTTAAAGAGAGTTTATATTTTGTAAATAAATTTTGAAAAAAAGTGTTTATATTTTGTAAATAAATTTTGTAAAAAGAGTTTATATTTTGTAAAATAAATTTTGTAAAAAGAGTTTATATTTTGTTAATAAATTTTGTTAAAAGAGTTTATACTTTATGAAAAAATTTTGTTGAAAGAGTTTATATTTTGTAAATAAATTTTGTAAAAAGAGTTTATATTTTGTAAATAAATTTTGTAAAAAGAGTTTATATTTTGTAAATAAATTTTGTTAAAAGAGTTTATATTTTGTAAAATAAATTTTGTTAAAAGAGTTTATATTTTGTAAATAAATTTTGTTAAAAGAGTTTATATTTTGTTAAATAAATTTTGTAAAAAGAGTTTATATTTTGTAAAAAAAATTTGTAAAAAGAATTTATATTTTGTAAATAAATTTTGTAAAAAGAGTTTATATTTTGTAAATAAATTTTGTAAAAAGAGTTTATATTTTGTAAATAAATTTTGTAAAAAGAGTTTATATTTTGTAAATAAATTTTGTAAAAAGAGTTTATATTTTGTTAAATAAATTTTGTAAAAAGAGTTTATATTTTGTAAATAAATTTTGTTAAAAGAGTTTATATTTTGTAAATAAATTTTGTAAAAAGAGTTTATATTTTGTAAAAAAAATTTGTAAAAAGAGTTTATATTTTGTAAAAAAATTTTGTAAAAAGAGTTTATATTTTGTTAAATAAATTTTGTAAAAAGAGTTTATATTTTGTAAAAAAAATTTTGTAAAAAGAATTTATATTTTGTAAATAAATTTTGTAAAAAGAGTTTATATTTTGTAAATAAATTTTGTAAAAAGAGTTTATGTTTTGTGAATAAATTTTGTAAAAAGAGTTTATATTTTGTAAAAAAATTTTGTAAAAAGCGTTTATATTTTGTA
The DNA here is from genome assembly GCA_963922205.1 of Romanomermis culicivorax. Taxonomy (NCBI): domain Eukaryota; kingdom Metazoa; phylum Nematoda; class Enoplea; order Mermithida; family Mermithidae; genus Romanomermis; species Romanomermis culicivorax. The sequence continues at coordinate 955,256 of CAWUHX010000096.1, read as the reverse complement.
AATAAATTTTGTAAAAAGAGTTTATATTTTGTAAATAAATTTTGTAAAAAGAGTTTATACTTTTTGAAAAAATTTGTAAAAAGAGTTTATATTTTGTAAATAAATTTTGTTAAAAGAGTTTATATTTTGTAAATAAATTTTGTTAAAAGGGTTTATATTTTGTAAATAAATTTTGTTAAAAGGGTTTATATTTTGTAAATAAATTTTGTAAAAAGAGTTTATACTTTTTGAAAAAATTTGTAAAAAGAGTTTATATTTTGTAAAATAAATTTTGTTAAAAGAGTTTATATTTTGTAAATAAATTTTGTTAAAAGGGTTTATATTTTGTAAATAAATTTTGTTAAAAGAGTTTATATTTTGTGAATAAATTTTGTAAAAAGAGTTTATATTTTGTAAAAAAAATTTGTAAAAAGCGTTTATATTTTGTAAAAAAATTTTGTAAAAAGAGTTTATATTTTGTAAAAAAAATTTGTAAAAAGAATTTATATTTTGTAAATAAATTTTGTAAAAAGAGTTTATATTTTGTAAATAAATTTTGTAAAAAGAGTTTATACTTTTTGAAAAAATTTGTAAAAAGAGTTTATATTTTGTAAATAAATTTTGTTAAAAGAGTTTATATTTTGTAAATAAATTTTGTTAAAAGGGTTTATATTTTGTAAATAAATTTTGTTAAAAGGGTTTATATTTTGTAAATAAATTTTGTAAAAAGAGTTTATACTTTTTGAAAAAATTTGTAAAAAGAGTTTATATTTTGTAAAATAAATTTTGTTAAAAGAGTTTATATTTTGTGAATAAATTTTGTAAAAAGAGTTTATATTTTGTAAAAAAAATTTGTAAAAAGCGTTTATATTTTGTAAAAAAATTTTGTAAAAAGAGTTTATATTTTGTTAAATAAATTTTGTAAAAAGAGTTTATATTTTGTAAAAAAATTTTTAAAAAGAGTTTATATTTTGTAAATAAATTTTGTTAAAAGAGTTTATATTTTGTAAAAAAATTTGTTAAAAGAGTTTATATTTTGTAAATAAATTTTGTAAAAAGAGTTTATATTTTGTTAAATAAATTTTGTAAAAAGAGTTTATATTTTGTAAATAAATTTTGTAAAAAGAGTTTATATTTTGTAAATAAATTTTGTAAAAAGAGTTTATATTTTGTAAAAAAAATTTGTAAAAAGCGTTTATATTTTGTAAAAAAATTTTGTAAAAAGAGTTTATATTTTGTAAATAAATTTTGTAAAAAGAGTTTATATTTTGTAAAAAAATTTGTAAAAAGAATTTATATTTTGTAAATAAATTTTGTAAAAAGAGTTTATATTTTGTAAATAAATTTTGTAAAAAGAGTTTATGTTTTGTGAATAAATTTTGTAAAAAGAGTTTATATTTTGTAAAAAAAATTTGTAAAAAGCGTTTATATTTTGTAAATAAATTTTGTAAAAAGAGTTTATATTTTGTAAATAAATTTTGTAAAAAGAGTTTATATTTTGTAAAAAAAATTTGTAAAAAGAGTTTATATTTTGTAAATAAATTTTGTAAAAAGAGTTTATATTTTGTAAATAAATTTTGTAAAAAGAGTTTATGTTTTGTGAATAAATTTTGTAAAAGGAGTTTATATTTTGTAAAAAAATTTTTAAAAAGAGTTTATATTTTGTAAAAAAATTTGTAAAAAGAGTTTATATTTTGTAAAAAAATTTGTAAAAAGAGTTTATATTTTGTAAAAAAATTTGTTAAAAGAGTTTATATTTTGTAAAAAAATTTGTAAAAAGCGTTTATATTTTGTAAAAAAATTTGTTAAAAGAGTTTATATTTTGTAAATAAATTTTGTAAAAAGAGTTTATATTTTGTAAAATAAATTTTGTAAAAAGAGTTTATATTTTGTAAATAAATTTTGTAAAAAGAGTTTATATTTTGTAAAATAAATTTTGTAAAAAGAGTTTATATTTTGTAAAAAAAATTTGTAAAAAGAATTTATATTTTGTAAATAAATTTTGTAAAAAGAGTTTATATTTTGTAAATAAATTTTGTAAAAAGAGTTTATACTTTTTGAAAAAATTTGTAAAAAGAGTTTATATTTTGTAAAATAAATTTTGTTAAAAGAGTTTATATTTTGTAAATAAATTTTGTTAAAAGGGTTTATATTTTGTAAATAAATTTTGTTAAAAGAGTTTATATTTTGTAAAAAATATTGTAAAAAGTTTTTATATTTTGTGAATAAATTTTGTTAAAAGAGTTTATATTTTGTAAATAAATTTTGTAAAAAGAGTTTATACTTTATGTAAAAAATTTATAAAAAGAATTTATATTTTGTAAATAAATTTTGTAAAAACGTTATACACCAATCCCAAGCAACCTTTTGCTAAATATTGAGGATATACGTCACTCACGTGATGTGACGCCCCAACCAATAATCGTGACTTTTGATCCGGCTTTTGGTAAATCTTGGCTATCTGATGGTAGGCAAATTGGCGACCTTAATTGGCAAGAAATTGGTCGACTAAGCTGAAAAAATCATCGTCAAAGTTAAATTTGGTAGCTTTAAATCTGGGAAATGATTACGCAATCAATAAATGGAAGATAGAGGTCGAACTTGCCCTATCTTAAATTAATATCAGCCTAAACATTGACGTTAGCTGGAACCTGAGTCCGACCTTAATTCAGCTTGTTGCGAGATGCCTTAGCAGCTACTCTAAGCCTAAGCCTGAGCCTAAGCCATGCCTAAGCCTAAGCCTAAGCCTAAGCCTAAGCCTAAGCCTAAACCTAAGCCTAAGCCTAAGCCTAAGCCTAAGCCTAAGCCTAAGCCTAAGCCTAAGCCTAAGCCTAAGCCTAAGCCTAAGCCTAACCCTAAGCCTAAGCCTAAGCCTAAGCCTAAGCCTAAGCCTAAGCCTGAACCTAAGCCTAAGCCTAAGCCTAAGCCTAAGCCTAAGCCTAAGCCTAAGCCTAAGCCTAAGCCTAAGCCTAAGCCTAAGCCTAAGCCTAAGCCTAAGCCTAAGCCTAAGCCTAAGCCATGCCTAAGCCTAAGCCTAAGCCTAAGCCTAAGCCTAAGCCTAAACCTAAGCCTAAGCCGAAGCCTAAGCCTAAGCCTAAGCCTAAGCCTAAGCCTAAGCCTAAGCCTAAGCCTAAGCCTAAGCCTAAGCCTAAGCCTAAGCCTAAGCCTAACCCTAAGCCTAAGCCTAAGCCATGCCTAAGCCTAAGATTAAGCCTACACCTAAGCCTAAGCCTAAGCCTAAGCCTAAGCCTAAGCCTAAGCCTAAGCCTAAGCCTAAGCCTAAGCCTAAGCCTAAGCCTAAGCCATGCCTAAGCCTAAGCCTAAGCCTAAGCCTAAGCCTAAGCCTAAGCCTAAGCCTAAGCCTATGCCTAAGCCTAAGCCTAAGCCTAAGCCTAAGCCTAAGCCTAAGCCATGCCTAAGCCTAAGCCTAAGCCTGAACCTAAGCCTAAGCCTAAGCCTAAGCCTAAGCCTAAGCCTAAGCCTAAGCCTAAGCCTAAGCCTAAGCCTAAGCCTAAGCCTAAGCCTAAGCCTAAGCCTAAGCCTAAGCCTAAGCCTAAGCCTAAGCCTAAGCCTAAGCCTAAGCCTAAGCCTAAGCCCAAGCCTAAGCCTAAGCCTAAGCCTAAGCCTAAGCCTAAGCCTATGCCTAAGCCTAAGCCTAAGCCTAAGCCTAAGCCTAAGCCTAAGCCTAAGCATAAACATAAGCCTAAGCCTAAGCCACGGCGCTCAGTTGGAGGTGCTCAGTTGTCTGGCGCTCAGTTGTCTGGCGCTCAATTGTCTCGGTGCTCAGTTGTCTTGGCACTCAGTTGTCACGGTGCTCAGTTGTCTGGCGCTCAGTTGTCGGCGCTCAATTGTTGGCGCTCAATTGTCGGGTTATGCCCGGGCTCCAAGCAGTACTTTTACTGGAGCGTACTTTTTGGGTCTCGCAGTTACATAGTTTACTTATGTTATGTTATACTGCATAATAAAGCATTATTGGAAGATTGTAAGATCTAACTAGTTTGAATCTTTGTTTCTGCAATAAATCTGCATCCACTATCCGCAATCCGCACCCTAATCCGCTCTTCAGTCATCAATCCCTTATTTGTCCACTATCTGGACAAAGCAGGCCTGGCAACAGGCTATCATGGATCTGGAAGTCAAATCAAACCCATTAAATCACCTTCAACAAGGCCAAATCGTAATACATCGTATCTTTATCGAACGATGGATGGACTCGGATTTCCGAAATGCCGTACAACCCGTCACCGTCATCATCTTCCAATTCTTCGCTTCTGGACAACAAACTCCGAAATCTACGAACCGAGCGGCTATGGTTTTTCAAACAATGCGCTGCCGTTAGTAGCCAATTTGGCGCCAGGATGCTCGCTCCGCATAAAAAGACCAATGTTCGAGCGTTGTCCGACGTTTCGTATAGAGCGGCCCGCCAAGGCCAAGAACAAGATTCGGCCGCTTGTCCGCCGATTATTTTGAGCAAAGATGATTTTGGGCAATTGGTCGGCGATACGCCGCATGTGAAATTGGAGCAAAAGGCTGAAGGAAATTGTCATTACAAAAAAGCAAAAGCTGACCAATCAGAATGGAGCAGAGTATTAAGCTCCGCCTACTCCTTTGGATGTAAATTTTTGGAACTAATTGAAAGTCTGGCTCCGCCTCCTGTGCTTATACGTACTGGATGCAACCCTTCGAAATGGATTTCTAAAGTCGGGGCTTGCTAGAGGTAGGGCGCATGCTGGTTTTTCACCCAAAATGTGGTGTTTTCAGAATAAGCCCCACCCTAGGAATTCACTTCAGGGGGTTTCGTTCAGTGTATGCCCAAATCCGCATGTCAGAAAATTAACACTCAGTGAGGGGCTCGACCTTTCGACTTTCTGCATACATACGCCATTACAACACGTATAAACCTAGGAGGCGGAGCTAGGCTTATGCTTAGTTTGAAAAAGTAGGCGGAGCTTAATATCGATTGCTGAAAGTAGGCGGGGCGTAACATCAATCCACCATCCTTCGATATTTAAAATTGCGAAATTTACCCGTTGATGAACTATTCCCACTCTTCGACGACCAAGGCATTATTTTCTCGTCGGTCAAAGAAATAAAACTCCCGAAAAATACGACGATCAATAAACCGATAAGCAAAATTAAAATCGCCGCGTAATAAACCACGATTAAACATTTCGAACAATGGGACAATAGTTCATTTAACGATGAAATTGGTCTATGATTTTCATCATCCGATTGATTTATCGATCGATAAATATTTCCTTGGAGCGATAGAGGCGTCCTTTCGTCATTGGTTATCGACATTTTTTGTGAGATAAGCCCACCGGGGAAGCATAAAATACATTCTCTTATCTTTATTTGCCAAATAAATGTTGTTTAATTAGCGAAAGTAGCGAAAAGGAAATTTGGGACTATAATGGACGTAGAGGGATCCTGGCATCACCACGGGCGACTGCCGCCCGGCATTTTTGTCGACTGCGAATTGTTCAGTCGTAAATTATGGCCGTATTTCTGAACCTTCTTTTGTGCCAATTATTCTTCGGTAAGAATGTTTCACGATCCTATCCTCGTATATGTCGCAATCGTTTAAATTTCCAGGCTTGTCCAACTCGTGCCCCAGTGGTTGGCAAGATGCCATCGGCGTCTGCTACATCCAGATGGCGTCCTTAACGGACTTTGTTCCGTGGGGCGTGGCCCAATATATGTGCACCAAATTGGACCCTCGAGCCCATTTGCCAGTTTTTAAGGACCCGTTAGGCTGGAGTGTGTTTCAAATGGGAGTCAAGTGAGTTGACGAGCCACATAACCCAAACTGGACTACTCAATTTTCAGACCCCATTGTAAATCACAAAACTTTGTCGTTTATTACAAAAAAATGACCCTGGGAAAAACCATCCTCTTTTTTACGCAGACAATTCAAAGCCCAAGCCGGTTCTATAACGCCACCACCCGGCTTGGAACTGCCGAGCATGTTCGCGCCATTCGGCGCCTATCGTCGCAAGGACGACGACAAATATTTTTGGATCGACAACACCGAAATCGCTTTGGGCACGCAATATTGGCAAGCCGGGCAGCCCAATGCCACCAATGAAACCAATTGCATAGGTATAGAAGGATTCCTTGGGTGGTGCCGCACCTGACCCACCATGTCAGGCTAGATGTGACTATCCCAATTAGGGCTATTAGGGATCCCGAAGACATAGGTTGGATGAAACATCAATGCTACGGGTATGTTGGTAACCTCGGAACAACATCAGGCCCCTAGTATGGCCACCAGTGTTGAAGGGCTCCAGGGTGATCATGAAGCTGTTTCATCATGTCAATGTCGGTGTGACCATAGTGACCAGGTGGAACCCATTCAATGGATGTAACATCTAGGGCCCCTAGTATGGTCACCAGTGTTGAAGGGCTCTATGAGTATTTATGAATCTGTCGGTCAGTGGTCGATGTATGTTTGACCATCCCGGTCAGGGCTCAAAGGCTGCCTGCCGAATCCAAACATTGGATGAGACATCAATCCTATGGGTATGTTGTGAACGTCGGAACAACATCAGGCCTCTAGTATGGCCACCAGTGTTGAAGGGCTCCTGGGTGGTGATGAAGCTGTTTCATTACGTCAATGTCGGTATGACCATAGTGACCAGGGCTCGACAAAAATTTCTGGCTGTGGAACCTATTCAATGGATGTAACATCTAGGGCCCCTAGTATGGTCACCAGTGTTGAAGGGCTCCATGAGTATTTATGAAGCTGTCGGTCAGTGGTCGAGGGCTCAAAGGCTGCCATCAATCCTACAGTTCTAATGTTGTATTTTACCATAAAACATAGGTTTCAATGTGATGAGTAGCGACACGGGTTATTCGGTGGTCAAATGTAACGACAGGTACGGCTACGTTTGTCAAATGGAATTCGGCGATGATCGTGAGTAGTATAAAATTTTGTCCAAGTTATCTACAGTATGTTCATTTTAGCACCCCCTATATTGCCTGAAAATCACGAATTGGATATGGTCGTACCCCGAGCAAATATAAGTCGGTGACTTGAATCCATCAACCTGAGACTTCACTTTTTAGTGAAAATTGTGTATTCAGCCTGTCCCAATGGTTGGCGTATGGCCAACTATGTATGTTACGCGTCACCCGTCGACCCCGTGGTCGTCATCGACGACGGCCCCAAAACGTGCCAAAGTCTCAACGTCAACGCTACAATGTTAAAATTTTACAATCAGCCGGATTTCAGAAAATTTTTGGACTATTTTGGGTATAGATTTTCATGTACCCGGGAAAATCAATAACATGGGTTTTTTTCAGTAAAGAGGTGACCGCTGGTCAACACGTGGACGTGGCTTTGGCCAATAGACGAGATGGTCAATCGGGAACATATCCTGTTGATAGTGGTAAAGCTTATTTTCAAAATTTTCACTACAGTAAGAAAGAAGCGGGGAACGCGGATTGCGTAATCATGAACGACATTTACGCTTTTTATTGGAAATCGACTGATTGCAAATCCAAAGCATATCTGATTTGTCAAATCGAAAATCGATCGATTAAAAAAAGTGAATTTTTTTTTGAACCCGTAGAATTGATGTTTCAAGGAGGAAATTTCATTCTTCAGGTGAAGATTCATCGAAGAAAGAAGATAATCAAAATCAGAAGCATGATTCTAGTACGAAATTGCATAATTTAGATGTTTTATTATTGATTTTTAGTATTCTTGGTATATTTTGCATATAACAATCAAATTAATATATATAATAAATTTATAAAAATTTGAAAAAGCTCTATTACATAATGTATAATCAAGTTTTGGCACGCGAAAAATTTGATCAATACATTGCGAGCTACAGTAAGATTCTGAAACCATTACACTATCATTTCTAAAATAATGTTCATTTATGGATAACATGACACCATTTGTAGAAAATTCTATCGAAATGCCGTAAATTGATCCGCACGTAAAGTTCAGGTTCATATATTTGATCCAGATCAAAAAAGTTTCGCAATCAAGCACGTTCAAGATAACGCTTCCAGTTTCTGAGTATGAGATCAAACTTTTCAATTCACTATTCAAGTGACCGACAACCAAATCCGAGCATTTTGAATCCCGCAAACATAAAGTTTCGTATTGATCTTTAATTTTGGACATTGTATCAAATTGATTATCGAGAAATTTCGGTGGTTCTATTTTTAAATGTTTCTAGAAAAAATTAGAATCATTAATGAAGAGAGACAGTTTTCACTAAATTATAGTATTACTATCAAAATCCAATTATCTAAAATAATTGATAAATCTTCGATCGTAGAATTCATTTCGCAATTTTTAGCTAAATAGATCAACAAGGAACTTTGATCTTCGTCCACTCTGGCATAAAATTCCAAACGACTTTTTAATATTGTAGCATAGTTACAGTAACCACGAAAATTTGTTGTAATATTGCTGATGTCGAATTCGCTAGCGTTATCAAATCCTCCGAGAAATGACGACAACGTAAGCCGGTCGCTAATTACCTTAATGAGGAATAATAAAACATGGTAAAAGTTACAGTATACTTTATATTACCCCAGTGCGGAGAGAAAAATTTGCATATTTTTCACGTAGGAACCCACCAAAGTTTTGGCTTTGAATAGCACCTGCCTGTTGAATATGGGAGAGAAGTGTTATACAGTAAGACTGTTCGAAATGATCACCATACTTTTGTGAGTTGACCCGGATTTCGCCTGAAATCCTGATACTCTTGGTTACCGAGAAAAACTTCTTCGGGAAAAGCGGCTGTTGGGTAACGTGACGCTTCATTGATAATCTGGAAAGAATATTTTTTGTACATGATTCTAACTCCAATAGTGATACTGCACCGTGGAAACATCCTCACCACTAAAACGTATGACACATCATGTTGGCAATAGGCGTTGAAAATTAACATACAAAAAAGTAGACAGTTCATCATTCGAAAAATTCTTCGCTACATAGCGACTAAATTATTCTTATTTTTCAAACTAGTTTTTGAGAATGAATGAATCATTATGCAAAAAATATAAGACTTACAATATACGAGACTATGTGCAAAGAAAATGGTGTTCAAGTTTCCGTGAATAATGAAAGTTGCCGAAAACTTGATATTGTCGTGGTATGCCCACATACAAACTACCACATACACAACACCATTAACACAAGCCTTGTTTGGAAAGGTCAGGGGTTCAAGCCACTCACCGAGCATTATTTTTCTGATACGTCACCCACGTCCATTTTGGGCATATGACACACAAGGGGCCTTTTCTCAGAGCAGGAGGGAGGAGTTCTAGTGATGGTCCAGGCGCATACATGTGTAATAGGGCGCCAATCCACTACAGTAAGCTCGTCAGCTTTTCAAAGTGATCCACAAGAATGCATCGTTTCGGAGCTCAAAGTTGTTCAAAGTTGTCCGAAGGTTCACAACATCCAAGATTACACTGGCAGCAAGTTCGTGATAAAGTTAGTTGTTGTTTTGTTTGCCTTAGTGAGCAGTCGGTTTTGTGAGAGGCTCTAAGCATCGGTAGTAAATCGAAAACCCAACGTGTGATCTAGGTTGAGTCAAACTATTTGGAAAATAGTTTGAGTATTCCGCTTCAACTCCTAGAAGGGCAAATTAGTACTGTCCAAGTTTCGGCTCCAAAAACCTTAAATGACCTGAGCGAAGTTCCTTGGATAATTTGACCTACCACTCTCTACGAGCCCATCAATCTCCTGCCTACCATTATCATTGGGTGAAATTTGTCAATCACTCCAAGTGTTTCCTTTACAGCATTCTACACCCTTTTCTACGTTCCGTACGTCTCTTATTAAAATATGTGCAATAAATCGTCATCGTCTAATTATATGATGTTGGATGGGACTAGATGTTTTGTGGATCAATAGGTTTATCCTCTACTAGCGGCCCATATGTAGGAGGTTGGTGAGGTAGTCATTACATTGGGTAAGGGTAAGCATGGGCGTGGGAAATATGTACATTAAGGACAAACCCTGGGATCCCGCTCCTGCCTGAGACTCAAAGCCCCGCCTACATTTAAAATACAACACTTGTATCAGGAATCCAAATGACAGCCAACAACACGCTTCTACTCTGTGTGCCCTCAACCTGGGTACTGATGGTGGATGTCCAAATTGAGTACCTACAGTAACCCTAACAAATGGCTACAATGACAGTTATCGAAGTGGGAATGTGCCTAGTGCAGTTGGTGAAACGAGCCTTATATTAAAGGTTGAGACCTCGAGCCCCTCACCAAACAAATTTATCTGATTCATTAGGCATATAGATTTGGGCAGGTAAGCATCATACGAACAACCCCTTGTCCTTGCTTCGGATTCACTGGGCTTAAATCAGGGACCATTACGAGTAAAAACTGGGCTTAAATCAGGGACCATTACGAGTAAAAAGAACATTAATAATAAAAAGGGGCAAACTTCTACCTGCCAAATCTGACTACAGTAATTACCTGGAAATGGTCTGCTAAAGCTGGTTACAGTAATCACCTTGGAATGGTCTGCCAAACCCACACTTGGGGCAACTTCCAACAGTTGCCAAAATATTACAAAATCTACCTAAATCAGTAGAAACACGCTACAACACTTAGTATTAATACAGTAATTTTTATTGTCAAGTACTTTCTTTCAACTTTTAGCCGGCAAATAGCATTTGAAAACAGAATGGACTATAGTCTAACAATTATTTAGGAGTTTAGGTAGCGACCACTCTACACGCAAAATCACCTACAATTTATAAACAAAACGTGAGTAGAACACTACTAAACCTAAAACCATCCTCAGATTCATAGAGTAACGACTTTTGCAACAATCATTTTTCTTCGATGTGTCTTTGGCCTCGCTTTTTGGCGCCTCATTGCTCTTGCCCTCGGACGTCGTCGAAGCAAAAGCTACAATGCACAAAATAGTATCATAAGAAAAAACCTCGTCTGCACTACACTTACTCCTCGCATCAATTTGACACACAATGAATGCCGTACTTTTACAGTCCGTGACCTTCCACGTAAAACCTGATACATCATTGACAGTGATGCAATCACCACCATCGGCAGCCGGTTGTTTCAAAGCCCAGTGCGTGTAGGCGACTGCTGCTCCATTGGATGTGACGAATTGGGCTCCATTTGCACGTTGAAAGCCCAAGGCTACATAGGCGTGTTGGGCTTGACTGGTGACATTGGTGCTAAATTTGTATTAAAATATGGTGTAGTAGTTGCATGGTAAGTGTGGGGAATGCTGCGTGATAAACAGCCACATGCACCACTACAAAACCCACCCCCCTCTTTTGAGGAGAAAGGCCCCTGGTATGTTCACCAATGTCGTATGCTCAAATCCACATGGCTAGAATATCAGGAAAAACATGCCTGGTGAGGGGCTCGAACCCTCTACCTTCTGTGTACAAGGCAAATGTGCTAACCAAGCCACATGGATGGTTCCGAAATTGTGGTTCTAGTCGTGGTGGTGAATGACGTGATAAATAGCCCAATGCGCCACTACAACACACTATCATTTCCCAGAGTGATCCCTATCCCTTGGATTCACACTCTCGTATACCCTGCTACCTCGGGTTTTACCCCAGAATGATCTAGGAACCCCTCAGCACCTCCAGGATTCTCCACCCACAGGAATCACGAGCTGTGACATCTAACTCCTAGACTCCTACATCCATAGTCTCTTTAGTGATAGGGCCTACTGACATTTTGGAGGCGTCTGAATGTTTGTAGCAGCTGATTGTAATAGCTCATTTTTGCCATGTGCTTTTCATATGGATAAATATAGCCATATGAAAAAAGACCAAGATGGCCTAGTGGATAGCGCTCTCGACTCACAAACTCAAAGCTCACAGTTCAAACCCCACTCCAGTCCAAATTTGGTAAAAAAGGTGGAAAGCCTGAGGAAGGTAGTATGATTACTGCCGAAACGTCACTTATCCATATTGTTCTGTTACATACGTTGTATTGTTGTGTTATATTGTGTGCTATAATAAAGCATTTTACCATTTTATGTGGTTGTACAGGCCCAACAGTGGACAACAAAAATGAGCTGGTGTAGTTATCCCCTACCTACAGTACCCAACCCCCTGCACCTCATATGACCAATCTTCACACCTCACTACCACCTAAGTGTGACATATGATATTTTAATTGTTTACCTGATATATCGGATGAACATTTCGTATTCAGCTTTGATGAAAAATCTGGCTATGTTACTTTGTGAATTCACTTTGGTACATGTCGTTAAACCATCTACGATGCTCATCAATGGGTTATCTGGTATTTTGACGCAGGTGTTGCTAACCATTGCCCAAGTATTATCGGGGCAAGCCTTTTGTACACCAGTGGGAGTGGCATCTTTGGATTGGGCATTTGGATTTTCAGTGACTAAAAACAATATTTCACACAATTTTTGGACAAACACAGCTATAAAATCACCTTCACTATCTTCGAGCTGGCAAACATACAAATACCTCCCGTTGCATTTAATGTCTCCGAATCCAACATCGTTGCTCATCACATTGAAACCGATACATTTTTGAGATTGCGGTCCATCTCCATCTTTGCCATCCGGTTGACCCTCTTGCCAATGGTTGGGTGCTCCGATAGCCAATTCCGAACCATCGATCCAGCTATATTTGCCATCTTTTTTCTTATAAGCCCCAAATGGTATAAATGGATCAGGCATTACGAAACCATCGGGCATCTTGGTTTTGTTCATTTCGCTTTTGAACTCTCTACAAAAGAAGTCTGAGGTGCTATACAGAGGTGAAAAATCCTAGGACTTTTGTCACTGGCAATCAGTGATGGCCATGACATCACTGATTGTTGGCATTGACGTTCAATTGGCCACAGTTCGTGACAATCCAAACAGTCAGTGACAGTTGCCAACAATCAATGACAGTCAGTGAAAATCTGCAACTGTTAGTGACATTCGGCAACAGTACGCAACAATTGGCTACAGTGACAATGAGACAGTCTGCAACAGTCGATGACAATCAGTGACAATCAGCCACAATCAGCAACAATCAGCTACAATCAGTGACAATCGGCAACAGTCAGCAACAGTTGATGACAGCCAGCAACAATCAGTGACAGTTGGCAACAATTGGTGACAGTTGGTGATAACTTGTGACTGTCCACAATCACCACAGTCGACAACAATTGCTGACACTTGGTGACAATCAGCAACAGTCGGCAACAGTCGCCAACAATCTGCAACAGTCCGGGAAAGTCAGGCACAATCAGCCACAATAGGCAACAGTCCATGACAGTCAGTGGCAATCAGTGACAGTTGGTGACAGTGACAGTCAGCAACATTCAGCATAGCAACAATCAGCCATGGTCAGCGACAATGGGCGACAGTTGGCGATAATCCAGAACAGTGAGTGACAATCAGCAATAGTTGTTAACAATGGGCGACTGTCCCTGATCCCTAGGATTTAATTGGTGACAGTCAACGACAATCCATGATAGTGAGTGACAATTAGCCACAGTCAGAAACAATCAGCAACAGTCAGTGACAATCTGCAACTGTTGGCAACATTCGGCAACAGTCAGCAACAGTTGGTGACAGTTGGTGACAGTCCACAACAGTCCAGGACAGTCAACAACAATAGGCCAAAGTTGGTGACAATCAGGTACAGTCAGCAAGAATAGGTGGCAGTTGGTGACAATGACAGCCAGTGATAGTCAGCCACATTCAGCAACAGTTAGCAACAATCAGCATTGGTTAACGACAATGGGAAACAGTCGGCAACAATCCAGAACAGAGACTGACAATCATCTATGGTGGGCAACAATCAGCAGCAGTCTGATAGAATTCATGGCAGTCAGCAACAACTGGTGACAGTTGGTGTCAATCAGCAACAGTCCCTGACAATTGGCAACAGTCGGCATTAATCCATGACAGTCAGTGACAATCAGTGACGGTTGGTGACAATCAACTACTGCCAGCAACAATAGGTGACAGTGGGTGACAGTGACAGTCAGGAACATTCAACAACAGTTAGCAACAATCAGTGACAGTTGGCGACAATCCAGAACAGTGAGTGACAATTGGCTATGGTCAGTAACAATCGGCAAAAGTCAGCAACAGTCCATGACAGTCAGTGACAATGACAGTTAGTGGCAATAAGCAACAGTCGGTGACCATGGGCAAGAGTACGCAACAATCCACAGCAGTCAGCGACAATTGGTGACAGTCAGGGACAATCAGCAACAGTTGATGACAGAGGGCAACAGTCGGTGACAATCCACAACAGTGAGTGACAATCGTTTACTTTTCCTGAACCCTAAGATAATGGGTGATAGTCAGTGACAATCCACGACAGTGAGCCACAATCAGCTACAGTCAGTGACAATAGCTGACAGTTGGTGACAATCAGTGACAGTCAGCCACAATCAATGACAGTTGCAGACAGTCACTGGCTATCACTGGCAGTCAGCAACAATTAGTGACTGTCCTGGATCCCTAAGATTTAATTGGCAACTGTCAGCAACAGTCCACGACAGTCAGTTACAATTGGCAACAGTTGGTGACAATGAGCTACAGGCAATGGCAATACATGACAGTTGGTGACAGGGATAGTCAGTTATTGTCAGCAACAGTCAGCAACAGTCAGCAACAATCAGCAACAATGGGCAACAGCCGGCCGCAATGATGCCAAACAGTGAGTGACATTCAGCTACAGTCGGCGACAATCAGTGACAGTTGGCAACAATCCACGAGAGTCACAACATTTAGTGACAGTTGGTGATAATCAGCAACAGTTGGTAACAATCAGCGACAGTCAGCCACAATCAGTGACAATTGCTGACAGTCACTGGCTATCACTGGCAGTCAGCAACAATTAGTGACTGTCCTTGATCCCTAAGATTTAATCAGCAACTGTCAGCAACAGTCCACAACAGTCAGTTACAATTGACAAAAGTTGGTGACAATGAGCTACAGTCAGTGGCAATACATGACAGTTGATGTGACAGTCATCCAGAATGGGCAACAGCTGGCAACAATCCCGAACAGTGAGTGACATTCAGTGACAGTTGTCAACAATCCATGAGAGTCACGACAATTGGTTACAGTTGGTGACAATCAGGTGACAGTTGGTAGCAATCAGCAGCAGTTGGTGATAATCCGTGACAGTCAGCCACAATCAGTGAAAGTCAGCAACAGTCAGCAACAAATGTTGGTTCATGACCACCAAGCATTGGAGTTGTATGCTAAAAATTGTAGCCAAGGGGAGCACCTTAATTTCGGTTCATCTCGTGGTGTGGTGGTCTAGTGGTGAGGACATCAGCCCGCAATGCTGGTAACCCAGGTTCCACTCCTGGCTACACCCTATTTTTCAAAAGTGACAATTGGTGACAGTCAGCAACAATTGGTGATTGTCTCTGATCCCTAGAATTTAATCGGCAACAGTAGGCGAGAATCCACGACCGTCAACATCAATCAGTGACAGTCAGCAACTGTCACTGAATCCCAGGATTCAATCATTGACAATCAATGACTGCACTTCTGAATTGGAGTTTTATGGTCACATACAACATTCCACCCATAGGATTGATGTTTCTTCCAATCCACTGGTTCCGAACCCGGCCATTTTTGTTGAGTCCTGGTCATGATGGTCACATCTACCCTGGCATTGGACAGTTCCGGTGCCACCCAGGAAGCCCTTCAACATTGGGCCTAAAAAAAGTGCGCACGCCATACTATTACTTCAAACCAATTTGAAATACATTCCAAGCCATTTCGTCTTTGAATATCGGCAAATGCCCGCGCAAGTCCGCATCGGCGCATATATATTGCGCCATGCCCCACGAAACCGGGTCATTGAGGCTTTTAGGTTTCATGTAGCACGAACCCATGGCATCGGTCCAGTCGGGTGGGCATGCGGTCACGATACCTGGAAAAGAGGCTCATTACCAAACAATTTTCTTAGAATAATTCACTTACGCAGTAGATGCAGGAACAAGAGAAAAATCACCATAGTAGTGCGAAATGACATATTTTTTTTCTTCTATCTAGATGTCAAAAAAAAATTCCTCACAAACCATAGTTACTGTACTTTGCTATGGAGAAAAAAATTATGCTTTACTGCTATTGTGAAATTTTCCAGAGAACATGGATACAAGAGTTCATGGCGACATTGCGCATTAAGTTCGACGAACATATTACTCTCATGGGTGACAACTTGAGCCTGAAGTTTAACAAGAATTGGGTGTTTGTTGCTTTATTGTAATTATTATGTTATGTTATGTTATGACATAGGCTTATCTTATAACACATAAAAAATTTTTTCTGAAAAACTGTATATTGAAGAAATATGTTCGAATAGAGCCTTACGCTATAACATAGGCCCATGTTGGAAAATGCAGGAAATTTTTTCTCAAAACTTTATTTTATCACATTGATTTTTTTATAACATGGTATATGTTATAATATGGCATATGTTATAATGTGTGATATGCTATAATATGACAAATGCTATAATATGAGACATGTTATAATATGGGATATGCTATAACACAGGACATATTAAAACATGGTATATGTTATAACATGGCATATCTAATGATGTGTGATATGCTGTAATGTGACATGGGCCATAATATGATATATGTTAGAATATGGGATATGCTATAACAGAGGATATGTTAAAACATGACATATGTAATATGGAATATGCTACAATGTGGCAAATTTTACAATATGAGATATGTTATTGCATGCTATAACAGAGGATATGTTAAAACATGGTGTATGTTTTAACATGACATATGTTATGATGTGCGATACGCTATAATGTGGCATATGCTACAATGTGACATATGCTATAATATGAGGTGTGTTACAAAATGGGATACGCTATAATATAGGATATGTTATAATATGTGATGCTATAATGTGACATAGGCTATAATATGACATATGTTAGAATATGGAATATGCTATAACAGAGGATATGTTAAAACATGACATATGTAATGTGACAAATGCTCAAATGTGACAAATGCTACAATATGAGTGGGATTTGCTATAATATAAGATATGTTATACTATGTGATAAGCTATATTGCAATTATATTTTATAAAGTAGGCCCATGTCATAACATATGTTATGTTATAACATAAGATCACATCATGACATATAGCTTCCCTAAAAAAATTTTGGACAAACTTTTTAGATATCCTTTAACATAGGCCCATGTTATAACATTAAGCTATATTATAACACACGACATCGTACTGTAGGTAAATATGTACAGTACAGCATGTTTGGATATTGTTCGATATGGTGCAAGAGTCGTTATCTGCTGTCAACAGTATATCCTTCATGAGGCTGCTATATTGTGTTCTGTGACAAACATTTAGATGGACACTTAGTAATAATAATAAAAATTATGATAATAATAGTAATAATAATAATAATAAAGATAATAATAATAATAATAATAATAATAATAATAATAATAATAATAATAATAATAATAATAATAATAATAATAATAATAATAATAATAATTAATAATAATAATAATAATAATAATAATAATAATAATAATAATAATAATAATAATAATAATCATAATAATAATAATAATAATAATAATAATAATAATAATAATATTTAAGACCTTTATTGTATATATTTACAGGAAAGCTTTAAACATTCATAGCATACATAGAAAAAATGAAAAACGCATTAAATAATGGTCATAAAAATAAAAATTCCAATAATCTACTGAATTTCTTCGTTTTTATTCTGCGATGATTCATTTTTAGCTCTTTTCGCCATTTCTAACGAAATAATTTTCTTCATCAAAATCAATTCTTGTTGCACTTCAGCTTCACGTTTCTTAATCTATATTAAAAAAAAAATTTCAACATTTGACGAAAAAATATAAAAATTTTACATTTTTACCCTGTCGACCAAAATTTTTTCGGCTTCCAAATCTTGTCGCAAGGCTTTAATTTTGTCCTAAAAAAGCTAAAAAAACCTGAAAAGCCTAAAAAATCAAATATATTTAGGTAAAATAAGCAAAACTTACTTCTAATGCAGAATTGTCGTTTTCGGCCATTTTGCTTTGAAGCAAATTTCCTAAATTATAAGCAGCTTTTTGCCGCTAGAATATTCTATTTCGCAGCTAGGAGGAGCAAAACTTGCATCAGCTAGCAGGCGTTATAAAAAATGGAAAACATACGCAAACGATGCTAGAGGGAAAATATTTTGCGAAGTTAGCAGTGGATATAAGACGTTAACTCGTAGTGGGCGGGGATTCGGGAAACCATTGAATAGCTTTGAATTGTACTTGATGCTCAGTCCAGACGAGAGAAGATGACCGCAAACTTTATCCAAGAAGTAGAAAAAGATCTTTCCTTAGGGATAAAGAAAGAAAAAGATCCGACAATTGAGCACTGGACAATTGAGCAGCGACAATTGAGTGCCAACAACTGAGCGCTAGACAACTGAGAGCCGAGACAACTGAGCACCAGACAACTGAGTGCCAGACAACTGAGCACCAACTATTTAATGGCTTAGGATTAGGCTTTGGCTTAGGCTTAGGCTTAGGCTTAGGCTTAGGCTTAGGCTTAGGCTTAGGCTTAGGCTTAGGCTTAGGCTTAGGCTTAGGCTTAGGCTTAGGCTTAGGCTTAGGCTTAGGCTTAGGCTTAGGCTTAGGCTTAGGCTTAGGCTTAGGCTTAGGCTTAGGCTTAGGCTTATGCTTAGGCTTAGGCTTAGGCTTAAAGAAAACGCTCTATTATAATGCATCAAATAGTCGGTGCTCAGTTGTCGGCGCTCAAATGTCAGTTAACCTGGTTTGACAGAACTAGTTAGAGCTAATTCCTTAGCTGAGCATTGGAGATCACGCAACAGTTCAGTTCCGTAGACCTGGCAATAACGATAAATAACTTACCTTCAATTGAGGGGCTCCACCATGACATCTCACAGTCTCCCAGGAGAGAAAGCTTACTGGTCAAGAATAGACTTACTTACTTGCAGGATCCCTATAAAGGTCTTCCTGTTGCTTGGCATTAGCAAGCAGGGCGCCTGGGGCTTTGGCCCTTTGCTCTAGATGGAATTTGGCCCTTCGCATCAGATGGAGCTTCAGGCATATTTTCTACATGCCATGTATCGCCCCACACATTTGGCAATTATTGCATAAACGTGTTGCCATTCTAACCATCCCCAAACACTGTTCGAAAAATAATGCTCGTCCGGGATTCGAACCAGGGTCTCTGTGATTATAGTGCAGCATTCTTCCATTTGAACTACCGACCAGTGTTGCAATTGTTACGAAGGGGTGATGTACAGCCGTGCGACACGTGACATTCCCCCCTTGAAAGAAAGACGACCTCGTCCATTGAAGATGCAGGTTCCTGCGGCCCACCAATGTGGGACCATCCAAGCCTAGCCATGACGCGTATTGGATAAACGCATTGCCATTGTAACCATCACCAAACACTGTTGGAAAAATATGCTCGTCGAGGATTCGAACCTAGGTCTCTATGACTATAGTGTAGTGTTCTTCCATTTGAACTACCGAGCCAGTGTTGCGATTGTTTTGAAGAGGTGATGTACGGCCGTGTGACATGTGACATATGGAACATATATATCAAAGTATACCACCTAAACTGTGGTGGTGATACAGATGATTTGGAAACTATAATATGATCCAAATTTTCTTAAGCATGTGGGGTCGCACAGCGGGTTTATAAAGTTTGCCCCAAGCTTCATTGTGTAAAATTTTACTTGCACGTAGAAGGTACACTTGAAGCTTCAACCCTAAAATTCTACATTTATTTAGAAAGTATGCCTGAAGCTTCAACTTGTAGAATTCTACTTCCGTGTAGAAAGTACGCCCAAGGCTTCAAGCTATAAAATTCTACTTCCACGTAGAAAGTAGGCCAGAAGCTTCAATGGGTAAAATAAGACCTCATATTTCCTCAACTGACCAAGACATTAAAATTTATGACACAATGTCTCTCAGAAAATTTTAAAAAAATAGCGCCTCAAGGTCAGAAAATCTAACGATTTAATGGTTTTACTCATTTTTTTAGAAAAATTTTACAAAAAATTTTGTTCCGGAAAAATTATTTACCTATTCGGGACACGTTTTTTGATGATTCCCTATGCTTGAGCACTGATTTTAGGACGTGATTTTCGCTTTTTTGGAATGCATTTTTTTTGCAAAATGTATGAAAAATTGTATCACGATGAACCAAAAAACTGGTCGTGAAAACAGTTATTAAGCATGAATGCAGAAAATGTGTTTTACAAAAAATTTTACAAAAAAATTAAAATTTTTGGGGAAACATTGCATCACAAATTTAATGTTGAGGCGTACTTTCTACATGGAAGTTGAATTTTACCCATTAAAGCTTTGGGCATACTTTGTACATAAAAGTCGAATTTTACATCTTAAAGCTTCCGGCATATTTTCTACATGCCCTGTATCGCCCCACACATTTTAAACGTATTGGATAGAGGCTTTGCCATTGTAACCATCGCCAAACACTGTTCGAAAAATGATGCTCGTCCGGGATTCGAACCTGGATCTCCGTGACTATAGTGCAGGGTTCTTCCATTTGAACTACTGAGCCAGTGTTGCAATTGTTACGAAGGGGTGATGTACAGCCGTGCGACACGTCACACATTCAATGAGGTTAGGATCATATTGCATTGTGGACTATACTTTCTACATTTCCTGTAGGGCCCTGCACAAGGCGGTATACCTTAAGGCCTATGTTGGTACCATTTGTGTACCCCCTATTTTGGCCTGTATAACTAGTCAGAAAGTCTTCAAGTGACATACAGAGTGTCTTACTGTAGCAAAGATGCAAAAATGGATTGGAGACACGTGGAGTGTTGTACTGTAGCTATAATAATGTTCAGTTTGAAAAATAGTGTGTAGGCAGGAGTCCAATCTGGGTTACCAGCATTCTGGCCTGATGTCCTCACCATTAGACCACCACACCACAAGGTGAACCCAGATAAACATGGGCCCCTTGGCTGTGATTTTTAGCGTACAACTCCAATGCTCAGTGCTCATGAACCAACAACTCTTGGCAAGTAGCAGGGTACCTGCTGCTTTGAATTGTCATCCAATGAAGTTGCTGACTTTTTAGAAATGAAAATTATATGGAATTTTTTGGAGGGAAAATAGCCTAAAATAGAGAATGATCCTCGAAAATATTCGAATTGATCATTGATTGCTTCAATCATCTGCACATGAAAAATGCCAATTCTTTCTGAAAATATGCAAAAGTTATAAAATATTTAAAAATAAAACAAGAAAAAACTTAATTCCAAATGTAGATTATCCATTTTGAATACTTCGTTTTGACAAGTTTATATCCATCGTCCTGGAAAATAAATGAAATATATTCCATTTTTTGTACTTTTCCATTATAGAGGGCCTTATTTTGGGTATGATCGATGGTTGAGAATTTAATACACTTGAAAAAACTGAACATTAGTAATTATGCCCTAAATCTTCGGAATAATAATTCTCGGGGCATCATAAATACAAAAATTAATTTTGTGCCCTGATACGCCATGCAATTACTGGTTTTGATTTCTATTGTTGCTTCATTTGCCGCATTATCGAAAGAAAAATCATCGACTATTAAATTCATCTTCAAACCCAAATGTAAAAGGCAAGTTGAAAAAAATGTCATTGATCCATTTTGCGATGATCCATTGTCGAAAAATTATAATAATAATGATTCGACGACTTTTGACGACCGTTCAGAATCGACGATAATATCGATTGAGAATTCGACATCAGACGCTAATATTGCGACACCGGAAACTTTTTTGGAAGATACACCATCAACTAAAAAAGTTATTGTTATACAAAAGATTAATAGAACTATCAATGAAGCTATACAAGATGAAATTGAGAAAGCTAGTAAATATGAAAGGTAAGCAATTATGATTAGCGTTAACTTTATCGATACTCTTTCTACAGGTCGAGAATTTAATTTCTCGAATACATTCGACAATATTACTTTTGAACAATGCGGCCCGGATAGACATCCAATTTTTGATATTCTAGCCTGGATGAAAGCAACAAGTAAAAAAATGATGTAATTAGCAATTATAAAATTTATCATCACACTTTTTTCAAGATGTATCCACCGAATACGAAAGCAACAAATGTTTCTCCAATTACCATGGTTCTTGCCAATCCCATTGGAAAAGTTGTCATTTGTTGGGCGCTCAGAAACTTTGCCCGCTATTGTGCAATGTTGTATCCAATGGCGATAAATGCCCGGAATGTAAGTTGAGGATGGGAACTGAACTGTAGAATCTGGTTATGGATGTTGTCTGGAAGGTACACGCAAATGTCGAGTATGTGTTATATTTTAGAATAGTCGAGGCTTTTGAGAGAGGAGGCAGGAGTGAGATTCCAGAATTCGTCCTTAATGCACGTATTTCCAACACCCACGCTTACCTGATTAAATACTTAATTAATGTACTTAAACCTGACAGTAATTACCCACAGACTAAAGGAAACTGATTCCTTAATCCATCTCCTAATTAAACATGAAGAGATACGAAGAATTCTCTCCAATTTTTACCAGACGCAACGTAAACTTACTAATACAAATTTGGACGGGTGAGGATACAATCACTCCCTTGTGCTACGGGAAATACACCAAAAGGGCTGGGTGCACAGGGAGGCAGGCAAGTACGTGAAACATATGACTAATAACAACAATAATGAGAGAGCCCAAATGCACACGTGCAGATATGTGCTACAGTAAGACGTCTCTCGATGGTCCGCGTCACTCACTCCACTTTATACCTGTGGGCCTCTTTCGAAATTTGACACAAAATATGAATGTACAACAAATTGGTGGAAATACACTACAACATATGGACAGGGAATCAAAATTTCATTGCCATGGTTTTTGACAAAAGGGTGCATGATATAGAATCGAAATTTTTAATGGTTTCTGGTATCTGAATGCTTAGGTTCAGGCAATCCCATCCACATTTCAGATACCAAAATCCACTAAAAAATGTGGATTTTAGGTCCACCATGCATTTCACACTTTTTGGAGAAACTTTACCTTGGTGTCCTGGGAAGCACTTGAAGCTGGGGCCACGAATGCGCCCAAATGAGCTGCAAGCCATGAATAACTCAACATTTCCAGATGCTGAATGCTGAAACTCCCCTATATACTTTCACTCACTCTTTGACAACCTGGAAAACACAATTTTTACTTTATATTCATTCACAATAAAACTTACCTATGACCCCCCTGCTACACAAATGTGGAAACCTACAGCCTAAAAGACAACCATCCACAAGCAACAAAAAAAACAAAAATGAAGAATATCTTACACCACATTACAGTATAACTTGCTCCAAAGCTTTTCTTGTTAGAGCGTAGGAACTTGCAGATCAGATTTGAAAAATGACAAATATTCGCAGACGGCCCTGTTACTCGGTCTTCTAGTGACGTTCTATTCTCAAGAGCAGGGGCATGCGTAAGTGTCAGGGTAAATATCATAGTGGAAAATTTGAGTGGTTATGCAATATATAGATTAACATGTTCGCAACACAGAACTTACTTTTACTTGAGATGTTCTTGTCAGGGTTACTGTAACTGGTTGATGTGTACCTAGGCAAGTTGGGTTTTTGACTTTACTAATTTACAACTTACAACCTTTGTACAAACGTTGGTTTGACACGAAATGTAAAACTGGTGCAAAACGCAAACGTAAAATGGGCGCGAAATTACACAATGTAAAACTCGGCGCGAAAATGCACAAACGAAATAAGGGTCCAGTTGCGGGACGATTCTCGTAAGGCAAAATTACTGACAGAATCCAGCGCGGGATTCAACTGCTGAGGTCAACGCAAAAACCAAAGATTCTCGTAAGGAAAAATAACCGATGGAATCCGGCGCGGGATTCAACTATTCAGGTTGATGCCAAAAACCAAGACCGGTCATCTTTCCAAAAACAGGGTCTTCTTCTTCGTCTCAGACCCACTTGACCCACATTTCAGACAAGAAAAACACCCACAGTGGTCGGCGCAAACCATACTTGAGTTACTATAGGTTCTGAAATCTACTGCCACAATCAGCCCTGTTATGCTAGTGTCCGTAATTAGTGTTTTGAGATGTCGCCACTGTTTCCGTTGAAGTGTGCATAATTACACGAGAGTTCCTAATTAGTGTTTTTGAGTTGTCGCCACCATTTCCGTTGAAGTGTGCATAATTACAATAAAAAGTGCTGGAGTGCATAAAACTCGTAATTCTAACGAACGAAAAATAACTGTACAAAAACAGATTTTAACCGGAATTTTTTGAGGAAAAACATGGTAGAATTTGCAGAAAATGTACAGTACGTAATTTTTCATAACTTTACATTTTTGTCACTTCTCGTGACATTCTGACTAGCTTGTAGAGAGGATAACGTTATGCGTCCAAGGATCTTCCCTCTTTTGCTAAAGTTGTCCGGATGCTGAAACATGGAAATGTGCCTTCATAGCAATCTAGGGTTTGTAACCAATACTCAACATAATCTCCGACTAGTTTGACTCAACCTAGAAAACAAAATTCAATTTAGATTTTATTACGCAATGTATCACTTCTTCCCGTAAACTCGCACTATTCGAAAGAACAGCGCAAAAGACGACCATTCACGCAGAACACGAGACACAAGAATGATTAAAAACTTTCATCACATACAGTAGGATTGATATCAGACGTTCTGGAAACTTTAACCGATACAATATATGAACTTGTTGATCAATCTTGAAAATTGACAAATGACCAGGATGTTCACTATTCATCTAAGCACAAAGGAAAAGCACAGAAGACAACCACTCATGAATAACACAAAATACAAGAATGAATCAATCACATTATCACATACAGTAGGATCATTATAGAATTTTTTGGACTTGCTGATCAATCTTCAAAATTGACAAATGACTAGGATGTGGCAAATGACCAGGATGAGGGCTGGGGGGAGGGGTGATATAACTTCAGGTTTAGGCCCCACAGGCTCCTGGATTCTACCATATCATAAACTTTCTTTCTGGAACAGTGACGAATCACGGTTATGCCGAAAAAGAACAACCACTATTCGACGTAGAATGCCGCGATAATGAAGAATTGAATTGCAACTCGTTGCGCGAACGGGGCGATTGTTTCGGATTGGCTTCCTCAGTGTCCAAATTATGCCCTCGTACGTGCCATTTCTGCGGCGAAAGTGAGTGATACATTTATCTGTCGATTTTATTTTCCGAAAAGCAAGTTTGCAACAGTACATGTTTAATCACAATATGATTGTGTTTACTGTACAAACTCAATTGGGGGAAAATGCGGTTTTTTACCTCTTTTTAGCGCGCGCCTATCTACCATTCGCGCCCGAAGCGGAAAAAATCTCGTTATGGTTACAATTTTACGACAACGGGAAATACGGCGAATACGGGCGATATTATCGGCAAAAAACGGATTTTTTATTCGACAAGATTGTCGAGAAAAAATGCGCTAATTAATTAATTAGCTAATTTGCATATCAATTAATTATTCGTGATTTTATTTACTCCGACCGGCGTGCGATATAATAAAGTTTCGGAGACTAAAAATTTCTATTAATAAGCGTTAATTATTAGGGATGTGTATGGGGTGGTGTGGTAGCATGTTTTGGAAATATGGAGTCCGGGTCCAAAATTTTAAGAATAAGGTGATTGGGGGGGGGGACCTCCTAAGTTGGCATACCTGTACTTGGAGGGGGGTTGGGGGGACCTCCCCAGCTTGGCCAGCCATATACCCAACATCACTCAACCCCCCCTCCAGTTTGGAAAAAATTAAAAAAATTTGCATCAAAATGTATGTTTTTTGGCCTTTTTTGGGAAAAATTTCGACTTTTTTCGACCTCCCCCCAACTGGTCGGAGGTCTTACAGGTATGTAAGTTGGTGGAATTCCAACCCTGTGTTGTCAAATGTCAGGACCTCCAACTCGAAAAAATTGGGGAAAAAGGAGCGTTTTCTGGCCTTTTTGGGAAGATTTTGGAAATTTCCAACTTTTTATGGGATTTTTGGAACCCCAATTTCGGGATATTCGAGGCCTATCCCCAAAATTATGCGTTTACCCTCCCTCAAATCGGATTTCGATCAACCGAAATGGTCGGGTAATTTTGGGTCCGGATACCTGATATACATCTCTAGTAACGCGTCATATATCGCGTCAGGGTCCAAAATTTTAGAAATATCGGGTCCGGATCCGGGTCCAACAAAATAGTCGGATAATTCGGGTCTTGTTTCGGGTCCGGATTCCCGGCTAATTCCAATTTTTTTGCGAAATTTCCCTCAAAAATTAGAGTTTTTTAAAGAAAAATTCGAGTTGAGGTTTTTTGATCCAAATAAAATTCCAAATTTTACAAAATTTCGTTCTATTTCACCCTTTTTTGCGTGTTTATCCGTTCTCACTTTTCAGAACAAAAGTGCCTCGTTATTCTCAAAAACTGGTTTTCCATCTTCTCTTTATCGATCGATATTTTTCCATATTATATACATATAATAGGAATATATAGGCCTCGTATGTTTACTAAAGCGTTTATTATATATCTATATATAAATATATACATTCTTCTAGAAGGCGAAATTTTGCCCTAATGACCGAAGAAACGAAATTAGAATCGCATTCTAATTTGGAGGACGAAAAAGAAAAACATTCTTCTAGAAGATTCTACTCGGAAGAGGAAGATTATTCGTCGTCGTCGTCGTCGAAAAGTTTGAAAATTAAGAGAAAAACGACGACTACGCCAATTAATGAACTTAACATTATCAACAATAATAGATTACCGCTACGAAATTTAAACGATAATAATAATAAAATCGCCGGCAGTTTTAAAGATTGCGCCACGATGAAAGAGGTGATTCTGCGTTTTATCCGTGACGTCAGCAAGCAAAGGACGACGTCAGCATAATGACGTCAAATATTTGTCGGTTGACGTCACTTCAATTTTCGTGTTGCTGACGTCAATTTAAATTGCTCTCTGATGACGTCACTTTGACGTTAAGGTCAGCAACGAAAATGACGTCAATAACGTCAATTAGATGACGTCAACTATTTCCCGGTTGACGTCACTCCAGTTTTCATGTTGCTGACGTCAATTCAAATTACTCTTTGCTGACGTTATTTTGAAATTGGCGTCAGCAAAAAACTCTGTGAGAGGATTCTGTTTTTGTGACGTCAATAAAGAAAAAGTGACGTCAGCATAATGGCGTCAAATATTTGTCGGTTGACGTCACTTCAATTTTCGTGTTGCTGACGTTAATTTAAATTGCTCTCTGATGACGTCACTTTGACGTTAAGGTCAGCAACGAAAATGACGTCAGTAACGTCAATTGGATGACGTCAACTATTTCCCGGTTGACGTCACTCCAGTTTTCATGTTGCTGACGTCAATTTAAATCACTCTTTGCTGACGTTATTTTGAAATTGGCGTCAGCAAAAAACCCTATGAGAGGATTCTGTTTTTGTGACGTCAATAAAGAAAAAGTGACGTCAGCATAATGGCGTCAAATATTTGTCGGTTGACGTCACTTCAATTTTCGTGTTGCTGACGTTAATTTAAATTGCTCCCTGATGACGTCACTTTGACGTTAAGGTCAGCAACGAAAATGACGTCAGCAACGTCAATTAGATGACGTCAACTGTTTCCCGGTTGATGTCACTCCAGTTTTCATGTTGCTGACGTCAATTCAAAATACTCTTTGCTGACGTTATTTTGAAATTGGCGTCAGCAAAAAACCCTGTGAGAGGATTCTGTTTTTGTGACGTCAATAAAACGTCAGCATAATGACGTCAAATATTTGTCGGTTGACGTCACTTCAATTTTCGTGTTGCTGACGTTAATTTAAATTTCTCTCTGATGACGTCACTTTGACGTTAAGGTCAGCAACGAAAAAGACGTCAGTAACGTCAATTAGATGACGTCAACTATTTCCCGGTTGACGTCATTCCAGTTTTCATGTTGCTGACGTCAATTCAAATTACTCTTTGCTGACGTTATTTTGAAATTGGCGTTATCAAAAAACTCTGTGAGAGAATTCTGTTTTTATGTGACGTCAAATATTTGTCGGTTGACGTCAGAAAAAATTGATGTGGCAAATATATTGATTGATTTTGACGTCAGCAAAATGACGTCAACAACTTGCGGATGTTTGCATTTTGCACTGACGTCAGTTTAATTTTCATGTTGCTGACGTCAACTCAATTCGTCATTTGCTGACGTCGTTCCGAAAATTGGTGTCGCGAATTTCTTGATAGGCACATTCAGGTCATAAAAAATTGATGTTGACGTCAGCAAAATTACGCTAGCTACTTGTGGTTGGTTGCATTTCGCTGACGTTGTTGCAATTTCCATTTTGCTGACGTCAATATATGTTGCCTTGCTGACGTCATTTTGACGCTGACGCCAGTAAAAGACTGATGTCAGGATTTGACGTCAGCAAGACATTTAACGTTGAGTATAGAAAAAGGATGTATACAACGTGTGGGTGGTTGCTTTTTGCGGACGTCACTTCAACTTTCGTGTTGCTGACGTCAATTTAATTTGCCCCCTGTTGACGCAATTCGGAGTTGACGTCAGCAATAAATGACGCCGCAGATTTATTGACTGACGTTGACGTCGGCAAAAAATTGACGTCTTCAAAATGACGTTGACCATGTGTTTAATTTCAATTTGCTAACGTCAATCCAGTTCGCCGTTTGCTGACGTCATTTTGACGTTGACGTCGGTTAAAGGAATTGTTGTCGGAAATTGACGTCTGCAATTAAAAAGTCAACGTTGACGTCAGCAAAACGACGTCTATAACACGTGGATGGTTGCGTTTTTCTCAAGTTATACCAATTTTCATGCTACTGACTTGTTGAAATTTTTATGACGTCATTTTCACATTGAACGTCAGCAATAAAATTGACGTCATCAAAAAGTTGATGCCGCAACATTATTGACTGACGTTGACGTCAGCAAATAATTTGACGTTGATTTCAGCTAAATGACGTCAACTACTCGCGGGTTGTTGCATTTTGCTGACGTCATTTTGATTTTCGTTCTGTTCACCTCTATCTAATTTGTCTTTTTTTATGAATTTTTGATGCTGACGTCAGCAACGAAGTTGACGTCATCAAAAATCTGATGCACGTCATAAAAACATTTTTCCGTCTACGTCAACCAAATGGCGTCATTTGCTTGTGGATGGTTGCAGCTTGCTGACGCCATTTTGACTTCTACCTTGCAGACGCCATCCCAGTTTGCATATTGCTGACGTCAAATTTTTTTCCTTCCAGAAATTTCGCGCCGCCGGCACCTGGGTACGTACGGTGGGTGCCACGGTCGTGGAACCGGAATTTTTGGGACCCTGCGAACCGGGCACGTCGATCGTTTTGGAGGGCGTCGTATGGAACGAAACGAAAAACGGTGGGAAAAATTGGAAATGTCAATTTTTAAAAATGACGAGCAGGCGATGGGATTTTTTTTATTCGTTTTGTTTCGAGACCGGATTACTGTAGAGATAAGGTCAAAAAAAAATTTTTTTTTTGTTTTTTTTTCAGGCGTTTTAGTCGTTAATGTAACTTGGAGAGGAAAATCGTATATCGGAACTTTGATCGATTGTTCGAAATCGGAATGGTCGACACCGAGGTGAAATTTTAATTTTAAATTTTAAAAAATTTAAAATCGGTATTTTTTTTAATTTCAGTTTTTTGAATTTTTCAAAATTTGAATTTTTTTCCTTTTTTTGTTAAAATTTGCAAGTTTTCGATATTTTTAAAATTCACATTTTTATATATTCTATAAAATTATAATCAAACAAACTGAATTTTAAAATTTTTTCAAGAGTTTTTGATATTGAACATATTTTGAAAAATTTCAGAATTTCGAATTATTCAAATTATGATCAATTTTTTCAACTTTAAGAATTTATACACAAAAAAATTTATTTAATTTTTTAAGATTTTAAAATCGAAAAAAATTTAATTCTAAATGTTTTTAAAAATCCAGATTCTTTTGCGAAAATTTTTCCATGTTTAAAATTATCAGTTTCAAATTTTTAATTCAAAAGCTAAAGTGTAAAGAAGCATGGCAAATATGGAAAATTGGGTATTTTGAATTTTGTGAAAATTTTTGAATTTGGTCAAAATTTTAAAATTTTGTAAATATTTTAGAATTTCGTGAAAATTTTTGAATTTTGTGTTTTCAAAATTACATAGCAGTTTTGAATTTCCAAACCAAAACCTGAAGTGAAAAGAAGCTAAAACATGGCAAATATGGAAAATTAAAAATTTTTGAATTTTGTGAAATTTTTTTAATTCTGTAAAATTTTTTTGAATTTTGTGAAAATTTTAAAATTTTGTAAATATTTTAGAATTTCGTGAACATTTTTGAAATCTTTTTAAATTTTTGAAATCTGTGTAAATTTATGAATTTTGTGTTTTCAGAATTATATAGCAGTTTTGAATTTCCAAACCAAAACCTATAGTGTAAAGAAGCTAAAACATAGCAAATATAGAAAATTCAAAATTTTTGAAATTTTTGAAAATTTTTGAATTTTGTGTTTTCAGAAATATATATCAGTTTTGAATTTCCAAAGCTATACCTAAAGTGTAAAGAAGCTAAAACTTGGCAAATATGGAAAATTCAAAATTTTTGAATTTTGTGAAATTTTTTTAATTCTGTAAAATTTTTTTGAATTTTGTGAAAATTTTAAAATTTTGTAAATATTTTAGAATTTCGTGAAAATTTTCGAAATCTGTGTAAATTTTTGAATTTTGTGTTTTCAGAATTATATAGCAGTTTTGAATTTCCAAAGCAAAACTTAAAGTGTAAGGAAGGTAAAACATGACAAATATGGAAAATTAAAAATTTTTGAATTTTTTGAAAATTTTTGAATTTTGTATTTTCAGAAATATATATCAGTTATGAATTTCCAAAGCTATACCTAAAGTGTAGAGAAGCTAAAACTTGGCAAATATGGAAAATTAATAATTTTTGAATTTTGTGAAATTTTTTTAATTCTGTAAAATTTTTTTGAGTTTTGTGAAAATTTTAAAATTTTGTAAATATTTTAGAATTTCGTGAAAATTTTCGAAATCTGTGTAAATTTTTGAATTTTGTGTTTTCAGAATTATATAGCAGTTTTGAATTTTCAAAGCAAAACCTAAAGTGTAAGGAAGCTGAAACGTGACAAATATGGAAAATTAAAAATTTTTGAATTTTTTGAAAATTTTTGAATTTTGTGAAAAATTTTGAATTTCGTGAAAAATTTTGAAATTTGTGAAAAATTTTGAATTTTTCCAAAATTTTTGTATTTCCAGAATTATCAGTTTTGAATTTTTGAAGTAAAAACCGAAGTATAAATAATCTGAGATATGGAAAATATGCAAAAAAATTTTTAATTTTGTCAAAATTTTTGTGTTTTCAAAGTTATCAGTTACAAATTTTCAAAGCAAAAGCTATAGTGTAAAGAAGCTATAAACTATAAAATGTGAAAAATTCAAAATTTTGAAATTTGTTAGTTTTTGAATTTAAATTTTTGAATTTTGCGAAAATTGTTGAATTTTGTGAAAATTTTCGAATTTTGTGAAATTTTTCGAATTCTGTGAAAATTTTTGAATTTTGTGAAAAATTTTAAATTTTGTGAAAATTTTAGAATTTTCTAAAAAAAAATTTGTGTTTTCAGAATTTTCAGTTTTTAATTTTTAAAGCGAAAGCTAAAGTTTGAAGTTAATGTGGAAAATTCAAAATTTTGAATTTTTTGAAATTTTTTTAATTTTGTAAAATTTTGTAAAATTTTTTGTCTTTTCTTAATTACCAGTTCTACATTTTTGAAGCAAAACCTAGCTTGTAAAGAAGTGTGAAATTCGAATTTGATCGACTTGGAAAAAAAGTTGGATTTTTTCAATTTTGTAAAAAATGTTGAATTTTGTGAAATTTTTCGATTTTTGTGGAATTAATTTTTTGAAGGGTAAAATTCGAATTTTGTAGATTTTTCGAGGAAATTTGAATTTTTTGAATTTTATTTAATTTTTTTCAATTTTTATTTTATTTTTTTTTTAATTTTTCAAAATTATCGATTCAAAATTTTTGATCTATCAAAGAAGATTTTGCGATTCGCCCAACGCTCAGGATGACGTCAGCAACCGCGGCAACGGCGGTGGCGGTAGCGGACGTAAATTGAAACGTAACAATAATTCGCATTTAAATTTAAATTTCGCCGCGCCGTCGATCAAATCGCCGGCGATCGATTCGCCCGTCAACGTCAATAAAAATGACGATTTCGTAGAAAAAAGTCCGGTAATTGTTATGCAAATTTTAAACCTTAAAAGAAAATTTAAAAAAAAATTATTTTTTTTTGAAATTCTAAATTTTAAAATATTTTTTTTAAAATATTGTTAATTTTCTGTGAAAATTTGTACATTTTTTGTAGATTTTTTTCAAATTTAATAGAAAATTTTGTAAGTTTTCTTGAAACAATTTTCGAAATTTTTTAAAATTTGTAGATTTCTCGAGAAATTTCGCAAATTGCGTAGAAACTTGTGTGAATTTCTGAGAAAATAATCGAAGTTTAAAAATTATTAAGGAAATTTTGTACATTTTTTTTAAAAATTCTGCAATTTGTAAATTTTTTTAATTTTTTTTTATTTGTAAAATTTTTAAATTTCTTGAAGAATTTTCTACGTTTTCGGTAATTTTTTTAATTTGACTGAATTTTCTTGAGAAATTTCGCAAATTTTTTTTTAATTGTGTAAATTTTTTTAGAATTTGTGAAATTAATTTTTTTTCAAATTTTGCCAATCGTCTTTTCAAAATTTTGTTTTTTTTCCAAATTTTTCTCAAATTTCTCAGGAAATTTAGTAAATTTTATTTAGTTTTTGTTTAAATCTTGTAAAGTTTTTGAAGATTTGTAAATTTATTAGGAAACGTTGTAAATTTTTTCAGAAAATTTTGTTAATTTTTTCTCAAATTTTTACACTTCTTTTTTAAAATTTTGTGATTTTTTAGAAATTTGTAAATTTCTATGGAGATTTTCTGAAACCTATAAGTTTCTTGGGAAAATTCAGTAATTTTTTTATTGTGTAAAGCTTTTCAAATTTGTAAAATTTGTAAATTTCTTTTGAAATTTGGTAATTTTTTGTATTTATAAATTTTCATAGGATATTTTAAATATTTTTTAACTTTGTAAATTATTTAAAAATTTGTTAAATTCATTTGTTGAGAAATTTCGTACATTTTTTTGTAGATTTTTTCAAATTTAATAGGAAATTTTGTAAATTTTTTTGCAACAATCTTCTAAATTTTTCAAAAATTTGTAAATTTCTCAAAAAATTTTGTAAATTTCGTAGGAACTTTTGTCAATTTCTAAGGAACTAATCGAAGTTTAAAAGTTATTAAGGAAATTTTGTACATTTTTTAAAAATTTATGCAATTTGTAAAGTTTTTTAATTTCTTGAAGAATTCTCTACGTTTTCGGTAATTTTTTTAATTTGTCTGAATTTTCTTGAGAAATTTCGCAAATTTTTTTTTAATTTTGTAAATTTTTTTAGAATTTGTGAAATAAAGTTTTTTTAAATTTTGCCAATCGTCTTTTCAAAATTTTGTTTTTTTTCCAAATTTTTCTCAAATTTCTCAGGAAATTTAGTAAATTTTATTTAGTTTTTGTTTAAATTTTGTAAAGTTTTTGAAGATTTGTAAATTTATTAGGAAACGTTGTAAATTTTTTCAAAAAATTTTGTTAATTTTTTCTCAAATTTTTACGCTTCTTTTTTAAAATTTTGTGATTTTTTAGAAATTTGTAAATTTCTATGGAGATTTTCTAAAACCTATAAGTTTCTTGGGAAAATTCAGTAATTTTTTTATTGTGTAAAGTTTTTCAAATTTGTAAATTTCTTTTGAAATTTGGTAATTTTTTTGTATTTATAAATTTTCATAGGATATTTTAAATATTTTTTAACTTTGTAAATTATTTAAAAATTTGTTAAATTCATATTTGTTGAGAAATTTCGTACATTTTTTTGTAGATTTTTTCAAATTTAATAGGAAATTTTGTAAATTTTTTTGAAACAATCTTCTAAATTTTTCAAAAATTTGTAAATTTCTCAAAAAATTTTGTAAATTTCGTAGGAACTTTTGTCAATTTCTAAGGAAATAATCGAAGTTTAAAAGTTAAGGAAATTTTGTACATTTTTTAAAAATTTATACAATTTGTAAATTTCTTATGAAATTTTGTTTTTCCGATTTTTTTTCAAATTTCTCCAAATTCTCTTACATAATTAAAATTTTTTTTTAATTTGTAAAATTTGTAAATTTCTCAAGGAATTTTGTACATTTTTGGTAATTTTTTTAATTTTTCTGAATTTTCATGGGAAATTCTGCAAATTTTTTAATTTTGTTAATTTTTTTAGAATTTGTAAAATTTGTAAAAAATTTTTTAATTTTACAAATCTTTTTCAATTTTTTCCTTTCAAACTCTTGTTTTTTCCTTCTAAATTTTTCAGGAAATTTAGTAAATTTTATTTAGTTTTTGTTCTAAATTTCGTAAATTTTTTTAAAGATTTGTAAATTTATTAGGAAACTTTGTAATTTTTTTGAAAAAATTTTGTTAATTTTTTCTTCATATTTTCTCATTTATTTTTAGAAATTTTGTGATTTTTTTAGGAATTTGTAAATATCTGTCGAAATTTTCTAAAATGCATAAATTTACCAGGAAATTTTGTAATTTTTTTATTGTGTAAAGTTTTTCAAATTTGTAAAATTTGTAAATTTCTTTGGAAATTTGGTGATTTTTTTTGTAATTTTTTAAATTTTTATACGAAATTTTAAATATTTTTTTGATTTTCTAAATTATTTAAAAATTTGTAAAATTCATAATATTTGTTAGGAAATTTTGTAAATTTTCTTCAAGTTTAATTTTTTTAATTTTGTAAATTTCTTTCTAAGAATTTGTTAAATTTGTTAAAAATTTGTAAATTTTTTAGGAAATTTGGTAGAATCTATGAATTTCTTGATAAATCGTATTAATTTTTTTCGTAAAATTATGAAAGTTGTGAATTTGATGGCAAATTTTGTAAATATTTTTTTAAAAATTCCTCGAGAAAAAAACATTAGGGGAAAGCTACAAAATTGTTTTTCCATGAATTAGAGGGAAATTTAAAAAAAAAATTTGAAACATTAAAGGAAAGTTTCAAAAAAAAAATTTTTCGAAACATTAGAGGAAAGTTTCAAGAAATTTGTTTTTTGAAATATTACAGGAAAGTTTCAAAAAAACATTTTTTGGAACATTAGGGGAATGTTTCAAAAAAATTTTTTTGTAATATTAAAGGAAAGTTTGAAAAAAAAATTTTTTTTAAATCAAATTTTCGAAACATTAGAGAAAAGTTTCAAAAAAATTTTTTTTTGAAATTTCAGAGGAAAGTAGAAAAAATTTCAAAAAAAAATTTTTTTAACATTAGAGGAAAGACTAAAAAAAATTGTAATATTAGAGGAAAGTTTGGAAAAAAATTTTTTTTTGAAAAAAATCAAATTTTTGAAACATTCGAGAAATGCTTCAAAAAAAAAAATTTTTTTTGAAAAAAATAAAATTTTTGAAACATTCGAGAAAAGCTTCAAAAAAAATTTTTTTTGAAATTTTAGAGGAAAGTAGAGAAAAATTTAAACAAAAGAAATTTTCAAAAAAAAACTTTTTTGGGGAAAAAAACCAAATTCTGAAACATTAGAAGAAAGTTTTAAAAAAAATGTTTTTTTTTCGTCCTCAGAATCGCGCCGCAATCCTCGAACCGTCGTCGCCGTCGTTGACGCCCTGCACCGTCGCCCGTTGCGGCAAAAAATTCACGTCGCCCGTCGCCTTAATCTACCATCAAAGCGGCGCTCACCCGGACGTCGCCGTCGCCGACTTTCGCGACGCAGCGACGTCGACGCGCGGCGATCTTTCGACGCGCGTCGACGTCGATGTTCAAACGACGACCACGACGGAAAACGTTACGCCGGAAAACATCGTCGACGGAAAAAAAAATTCCGTCGACGGGAAAAAAACGTTGAGCGATCGCGAAAACGCTAGTTTAGAAAATTTATTCAAAATCGTATCGCCTGACGTCAGCAACATCAGCGCGTCGCCGCCGCAACCTAGCAAAAAACGTCGGCCGCCGTCGCCCGCTTTTTCCGACGTTTCGGACGCCGACGAAGCGCCGACGCTCGAACGTCATTTATTATCGTCGCCGCCGCCGCCGCAGCACGAGATGAAAACGCCGCCTAAAAAGAAGAAAGAACCGCAGCCGGAAACGTCGTCGTTTTTGGCGGGTAAAATCTTGACGCCCGCGAGCGAAGAGAATTTCTTGACGTCAGCAAGCGTCTTTTCTTTTCTAGCTCCGTTATTACCTTACGACGCAATTTTCGTCGCTCAACCGCCGACGTTTTTCGCGCCGCCGCAGCCGCTACCGTCCAAGAAAAATGAAAAAACGCAGGACGCCGCAAACGTCAAATCGCCGCCCGTCCAACGGCACTTGCATACGCATCATCACACGCACGCTTACCCGGCGTTGCTGACGTCAGCTGCGGCTGCCGTCGATCCTTACGCCGGTGAGAGTTTCGACTTTTTGGCGACTGATTTGAATTTTTTTTCTATAATTTGAAATTTTCTCGTTCAGCGTTGCTTGCCGCAGGGCAACAAGCGGCCGCTGCGGCTGCAGCCGGAATTGTCGGCGCCTATCCGCCCTACGTGCCCAAATAAAATTGGAGATGTTTTGTTTTGTACTTTAGTATGTTGTAAAGTTATGTAAAAGTTTTTGTATTTCTTGAATTACAACGTGACTAGTGTGTGACTTTTCCGAATGTAATCGACAAGTGTATGCGGTTACTAAATATATCGCAACAACGTTCAGTTTACTGTAGAAATCGAATTATCGATCGAAACATTCTCATCCGGATTTTCGAGTGGCGCTGTTTCGATGCGGATTTAAGGAATTCTTTAAAATCCATGTGCAAATTTGCATATTTTTCATTTAAAATCTTCTTTCTTAACTCAATTGTCGAAAAAACTGGGTTTTTCCTTCGTTATTTTTGTTTTTTTTTTTCAGAAATCAAGGGGAATGAAAAACCTATATTATTCTACGCTTTTTTGTTTTTTCATTATTTCTACGACGACGTATTTGGTTTTCGCTTCTCGACTATTAGACGATTTGACAATTTGCGGCCGTAAAACAACGACTAATAATCGGAAAATTTTGAATTCAGGCGATTACGGCCGCATTTTCGTCGGAAATTTGACTAAAACGACGTGTAAATTAGAATTATTAGCATGTCAAAATTGTTTAATAGAATTGAATTGGCGATTAGAATCGGATTTTTTAACAAATTTCGATGATAAATGCGATTTTGGCGCTTCGTCAAATACTAAAATCGCCGCCGGCGCGGAAATTTCCGTTTTAGAAGAAAGGCCGTCCGACGAATTCCTCCAACCCAAATGTAGAAAATATCCCATTTTTTACCAAAATTCGACAATCAAAAATGCAGGAGAGGGCGAAATTTCTAAAAATTTCACATCGTCGATTAATAAACTAATTTTAATTACGTTTTCTACGCTGGGAGAAAAGTCTATAAATTTCCCCGTTATCGAATTTAAAGTTATTGGTGAGATTTTCTAGCATACTTGAAATTGGGGGGGGAGGTTGAGGGGGGACCACACCCCCAACTTGGTCAACCACATATCCAACTCCCTAAACTCTGAAAAAATGAGGAAAAAAGTGGATTTTTTGGCCTCTCCGGGAAAATGTTCGAAATTTTGTCTTTTGAGGGTTTTTCCACCCTATTCCCCAAATTTTGGAAATTTTGGGACACCCACCTCAAAATTTGACGTTTACCCTCCCCCCCCCAACTAGTCGGAGCTCTTACAGGTATTTTTTCTAGCCGTATTCTAATTTAAATTTGAGGAAAATATTTTTTTTGTAGAAAATACAGTAATCTTTCGAGCATGGGCGCTTTACGATCCAAATTCAAATTCGACATCAAATTCTATCGGCGTCATTACTAGTCCTTGGTATCCGAAAAGTTACCCGCAAAATATTGTCGTTAATTATACGTTCATTAATGAAAATCCGATTGGTGGCGTGCAATTGTTGTTCTCCGACTATCAGTTACATTATATGTCGAGTATTAAGGTAGAAAAAAAATTTTTACTCTGCCGGGATTCGAACCCGGAGCATTGGCTTGCGAAATAGGAGAACTAGCCAGTTGGCCATTTTGGAAATCTAATGTGTGATTAAACCTTATAGATATATGCAGTTTTATTGCGAGATACTGTAGTTTCTTGACGTACATGCTTTTCATTTTAGATTTTTGACTCGGATGGTACTGTGATACATGGTGCAACTTCAGCTAACGACTATTCTGTTACACGACCCTGCTCTGTGAGCTCATCCGGTCCAAAACTCACGTTGTTATTCTCATCAGGGCCTTACGCTACAGACATTGGCTTCAGGGCTGAATACAAGTTTACCCTACGTGCTCATTGGCCTAACAATCCAGTCTGTAAAAGTAAATCTAATTTACTCTAGCTTACTGTAACTTTTATTTCTCATACAACTTTTAGCTTGCGATAAAATCTATGACCAAAAAGCTGGCGTAATCATATTAGATCCGTCATTGATCAATACACCGAATATTTACATCGATTGTATTTGGCTAGTGTCGAAATCGCGTTTTAGTAGCCCACTTTATGATCAAATTTATTTGAAAATCAGGGATTTGTCTATTTTGAAGCACAGCCATAAAAATTTGTCTTTTGAAATACGACAAGGATTGACTAGCCAATCACCGTTACTTTTTCATTACGGAACATCATCATTAATCAACAACTATGACGATTCGGATTATAGTATTCAATTCCCAATTGTAAATGACAGTTTTGTCCTGAATTTGCCTGATGGCCGAACTACGGGCTACGAAAAGTGTGGATTTTATATTCGCTTGAAGGGCTTCTACCTCGGTGGTATTGGCGTGGCTTTGATTTTTACGCAATTTTATAAGTGGGCCAATGCTGGTGAGCTAGAGCTGCAAATTTTTTCAGAGCTGCCTAGATCACCACACCATGAAGTGAACCCAGATTAAGGTGCTCCCTTGGCTACAATTTTTAGTGCACAACTCCAATGCTTGGTGGTCGTGAACCTGGCAAGACCTTTGGCAAGTAGCAGCATACCCATACACGTACATAAGGGGTAGGGGGGTGGTAAACCCCCTTACCTGAGACCCTGGCCCAAAAAAATTTTCAAACACCCCCTGAACTTTTGTTTTGATGATTTTTGTGCATATTTTGTATAAAAAAATAGGCTTGCAGAACTTTTTTTTGTTTTTTTGCTCCCCTACTCCCTGGATAAAAAGTCCAAGGACACTACCCCCTGGATAAAAAGTCCAAGGACCCTACCCCCTGGAAAATTCTTGTCGTGCATGTCTGAGCATAGCTGCTGCCTTGAACTGTCGACCAATGAAGTAGCTGACTTTTTAGAAATGAAAATTATATGGAATTTTTTGGGGTGGAACTGAATTTGAAAAATAGGATGTAGCCAGGAGTCGAATGTATCTGGGTTAGCAGCATTCTACTGGACACCAGGTGAACTCAGATTAAGGTGCTTTTGGTGGTCTAGTTTTGAGGGCAACTTCATTGGTTCGCAGTTCAAAGCAGCAGGTAGGCTGCTACTTGCCAAAGGTCGCAGGTTCATGACCACCACCAAGCATTGGAGTTGTATGCTAAAAATCTGATGACCATGTACAAATATTAAACAAAGGAAAACATGCAAAGTGCAAAAATTACAGTAAAAAAGTTTCCTTTATAGTATGCAATGATGCTCGCGAATATCATTGCGCCAATGGTCGATGCATCGCCGGAAATTTACAGTGCGACGAAAATGACCATTGCGGCGATTATAGCGATGAATTACCCAACTTGTGCTTTAGTGAGTAACATATCTGAAACACTCTCTATCTTTGCTATTAAACTCGTTTTTCCAGATATGAAAGAAATTACATCATCGGATATACTGCTACAAAATCAATACATTAAAAAATATTTAGTCGAAACTGAATCTTCGCCGTCGATTAATGCCGGAGGTGCTTACGCCACTACCATAATCTTGATCTCGTGCATAATTGGTTTGATCATCGTACTATTGATCGTGACTGTCGTAGCAGGCAAAATCTACCGACAGCGATTAGCCGCTTTACAGCACCAGTTGAGGGCTCCTATTGTCGAAGATAACAGCAGGGAAGTTGGTAGCGTTCCTGGACCGTCGATACATCAGATGGGTGAGCGACGTTTATTCGTTTGGCCGGCTGCGACAGCGAATGCCGCAACCAGAGTTTTTGAGGCACCGCCAACCTACGATGATGCCTTGAAACATCCCACGGTGCCTCTGGATGGTGTCGTCAATGAAGCATTCGTAGCAATGGAAGAAAGTGAAGCAAGTACCCCAATTGAAGGTGCCGCAACAACCTTGCCTTCGACGCAGATTGCATCGGAAAGTGGCCCAGATAGTGGGACTTTGAACAATAGCGGAACATTGGTGTAAATCAGAGAAGTGCGGATCTACGATTTTGTTTTACTTTTTAGCTTTATACAGTCTCTTTCATATCAGTTTTAAAATTTTTAATAGATTATTCATTGCGTTGAAATGAGATCATAATAATCATACCTC
Organism: Romanomermis culicivorax; assembly: GCA_963922205.1. NCBI lineage: Eukaryota > Metazoa > Nematoda > Enoplea > Mermithida > Mermithidae > Romanomermis > Romanomermis culicivorax. The sequence continues at coordinate 914,559 of CAWUHX010000096.1, read as the reverse complement.
AAAAAAACATAGATTGAGTGAATTAGAATAGCCAGAATTAGTTCTGAGCTAACTGTGCACTACCAGGCAAAAAGTGACCTCTCAAGGTAATATGGAGGGTCATCAATGATCCAAAATTCTAGGGGGACCCTAAACAAAAAAAAAAGATTTTCTCATCAAAGAAGTTCAAAAGGTGATTTGATCTTTTTTCATCCAAAAATTGACATTTTCTCAGCATTTTTCTGACCAACAGCTTAGCGAGCCCAATACTTCTGATCAAAAAAGGTGTGATATCTATAGTTTGGCAGACTAGTTAGAACTACTCCTTAGCTAAGCCTCGGATCTAGTGCAATAGTTCTCACCTAGACCTCGCAACACCAAACACTAACCAATAAATGAGTCCTCAGAATGAACCTTGTACACTACCAGGTGAAATTAACCATCTATGCTGGACGCGTCCGAGATGGAATCAGCATTCAGCACACCTTGTGTTCCAAAAAAAGATGCATCTGGGCCATACATGCACATAGGGGGGTAAACCCCCATACACGTGACCCTGGCCATGCCCCATGGCCAAAAAAAATCTTCAAACACCCCTACCTGAACTTTTTCCAAGACAGCTTTTTTCATGATTTTTGTGCATATTTTTTATGAAAAACAGGCTTGCAGACCTTTTTTTTTTGCTTACCCCCCCTACCCCACAGGGAAAAAGTCCATGGACCCCCCCCCCCCCCCCTGGAAAATTCTTGCCATGCATGTCTGATCTGGACAGGTCTCGGACACAAATTTTTGAGGATTAATTTCGCCTGGTAATGTAGGCTCTGCGAGGAAACTCTATATCCAAAAATTTTGAAGATAGTAAATTAAAGACATGACGTGGAGATGGGTGTCGGCATTCGCTAAAATAATAAAAACCTAGAATGATTTTCATCATCATTTTTCTTCTTTCCTTGGTGCTCCATTGCCAGGCTAATTTATCTGCACCAGCCAGACACCTATCATTGATTTGAATGTCGACTTCCTGATCCTGAAATGGCCGGCAAGAGGGTGTCCAATCAAAACTGAAAAAGAAACCATTTTTGGGCAAAAAATTGCCATTTAAAAAAGGAATAAAAGTGGCGAGTTTTTTAATGCTAAGCACTGTAAAAATTTATTTTATGGTTTTTTTATAAAAAATTATTTTATTTTTATATTTGGAGATTATTGGTGGAAAAAAATAGATTTTTTTGCTTTAAAATCACTCATGGCTCGCAGCTGCCAATTGAGAGCGCCTTTCGAATAGCTCAGTTTCTCAGACAATGCTGATATTAGCCCCCAAGGTCACCAGTTGGGGTTGCATACCCAGCCGAACTCTCACTGTAGACCCAAACAATATAAATAGATTGAACAGCTACAGTAAGACACTTCATATGTCTCCAATCCATTTTTTGCGTCTTTGATATGAAAAGACACTCCACATGTCTCATAAAGACTTCAATTTTTATGCATTTTGTAACAAAATGTCACCTGAAACAATGAAAAATGTGTCCCGAAAACAATGCTCGAGCATAGGAAATCACTGAAAAATGTGTCCCAAACATGTAAAAATTGTATCTCAAACAAGATTTTTTGTAAAAAAACTGAGTAAAACTGTTGGATCATTAGATTCTAAGAGTCACACTAGAATTTTTTTGGGGGACATTGGGTCGTCGATTTCAACATCTGAGTCATCCAAGTGTTGAGAGTAGCCAAAGCAGCCACCTCAACTACGAATTGTTGCAAAAAGAGAGCGCCTTTCCCGCCGCTCTGTTGGCTCAGTTGGTTAGAGCGTGCGGAGGGTAGCCGCAAGGTTCTGGGTTCAAGTCCCAGACCGAGCCTAACTTTTACTGAAGCCCTGAGTGGCGGGAAAAGGTTGCCTTAACACTGGTGGCCCTTGGCGGTCCGTCAAACTCAATGGCGGAGGGATGTTGAGAGTGGCCAAAGCAGCCACCTCAACTACCAATTGTTGCAAAAAGAGTGCGCCTTTCCCGCTGCTCCGTTGGCTCAGTTGGTTAGAGCGTGCGGACGGTAGCCGCAAGGTCCTGGGTTCAAGTCCCAGACCGAGCCTAACTTTTACTGAAGCCCCGAGTGGCGGGAACAGGTTGCCTCAACACAAGGCGTTCGTTCTACATTTAGGTCGAATTTTATCTATTAAAGCTTCGAGGGTACTTTCTACATCGAGGTCGAAATTTACCTGTTAATATGTCGAGCAGTACTTTCTACATCGGAGTCAAATTTTACATGTTAAAGCTTCAGGCCTACTTTCTACACCCTCTGTATCACCCTACAGGTTCAACAAATTCAGATCATAGGCTATACTTTCTATGCTCCCTGTATCACCCCCTCATTTAAGGTGTCATACTTTGATGCCTTTGTACATGGGTGTATTTTATATACTCCCTGTACAGGCCCATATAACTACTTATAGTTGCCTGAAGTTATTGTAATGGTTGTCGCACACTGGGTGGTAGCTCCTCTACCACCAACTGCTCAGCCCTGCATTGCCTGTTGCGACTGCAGCAGTGCCCGTCACAAAAATCCTGGTCTGGGCCCGTGACTTGGATGAGCAACATCAAGTCTACGGGTTCAGAGGAAAATGCATGATGGCACTTTTTGTGCATTGTCACATTCTCCTCCTAGGGAAGTGTGATGCCCTCCTCACAACATCCCTCCCCCTACTCAGGCAGGCAAGGGGCCCCCTGGTACGGTCACCATGTAAAGGTTCTTGCGCACTGGGCGGTAGCTCCTCTACCACTGACTGCGCAGCCCTGCATCACCTGTTGCCCCTGCAGCAGGGCCTGTCACAAAAATCCAGGTCTGGGCCCCTCACTTGGATGAGCAACATCAAGTCTACTGGTTCAGAGGAAAATGCACGATGGCACCTTTTGCGCATCGTCACATTATTAACAAAAAATGTTTCATAACCTGAGCTCCAAATCAATTCAATTTTAGATAATGTTATCACATTCAACAGTTCAATGTATATTCATAGTAAAGTCTCCACATGTAATAAATATATTTAACATGCAATATGAGCAAAATATCAAGTCACAAATCTAGCTCTTCTTTTTACAAGTAGCACTTTTGTCAACTTCAAACATTGAACAACCAGCTGGCATTTTGTCCCCCGGGTACCAAGTACACAAAAAATTGATCAAACCATCTTGGTACAATTGGAAATTTTTCAAACTGACACCGTTGATGGTCAACCAAGGAACAAAAGTGTGCTTTTCGGGTCCAATGTTGTTCGTTCGCCGACCAGCTTCGAGCTGCAGCTGGTCGCCTTCTGTTCCATTGCGACATGCATTGATAGATTTTTGTTCCAGAGATTTGATCCTTGAGGCGTTGAAGCACCCTTGAATGGCTCTCTCGGGGTCCACGTGGCGGCTTAGTTGTTCTTCCATGCAGTAGATAAATGGGTACCACCTGAATACGAAATAGATTACTAGATGTGAAAATTATATAGAATTTTTTGTAGTGAGAATAAATTTGAAAAATAAGGTGTAGCCAGGAGTCGAACCTTGGTTACCAGTTGTAATATAGATGCTAATGCATCAGTGTAAATTCACAATGTACAATATGTGTATTCTATTATTGTATTTAAATTTATTCCATAATTTATTGTCTCAAGGATGTCTGAGTTTCCCTATATTGACATTTCTGTAAATTCACTTGAAGTGTTCTGTTTTGAACGTCTTGCACCCAGAAGCCGTTTTTAACCCAATTAAAGACGTTACATAATTAATTTGCGCATCGGCATCTGGTCCTCATAACTCACATGAAGATACACTTTCCCACATACATGTAATGGAGCTTCGAAGTCTGGGGGGGGGGTTGGAGCACTTTTTTGGGGCCGGGGGTCAGTAATTCTCAAAATTTTGGGGGGAGGGGTCCCTGAAGGAAAAAATTCGATTTTTCCCATGAAAAATGTCCGAAAAACGGTTTGAAAAGTAGTAATTTTTGTCTAAAAAATGATAAAATATGTACTTATGGTGTGAAGCGCCAAGAAAATTGACATATTTGACCATTTTTTGTTCAAAAATTGACATTTTTCAGTATTTTTTTGGACTAAAACTATGGGGGTCCCTAGGGCTACCATATGGCTAGCCATAGGATTGGAAAATCCTGGAGGGGGGGTCGCCCAATGGCTAGCCATATGGTCGACGATTTCTAGGGGGGTTCCCATAGCACTTCCCCCTCCCCCCAATTACATGTATGCTTTCCCATAGGTAGAATAATTCTCCCCAAAATCGTAAATACACCTGTCCTGTAATAAAAATGTAGAAACCCCAAGCCAGACACCAGTCTCAAGTGGAACAGTAGCCCCAGTTCATTACAGAAGCATATACATGTGTAATTAAAAAGGAAGCTCGTAGGCGTGGCTAAGCCCACCATAAGTCCGAAGCATAGACAGAGAAGTTAAGCATAACACAAAAAGGCGTGGTAGAGCATAATATAGTTAGAAAGCATAAAAGGCGCGGTTATGTAAGCATACAGTACATGGAAGCGTATGAAGCAGGAAGCGACGATTGGTTGAAAGAAGATTTCGGAAGCAGACCCCCATGGATCAAGGGTGTGGCCAACAGGAAGCAGGATAAAAAGCGAAGGAAGCATGAAATAATTTAGTTTTTCGTATTTTCGTTTTAAATTCGCATGTTAGAAATCCATGTAAAAGTAAGTGTGTATCATTGACGCCTAGTGAAGCAGTCGGCGAAATCATATTGTCGTTCATTATTGTTTATCATACCGTACATCCCCCGTCTCACTATTGTGCTTTCGTCTCAAGGATATCGGGAAACGAGTAAATTGAGACAAGTAAAAGTATAGTGAAAATCGGGTATCACACAGTGCTCCTCACCACACCACGAGGTAAACCCAGATTAAGGTGCCCCCTTGGCTAAGATTTTTAGCATACAACTCCAATGCTTGGTGGTTGTGAACCTACGACTATTGGTGAGGTGGTCCAGTAGTGAGCACATCAGCCCGGAGTGCTGGTAACCTAGGTTCAACTCCTGGCTACACCCCACTTTTCAAGCTTATCAAATGGACGCGTATATTGAGACTGTCCAGTCATCAACTTCAGAACTGTAAGCAAAATTGACCAATCAGATTCAAGCAGTCTCTATTCACTTTTCGTAAAGTAACATGTCGGACTGATGTTTGAACTGATCCGCAGATCCCAAACCTGACCATTTTTGTTGAGTTCTGGTTGCGATGGTCATACCTCTGTGATATTGGCCAGTGGTGAATCAGTTTCAGTGTCACCTGCTGTAGTGGTGCATCCAGCTGTTCATCGCATGGCATTCCCCAACACTACAACCACAATTTCTAAACTATCACTGTGGCTCGATTAGTGCGGCTGGTGGGGATGTACGCAGAAGGTTGAGGTTTCGAGCCCCTCACTGGGCCTTATTTTTCTGATTCACTGGCCGCATGGATTTGGGCATACAACATTGGTGACAATGCAGGAACCTCTCTCAAAGGGGAGAGGATGTTGTAGGGGATTTAGGCATACCACACGCCTGGCAAGCCCTTTGATACTGGCCACTCCACTGTACCTGGGGCCTCTGTTGCTCCAAGGGCAGGGGAGAGATGCTGTGTTGTAGGATACAACATTCCAGTTCTATGATAGATATTTCGGCCTATCAACATGTTCCGAAACCTTCTGCAAGTGTGACACCTTCATCACAACACGCCTCCCCTGCTGCAGCAGGCAAGGGCCTCCTGGTATGCTCACCAAGTAACAATTTCACATACTGGATGGTAGCTGCTGCATCAGCGGATGTGATGGCGGCAGTGGCCCTTACAAAAATCTGGGTGTGGACCCACGACTTCGATGAACAAAATCAAGTCTACAGGTTGAAAGGAAAATGTTCCACTGTACCTCTTTTGTAATGTCGCATTGTCCTCCTAGGGAAGTGTGACACCCTCCTGACAACCCCCTGCTGAGGCAGCCGAGGGCCCCCTAGTGTTCAGGCTTCCAAGGGTCCCCCTGCTTTACCACAGAGTACAGCACATACATGTAATTGGGGGGAGTGCTATGGGAACCCCCAGAAATCGTCAGCCATATGGCTAGCCATTGGGTGACCACCCATCACCCCAGGATTTTCCAATCCTATGGCTAGCCATATGGTAGCCGTAGGAACCCTCATACTTTTGGTCGGGAAAATACTAAAAAATGTTATTTTTTCAATGAAAAATGTCAATTTTTGAACAAAAAATGGTCAAAAATGTGCATTCTCTGGGCGCATAGTGCCATGAATACATTTTTTAGGCCCTTTTTTGGAAAAATTACCATATTTTGGAACTATTTTTTGGACTTTTTTCGAAAAAAAGATTTTTTTCTGCTTGAGAGACCCCTCCCCCTAAAGTTTTGGGAATTACTGACCCCTGGCCCAAAAAAAAGTCGTCCAACCCCCCCCCCCCCCCAGACCTTGGGGCTCCGTAACATGTATGGTGCAGCACCCATTGCGAGCGAAGCAGTGCTCGTCACAAAAATTCAGGTCCGATCCTGTAACTTGGATGAGCGAGATCAAGCCTATGCCTTTGGAGAAAAATGCACAACTCCGTGATCACAAACTATATGCTGTTAATGAAATCCTTTCTAGTGCGAAAACTGAAGGATTTGTCAGTTTTTGAGAATAGCGTGCAGGTACAATATGCCAGACCATGTCGCGCCTGGCTCTATGTGATGGTTTACTGTAAAACACAATTTAGTGAATTTTCTGGTTAGAAAATCTTCTTCTTTGTGTCTAAAAGTGTGTTTCCTAGTCTAGCTAATTTTAGTCAGGCTTTTCTTGGATAAGGAGATTTTCCATTCTGGACGTCACACCCTGGCTGAGGAGTCATTCAAATTTCGAAAGCACTGGCGTTAAGGTCACGGTAAGAATTTTCCAGGGGTAGGGTCCTAGGACTTTTTATCCAGGGGGTAGGGGGTCGGTGAGGGAAAAGAAGTTCTGTGTGCTTGTTTTCCATACAAAATATGCTCGAAAATCATCAAAAAAGCTGTCTTGGAAAAAAATCAGCGGGTCTTTGAGATTTTTTTGGTCCAAGTGGGTGACCATGGTCTAAGTTAAGGGGGTACCCCCCTATGTGGTTAACTTCCGTGTACCCCCACCCCCCTATTTCTATTTTATATACCCACCTATTGTCGTTGGCCAAATACTTTATAGCGCAAGAATGTAATTTATTCAAGGAACATTCCAAAGCGCCGTGTTGACATTGAATATCGCCGCTCGTCGACAACTGCTTAGCATTACCATACGGTAAAAATTCGAATTCGACAAATTCTCGGGCAATTTTCCAATATTCGCGTTTCAATTCCCGTTTAATAAAATTTTGACAATCGGGGCATAAAGTTTCGTACAATAATTGAATTTGGAATTTTCGACCGCTCATTTCCGATTTATATTTTCGACATTGTTGCGTAATGTTACATTTTTCGTCAATTTGATCATTTTGACACCACGCCGATGGCGGAATGTCGCAACAAAACAAGCCGGAAATTGAAAGCGAAACTACCAAAAGTCTGCTCAAAAAATGCATATTAGCTTTCGATATATACAAAATGAAAACTTTTTAGTTATATATTGGAAAGTTTTAAGTCGCTTAAAGTAAACATTGATGATAAGAAAATGTTTGACATTTATTTACGGTGATGGAAAATCGTGCTTAAAACATAAAGTCACGTTATTTTCATATGTTAAATTGTGTTTCCACCGATTTGTAAGATTTTCCGAAATTTGTCGTTTGTTTGAAGAGGCCTGCAAGTCCAAAGTGGAGTGAGCTACGTGGACCATCGAAGGGCGTCTTACTGTAACTCAAACTCAGAATCAAAAAATTAAGAAACCAAGGTTTCTCAATTTTGGGGTGAGCTTTGTTGGATTTAAGTACTCTAATTAAGTAATTAATCAGGTAAGCGTGGGTGTTGGAAATACGTGCATTAAGGATGAACCCTAGAACCCACTCTTGCCTGCCTTCATCCAAAGCCCCGACAACATACTAAAATACAACACATACATCCACATAGGGGGTAGAGAAGTCAACCCTCATACCTGAGACCCTGGCCACCCCCCTGGCCCAAAAAAATCGTCAAACACCCTCCCCTGAACTTTTTCAAGACAGCTTTTTTGATGATTTTGGTGCATATTTTGTAGGAAAAACAAGCTTTCAAAACTTTTTTTGCTCACCCAACCCCCCTACCATACATGTAACGGAGCTCCGAGGTCTGGGGGGGGCGGAGCACTTTTTTCGCTCACACACCCCTCCCCCCCCCCCGTACCATACATGTAAACATGTAATCGAGCTCCAAGGTCTGGGGGGGGGGGTTGGAGCACTTTTTTCGCTCACCCACCCCCCTACCATACCATACATGTAATGGAGCTCCGAGGTCTGGAGGGGGGTCGGAGCACTTTTTTCGGACCGGGGGTCAGTAATTTCCAAAATTTTGGGGTGAGGGTATTTCCGATGGAAAAAATTCGATTTTTCATGGAAAAAGTTCCAAAAACAGTTCAAAAAGTACTAATTTTTGTCTAAAAAATGATAAGGAATGTACTTATGGCACTAAGCGCTTACCAAATTGACGTTTTTGACTTTTTTTTGTTAATATTTAATATTTTAATATTTAATATTTTATATTTTAATATTTAAAATTTCAATATTTTATTTTTTAACATTTATATTTTAACGTTTTATATTTTAATATTTGATATTTCAATATTTCATATTTTAATGTTATATTTTAATATTTTGGATCTTAATATTTTATATCAAAATATTTTATATTTTCATTCTTTTATATTCCAATATTTTGTTTTTTAGTATTATATTTTTATATTGGACACTTTTTATTATATTATTTATATTTGAGTATTTAATATTTTATGTTTGAATACTTTATATTAGAACATTGAATATTTTAATCTTTTATATTAAATCATTTAATATTTTATATTCTAATATTTTATATTTTAATATTCTATATTTTAACATTTAATATTTTGATATTTTGATTTTTTACATTTCAATATTTTATATTTTGATACTCTACATTTATATATTTTAACATTTTAACATTTTACATTTTAATATTTCATATTTTAATATTTTATACTTTAATATTATCTTAATATTCCATATTTTGATAGTTTAACGTATTATATTTTAATATTCTACATTTTAATATTTAATATTTCAATACTTTATATTTTAAGGTTTCATATGTTAAGGTTTCATACTTTGATATTCTATATTTTAATATTGTGTATTTCAATATTCTATATTTTGAAATTTTATATTTTAATATTTTGTTTTTTAATTTTACACATTTAATATTTAATATTTTAATATTCTATATTTTGATATTTTAAAATTTTATATTTTAATATTCTTTATTTCAATATTCAATATTTCAATATTTCAATATTTAATTTTTTAATATTTAATTTTTCAATACTTTATATTTTAATGTTTCGTATTTTGATATTTTACATTTTAGTATTTCATGTTTTACTGTTTCTTATTTTCTTGTTTTTTTTGGAATATTTTATATTTAAATATTCAATATTTCGATAGTCAATGTTTTGATATTCAATATTTTAATATTCAATATTTTGATATTAAATATGTTCATATTCAATATTTGATTATTCAATATTTTGATATTCAATATTTTAATATTCAATATTTGAATATTCAATATTTTAATATTCAATATTTTTATACTTAATGTTTCAATACTTTATATTTTAATGTTTCATATTTTAATATTGTGTATTTAAATATTCAATATTCTATATTTTGAAATTTTATTTTAATATTTTGTTTTTTAATTTTCTGTATTTAATATTTCATATTCTAATATTCCGAATTTGATATTTCAATATTCCATATTTTGATATTTTAATATTTTATATTTAATATTCTACGAGTATATTGCAATATTTAATATTTTATATTTCAATACTTTATATTTCAATACTTTATATTTTAATATTCTACATTTTAGTATTTCATGTTTTACTATTTTTTATTTTCTTGTTTTTTTTGGAATATTCTATATTTTAATATTCAATATTTTAATATTCAATATTTCAATATTCAATATTTCAATATTCAATATTTCAATATTCAATATTTCAATATTTCAATATTCAATATTTCAATATTCAATATCTCAATATTCAATATTTCAATATTCAATATTTCAATATTCAATATTCAATATTTCAATACTCAATATTTCAATATTCAATATTTCAATATTCAATATTTCAATATTCAATATTTCAATATTCAATATCCAATATTTCAATATTCAATATTTCAATATTCAATATTTCAATATTTCAATATTCAATATTTCAATATTCAATATTTCAATATTCAATATTTCAATATTCAATATTTCAATTTTCAATATTCAATATTTCAATATTCAATATTTCAATATTCAATATTTCAATATTCAATATTTCAATATTCAATATTTCAATTTTCAATATTCAATATTTCAATTTTCAATATTCAATATTTCAATATTCAATACTTTGTCACGTGTCGCAGGGCCGTACATCACCCCTTCATAACTATCCCAACACTCACTCGGTAGTTCAATCGGAAGAATGCTGCACTATAGTCACAGAGACCTGGGTTCGAATCCAGGTTGAGCATTATTTTTCGAACAGTGTTTGGGGGTGGTTAGGATGGCAACGCGTTTACGCTTTTACGCGTCAATTTCAATATTCAATATTTTAATATTCAATATTCTAATATTCAAGATTTTTATATTTAATATTTCAATATTCAATATTTCAATATTCAATATTTCAATATTTCAATATTCAATATTTCAATATTTCAATATTCAATATTTCAATATTCAATATCTCAATATTCAATATTTCAATATTCAATATTTCAATATTCAATATTCAATATTCAATATTTCAATTTTCAATATTCAATATTTCAATATTCAATACTTTGTCACGTGTCGCAGGGCCGTACATCACCCCTTCATAACTATCCCAACACTCACTCGGTAGTTCAATCGGAAGAATGCTGCACTATAGTCACAGAGACCTGGGTTTGAATCCAGGTTGAGCATTATTTTTCGAACAGTGTTTGGGGGTGGTTAGGATGGCAATGCGTTTACCCTTTTACGCGTCAATTTCAATATTCAATATTTTAATATTCAATATTCTAATATTCAAGATTTTTATATTTAATATTTCAATATTTAATATTTCAATATTCTATATTTCAATATTTAATATTTCAATATTTAATATTTTAATATTTAATATTTTAATATTTTAAAATTTAATATTTTAATGTTTAATATTTTAATATTATATATTTTAATATATTTTTCAATACTTTATATTTTAATATTCCATATTTTGATATTTCAATATTCCATATTTTGATATTTTAATATTTCATATTTAATATTCTGCGAGTATATTGCAATATTTAATATTTTATATTTCAATACTTTATATTTTAATATTCTACATTTTAATATTTCATGTTTTACTTTTTTTTATTTTCTTGTTTTTTTGGAATATTTTATATTTTAATATTCAATATTTTAATATTCAATATTTCAAAATTCAATATTTCAATATTCAATATTTCAATATTTAATATTTCAATATTTAATATTTCAATATTTTATAATATAATATTCTGATATTTTGATATTCTAATATCCAACATTTTAATAATTAACATTAAATCTAAATATTTTATATTTTCATGTTTTCTGTGTTGATATTTTATTTTTTCCATATTTTTTTGTGAAATAATTTATAGCACGTTGAAAATTTTTTCTCGAAGATTTTTTTAACCTACTTTATTATGTTTAAGCAAAATCACATCCTTGTATTTGCAATTTAAATGTTCCATAAAAGTTATGCAAATTTTTATTGCTTCCAAGATTTTTTGCCACGAAGCAAAACATTACCATTTTTTTACAAAAATAAAACCTTTGCCTTTCTATAATACACTTGTATGTTCACTGTGTTGGAGCTTTCCAGAAAATTATGACCAAAGGCAAATTCCCAATCTTATGGATTTTGATATGGCAATGTATGTGAAAAGTATTACAATTATTGTACATAATATTCACATAGGGGGGGGGGTCAGGGGGAGGTGAACCCTCCTACCTGACACCCTGATCACCCCTCCCTGGCCTGAAAAATCATCAAACACCCCTACCTGAACTTTTTTGAAGACAGTTTTTTTGACATTTTTGTGTGAAAAGCATGCTTGGGGAACTTTTTTTTTCTCACCCACTTTCACACACCCCCCCCCCTTAATGAAAAGTCCGAAGACCCTCCCCCTGCAAAATTCTTGCCTAGGATCTTTGATCTAATAGTTTTTCTTTTCAGATGTTGTCGTGAGTTTGCAGTCGAATGAAAACTTTTCTAATGAAACTAGAGATATTCTGGATGAATTTTCCGTCAATATAACCCAGGATTGTCAGTTCGGAGGATACGCCTTCCACGATCGTAATGCGGAATCCGTTGATCAATGCATCGCCACTTGTATCAATCACGGCATGTTAGTAACGTTTATCACTATATACGGGCCCCTACCGGGGTCCATGTACAACATCAAAGTATACAGCCTTAACTGTGCCGTGCGATACAGAGGGTGTAGAAAGTACAGTTGAGGATTCAAATTTCGCAACATAGGGGGTCTAGAAAGTATGCCTGAAGCTTCAATGTGTAAAATTCTACCTCAACTTATATCCTGTACCTGGCTTGTATACCCTGGCTACCTTGCTGCCGTTCTTGGGAGACTTCTAACTTGATTGTTACCCTAATGCTAACTGGATCCAACTCAGTGAAGGAGGCTACCAATCGGTGATGAAATACAAAAGTTATTAATCGGCGATAAACATTAAACTGTACCAAAATGACTGTACCATACACTAAAGGAAACTAAATTGCCTAGCCGCAAATGTACTAGTGTCACGAGGAGTGACAAAAATGTAAAGTTATGGAAAATTATGTACTGTACATTTTCTGCAAATTCTACCATGTTTTCCCCCAAAAATTCCGGTTAAAACCTGTTTTTGTACAGCTATTTGTCGTTTGTTGAAATTACAAGTTTTATGCACTCAAGCACGAGTTTTATTGTAATTATGCACACTTCAACGGAAACAGTGGCGACATCTCAAAAACACTAATTACGGACACTTGCGTAACAGGGCTAATTGTGGCGCCCTGTGGATTTCAGAACCTTCAGTAATCCAAGTCTGGTCGGCACCGACCACTGTGGATGTTTTTAATGTCAATTCGAGTCTGGTCCGCGCTGACCACTGTGGATGTTTTTAATGTCAATTCAAGTCTGGTCCGCACCGACCACTGTGGGTGTTTTTCATGTCTGAAATGTGGGTCAAGTGCGTCTGAAACGAAGAAGAAGACCCTGTTTTTGGGGAAGATAACCAGTCTTTGGTTTTTCGCGTCGACCTCAGCAGTTGAATCCCGCGCTGGATTCCGTCGGTAATTTTTCCTTACGAGAATCGTCCCGTGTCTGGACCGTTATTTCGTTTTGTGCATTTCCGCGCCAGTTTTACGTTGTGTATTGTCGCACCAGTTTTACGTTGTGTTTTTCACACCAGTTTTACGTTTCGTATCGAATCAACGTGAATTTCATATTTGTACGAAGGTTGTAAGTTGTAAATTTGTAAAACTGAAAACTCAACTTCCCTAAGTACATATCAATCTCACAGTAGCCTGACCTGTAGTACCGGTACCTCTGACATAACGCTGACACTAGATACCTAAGAAAGTAATATACTTGGCACTGACTACTAATTTGAAGACTCAGAAAAATACCGTGTCGTGTAAGTGTGTTTCTGCCGATTTGCAAGATTTTTTCAACGCTTGTCGTTTGTATGAAGAAGCGCGCAAGTCCAAAGTGGAGCGAGCTATGTGGACCATCGAGAGGCGTCTTACTGTAGTGAAAATTCGGCACGCGCGGGTTGGGTTTGCTCTTTATTAATTGTGTGTTATATATTCGCCACTAGTTCGCCTCCCCATGCGCAAATATACTGTTTTTTTCCCAGCACGAGGGATTTTTCATGTTATCTCGCCTACTCATTGGTTATATGCGTAAGAGTTTATTTTGTGTTGGATAAAAGTAAGGAGAAGATTCTCTCCTCTTTTACATTATGTAATAGGAAGGCAAATTAAGAAACTAAGCTTTCTTAATTTGTGGGTTAAATATTGTCCAGTTTAAGTATGTTAATTCAGTAATTAATCAGGTAAGCATGGGTGTTGAAAATAGGTGCATTAAGGACAAATTCTGTAACCCACTCCTGCCTGCCTTCATTCTCAAAACCCCCACGAGAGTAAAATACAACAACTGAACATTGAAGAAAAAGCATTATCAGTGAGGCACACTGTACACATACAAAAATCATGACATGACTTCACAGGCAGTCCAGGCGTCTGTCTACCACACATATATATAGGGGGCACGGGAGGGTTCACCCCCATACCTGAAACCCTGGTCAGCCTCTGGCCAAAAAAAATCATCAAACAACCTCCCCCGGAATTTTTTCCAAGGGGTCTTTTTCCACAACTTTTGTGGAAATTTGGCTTGCAGAACTTTTTTTTGCTTTTTTTGCTTATCCTACCCCCTACCCTGCAGCGAAAAAAGTCCACAGACCCTCCCCCCTCAAAAATTCTTGCTGCGCATGTCTACTGTCTACCAACCAGAAAATAAAACTAAGAACTTATTTAAAGACAAAAATGTTGTATTTGCAAATGAGTCGGGGACTGATGAATTAAGGCAGGATTGGGATTCCAGGGTTCGTCCTTAATGTACGTATTTCCCACACCCATGCTTACCCGATTAACTTAATAAATTGTACTTAAACCTGACACTAATAAGCCTACCAATTGAGGAAAAGATGCTTCCTTAACTGTCTCCCAAATTAAATGAAAACCGGGAAGGAAAGACCTTTCTAATTTTATCTTACGCAAAACACTTACTAACAAACGAGGTGAAGCGAGAATACAAATGGTTCACTCCCACACACTGGGAAGAAAAACAAATAAAGACGTGCATGCGGGGAGGCAATGAGTACGAAGTAACTTTAAAGGGGCTGACGTTATGAAAAACACACAATAAGAATGCACCTTGGAGAGAGCCAGCGCATGCCTACCAATGTGCACTACAGTAAGACAACTGTTGATGGTCCGCATTGCTCGCTCCACTTGGTACTTGCGGGCCTCATGCGCAGATTGACAAAAATTGACAAAATCGGCGGAAACACACTACAACAAAAACGATGCCAAACGATAAGTCTAAATACTACGCCAAATTTGCCATCCATTTATTTTTGAACCAAAATTTTGTATAACACAAACCGTTTTGACATATTTGTTTACCTAATAAAAAGTGGACCTGCTTTGAAAACAAAGAACTTTGGAAATTAAATAAATAATGATAGAGGACCAAAGGCCCGAGGAATTGACCCTCTGACAGTCAATTGACTCGGAAGTTAAAATTGATGATGCTATGTCCACCAAAAAATTTTAAATGTGACTGTCAGAATCCAACAATCTAACGGTTTTACTCATTTTTTAAAAAAATTTCACAAAAATGACGCTATTTTCATTCATTCAGGACACATTCTCCAATGATTCCCTATGCTTAAGCATTGTCCTTGGGACACATTCTTCACCGTTTCAGCACCTGCATTTTGCAAGAAAAGGTCCTGAATGACTGAAAATTGTGTCCTGAAACATGAAGAACATGTCCCAAAAACAGCGCTAAAGCATAGAAAATCATCGAAAAACATGTCATGAATATGTAAAAATTGTGTAAAACACTGAATAAAACTGTTAGATCATTAGATTGTGAGCCTTTGGCGTTTTTAAAAAACATTTTGGGAGACATTGTGGCGTCAATTTTAACGCCCGAGGCGTTCTTTCTGCATAAATCTTTAATTATACTTTCTACATCAAAGTCCAATTTTACATATTAAAACTTCACACATGGAAGTTGAATTTTACACATTACAACTTCAGGCGTCATTTCTCCCATATCCCCTAGCATGTTGTAGTGTGTTTTCCATTGATTTCTGTAAAATTTTGTAATAGTTTGTCATTATCGAAGAAGCACCCGCAGGCACCATTTGGATCGAGCATAGTGGGCCATTCCAGGCTGTTTACTGTAGGAGGTGAATTGTGTGCATGAGTTTTTTATTTGTATTATTCGCTTTGGTCTTTGGTTTCCCCGTGCGCCCCAATTTGTCATTGCCCAGCACGTGCAAAACTTGTGTATAACCGCGCCCCTTTTTCATATTGTTCACTAGTAATCGCCTTCTTTTAGAAGAAACCACTCCTCTTTCTCAAATAAGCTGAGGTAGATTCAAGTTAGGAAACCACTGGCTTGCTAATTTGGATCACTGTTGTATTTGTAGGCGTGTCAGGCGCTGATGAGTCACAGGCAGGATTGGGATTCCAGGATTCGTCCTTAATGTACGTGTTTCCCACACCCATGTTTACCCAATTAACTTAATTACTTGTACTTAAACCCGACACTAATTATCCCACCAATTAAGGAAAATGTGTTTCCTTAATTGTCTCCCTAATTGCGTAAGAACTGAGAGAAAAGAGTTTTCTACCTTTTTATATTACGCAATCAAAACAAACACTCACGTACAGGCGAACGTGGGCGAGAAAACTTCTACTTCCATGCACTGGGATGAGAAAAGAAGAGCTGCGTGCTGGGAGGCGACGAGTGGCGAAAACAACAGTGGCCGGCGGGGCACACGCTTAGTACGTAAAACATACAACAATAATAAAAAGAATAATACTGATAGAGAGAGATCAGCGCATGCGTACCCACGTGCACTACAGTAAGACGAGTGTTGATGGTCCATGTTGCTCGCTCCACTTGCTACCTGCGGGCCTCATACGTGCTTTGACAAAAATGACGAAAATTGGCGGAAAACTCACTACAACATCACCATTTTTGGGTTTATTTACTTAAGTTTAGTCCTTTTCGGGTAAGTGTGGGTGGCAGGAAACATCCTGCCGACATCATCGACTATACTTTCTGTACCCCCTGTATCACCAGGCACAGTCAAAGCGGATACTTTGATGCCTATGTTTTGTACATGGTTATCTTTTGTGTACCCCCTGCATGGGCCCATCTCCCCCTTGTGCAGGTGAAAATTTTTCAGGTGCAACCATTTCACCTGGTTCCAAAAAATGGGTCATTGCGCCTTATATTACAAAGATACTATATTCGAAGTTGAACGGTATTTGTATTCCGAAAAAGGTAGAGGTGATCAATGCGGTTTTATCGGAAGATTTTTTCAAGGTAAAAAATCTGTCAATGAACCCCATTATGTAGAACTATTTTCTTCAATAGATGACAATTTCAATAATGGATTCGGAATTCAAGATGGATGTAGTTATAAGAATAGCGAAATCAAAAACGAAAATATCCAAACTGCCGATGGTTGTTTAGACGCCTGTTTGAAAGACTATTCGTAAAAAGCGTCGATTGCGTAATTAATGATTTTTTACGCAATTTTTCCAGATGTACTCATTTCACGTGGAAAGCAACTCCTACTATGTGTTCACTCAAACATGATAATACGAAAAAAGATATCGACAATAGTATAGAGAAGGATCCGGGAAGCAAGTGTGGTTTTGTACCGACTAGATTCAGAGGTAACTTTGACGTGGTAACTCATAATGATGAGTGCTAAAGCACTATAGTAGTTATACAGGTCCCTATAAGGGGTACACAAAACATAGGCATGTTATAAGTATAGGCTTTGAAGGTGCGGCTTATAACATGTCAGGCAATAGATGCAGCATAGAAAGTATGGTGGAGCATGAAATTCTATCCAGATTTGTATTACATACAGCTTCAAAATACAAAATTTCACATTCCTGTAGAAAGTATGCTCTGGACTTTAATTGTTGTATTTGTAGGCGTGTCAGTGGCCGATGGGTCACAGGCAGGATTGGGATTCCAGGGTTCGTCCTTAATGTACGTGTTTCCCACACCCACGTTTACCCGATTAACTTAACTATTTGTACTTAAACCCCACACTAATTATCCCATCAATTAAGGAAAAAGATGAGTTTCCTTAATTGTCTCCCTAATTGCGTAAAACGGAAGGAGAGAATTTTCTACCTTTAATATTACACAATAAAAACAAAGGAAAACTTACGTACAAAACGAAAGCGGGTGAGAAAAGTAAATAATCAACTCCCACGCACTGGGGCGAGAAAGAAGGCTGTGTGGTGGGAGGCGACGAATGGTGAAAATATAAAAGTGGCCGGCGGGGCGCACACTTAGTATACGAAAAACACACGATAATAATAAAAAAAGGGATAATAATGGAGAGAGACCAGCGCACATGTACCGACGTGCACTACAGTAAGACGGCTGCTAATGGTCCACGTTGCTCTCTCCACTTGCCACCTGCGGGCCTCATATGCGCTTTGACAAAAATAACGAAAATCCGCGGAAAACACACTACAACATAATGCGCAAAGTTCTTTTTGACGAATTTCTATAAAAACTTAAAATTTTCAACTTTTTGTAAAAACTTTTTAAAAGTTGAGGAAACCCATGAAACTGCCAAGTTTTGAGTATAAAAAGCTACATTTTTGTATTTTTGTAAAATTTTTGTGGAAAATTTTTAAAAATGAGTAAAAAGGGCACAAAATTTTTTTTTAATTTCTCAAATTTCTTGCGCCATAAGACAAGTTCACATCACTGAATTCTTGACATCCAAGCTGAGTTGGGTCGACTTTTGCTACTTTCTACATCAACCTGGGATTTATATGTTGAAGCTTTGGGCGTACTTTCTACATTGATATAGAATTTTGTATGTTCGAAGTGTCTACTGTAATTTCTACACTCTTTGTATTGCCCTGCATGTTATACAAATTATTAGGGATGGGGCCAGTGTCCAAGTCCGAGACCTGGGGTATCCAAGCATTTGTTCAAGTTGGAGTCTGACCAGGCAAGAATTCTAAGTTGGAATTGGACCTGTCAAAAATTTCAAGTCCGAGTAACACCAGTCATGTATACCTATAGTAGGGATGGGACTGGTATCCGAGTCCGAGACCTCGGGTATGGAAGCATTGTTTAAGTCCGAGTCCGAGTCTGAGTCCGACCTGTCAAAAATTTCAAGTCCGTGTCCGAATCTGATTGCATGAAAAATCCGGGTCCTTTCCATCACTACACTATCCCCTGTACAGCCCTACACATTATAAGTGACGGCCCTTGAGGTCTATACTTATAACATGTGTTGTGTTTGTAAATAAGTCGGGTGCTGATGAGTCATGAGCAGGATTGGGATCCCAGGGTTCGTCCTTAATGTACGTGTTTCCCACCCCCATGTTTACCCGATTAACTTAATTACTTGTACTTAAACCGGACACTAATTATCCCACCAATTAAGGAAAAGGTCTTTCCTTAATTGTCTCCCTAATTGTGTAATAACTGAGAGAAGAGAGTTTTCTACCTTTTTATATTACTTAATCAAAAGGAAAACAAACACTTACGTACAGGTGAAAGCGGGTGAGAAAAATAAACTATTCACTCCCACGCACTGGGTCAAGAAAATAGATGGTTGCGTGTGGGGAGGCGACGAATGACGAAAACAGTGGTGGCCAGTGGGGCACACGTTTAGTACAAAAAATATATATCAATAATAAAAGAAGAATGAATAATGAGAGAGAGCCAGCGCACGCGTATCGACGTGCGCTACAGTAGGACGACTGTTGATGGTCCGCGTTGCTCACTCCACTTGCTACCTGCGGGCCTCATGTACTCTTTGACAAAAATGACAAAATCGGCCGAAAACACACTACAACACATGCCTATGTTTTGTGTACCCTCTATATGGACCCATATAACTACTCCCAAAATTAGAATTCCACTTTGGTCATCAATTTTCATAGAAATTGTTGATGCATATGGTATCGAAATCAAAGATAGTTGCAAATTCGACGAAGAACAATTTGACAAATTTACTACCAGTTCCATCGATCACTGCCTGAATAGATGTTTCCAACACAGCGTGTAATTAAATTTTGCCATTTGAGTGTTATTCCTTAATTTAATTACATTAAAATTACAGATGCAATCATTTTATGTGGGATATAGGCAATAGAGAATGTTACCTATATTTTTCTTACCTGAATCATCAAGTGGCAACAAATTTCCAATTCCAATTGGGGTTCAAATGCGGTTTGATTAAGAAATTTATCCAAGGTTAGCGAAATGTCGCATAGAATGGAGTTTAACTCAACTTTTTTTTTAATTTTCCAGAAATGGACATGAATTACGACAAGAAAATTAAAGACAATTGCAATTATAAAGGGATGGATATTTACAAAAAGGGCAAGTATACTTCATCGGCCGAAAAATGCAAAACCATTTGTATCGAGAATCCAACGTAAATTATTACAATAGTCAAAATAAAAAAATTTTATACTACAATTATTGTTTTTAGGTGCACACATTTCACGTGGTTTGGTCAACCAAACAATAATGGAATGACATTCTGTTTTTTGAAAAAAGCAGCTACCAAAAGACAAATTGATAAGACTATCGAAAAAAGTTCCCGAAACAAGTGCGGTTTGAATGAGAAAATATTGTCCGGTGAGTAAGCTGAACTAAGAAAATGTTCTGGATACTGTAAATATTCTCTTTTTTTTACTTTTACAGTTTGAAAATGTTGATTGCTAGATGAAATCATGTCGCGAATTGGATGTGTTTCAAATATTTTTGACTGTTTTTAATTTTGATAAGTTTTTGTCAAGTAAGTCAATATATTCGAAATTTATATTTTATCAAGACATGATATTTTGCTATCTGTAGCAGTAATACATAAGAATCAGAAAATAATTATCCCGATCAAATACCCCATTTTATGTTAAAAACAAGCATTTTTGACTTTTTCGGAATAATGTGACACGTATTGGATAAACACGTTGCCATTGTAAATATCCCCAAACACTTTTCAAAAAATAATGCTCGTCCGGGATTCGAACACGGGTATCTGTGCAGCGTTCTTCCATTTGAACTACCGAGCCAGTGTTGCGATTGTTACGAAGGGGTGATGTACGGCCGTGCAACACGTGACATTCCCCCCTTGAAAGAAAGATGGTCTCGTCCATTGAAGATGCAGGTTCCTGCGGCCCACCAATGTGGGACCATCCAAGCCTCGCCATGACACATATTGGATAAACGTGTTGCCATTGTAACCATCACCAAACACTGTTCCAAAAATAATGCTCGTCCCAGATTTAAACCTGGGTCTCTGTGACTATAGAGCAGCGTTCTTCCATTTGAACTACCGACCCAGTGTATTGTTACAAAGGGGTGACGTATGGCCGTGCGACACGTGACAAATGTCTAAAATAGTTTTTTTCCACAAAACCCAGCATTTTCATTGGATCCGTATGCAGAACAAGTCTCTGGTCAAAGGACACACCCAACAAAGCTAGAGTCTATTGGCTTGTACCCAACTAATTACCATAGGCCACTCAAATTAGTTTCCTGTCGTTAAAGTCTGATACGGTGCAGCAGTTCTTTAGCAGAGCTAAACACATCCTTTGGTCAGTATTTGATAACTGAAATCCAACAAAGGCTTGCAATTGAAAAGCGTGCAGGGTTTCACCAAGCTGCTTCTTGCAGGCTCCTACTTAAAACTAGAAACTCACTATATTCAATGTGCATGAGGGGTAAGATCCTCCACGGGTAATTGCGGGGACCCACTTCAGCTCACAGTTTCACCTATGAGGCAAGCCATGAACAAATGATTCACTATCAAACCTTCTTACAAAGTTAGCATCATTCGCTCCATTCAGCAGAATTTTTCATAGATGCGATGACTGCTTCTGTAAGCACATACACTACCAGGCGAAACTAACCCTCAAAAATTGGTGTCCAATATGCATCCAGGTCGCGTCTTTTTCGGCAGCACAAAGAAAACCTTAATCTTTCTTAGTAATTGACATTCATGCAATAACCGTCAATCATAATTTTTTCATAATGTGTAGTGGATATGCACTTTGTTTTCACCTACAGTATGAAAACAGTTCACCTTTCGTTTATATCTGGTAAATAATTTGTGCTTTCTATAGGGAGGTAAGCAGGAAGCATCAGCAAAATTCTTTGGCTTTGTGTGACACAAGCACATAGCCTGTCAATTTTATTGTCGGTATAGTGTGCTTTTCGCATCCTGGGTGCATCCCGGACGCGTCCAGCATGGACGGTTAGTTTCGCCTGGTAGTGTACCCAACGCTCTTGAAAATCCTCTTTAAACCCTTCCGTCTGGTATCTATATATACAGCATGGCAAGCATCAACGTGGACTAGTTTTGAAACTACTACCTCTGCCATTGGCAGAGGGTTCAGCCATGCCGACTGTAGTGGGGCCCTGGGCCAGGCACTAAGGTGCTGGTCCTTTTTATTGCTATTGCCTAACCGCGTGAGTACTTGCTATAGGAGAAACTATAGGTACTGTGGTGCTGCTCTGGGGTTACTACTGTAGAGTAATGACAATGTCACGAGGTTAGCGGTGAACAATATATGTCCAGCCTGTGTAGACAATGGACGGTGCCATCCATAAGATGATCTAGAAGCTGTGAACCCAGAGATCCCTTTTCACCTGACCTCAGGGAGAAGAGACTACTGGTAACTAGGGGAAAGCTAGGGTGGAAAACCTGCTGAGAAGGGAATACCCTAAACTACACCTAATAATAGTATATCCTGAAACTTACCTAGTCTGGCTGGGGCAGCTACACCAAGGAATTGGACAGGGGGCATGGGTAACGTGGGACAGCGAGGATAGGTTGGAACAGATTGGCTACAAAGGCTAAATGGTGCATATGGTAGACGGTTTTATTTGACTGCAGAGGGGGTGAAAATATGCAAATTAATGTGACCCGAAGGGCATGAGTAAGATGGAGAGCCGAGATGGCGCTAATACACAGCGGACCAATAAAATGAATATAAAAGTCGCCGGGAAGGGACAGCTAAAACAATAAGATGCTGCAGGACCCAGAAATGAGCAAAATTACAGAGTGACATGAGTGTTAAAGCACTTCATCCGCTACAGTAAGACTTGGGTGGAGTTTACAACGCCTAGGCCAAATTCTGCAGAGATAATGCTTTAGGAAAGGCCTGCGTGCACATATGCACTTGCCCAGTTTGAAAATGTTTAGCATTGGGGCCCAATTAGTGCCTGTGCTAAACATATTAACCTCTTTAAGCAAAAGTTCCTGCAGCTATTGGTTTGCATCAGCAGGAGCAAAGCTCACTTTGTTGACACAGGGTGCATGTAATGCCATGCAAAATAGCTGTGCGCAAGAAGTAGTAAAATATCAGCATAAGAAATGACGTGACCTTGGTGATCTTGATCGGCACATGACAATGTGATAGGGTTTTGTTAGCCATTAGCTTTGTCACGTGCCGATCAATTTTGCCCAACGTCACGTGATTCACATCATGCCAACACTTTATATTTTTCACCACTTTTTGTTTAACAGTCACTTACTCTTATTTTTGCGTTTTTCGTTCATTATAGTTTACATGCGTTTTTGTGTACATTTTTGTGTTTTGTTTCTGTTTCATTTTGTATTTTCCTTTCCGTTACGTTTGTTATTTTGCCATTGCGCACGTAGACTACAGTACGTAACCCATTAGTTAGAATTTCGGCCAAGATAAGCTCTACGGGCTCATGGCCATAATTGGAGCATTACGTTCACCTCTTATCAGTGAAAACTAGCAAAGTTTCACAACGGGAAACAACTAGTTTGGAGATTCTCTCTGGAAGACATTCATATGTTTAGCATGGAGAGTGGAACTCGCCCCAATGCTTAAGGTATTCGAACTGGAAAATGTCTATTTGACCATGGGCATCTTCTGCAGCAATTTTCGCTGCAGAAGTTAGCTTGGGTGTTGTTAGCTCCGCCCAGGGCATACAGTAGGTCTACGAGGCCCTTTAAAAGGGCTTGTTTCATTAGTTTTGTACTCTTTTTTGGGCCTTAATCGTTCCTTTTGTGTTTTAGCTTGAGTCTTGAGTTTGTCGACTTTATTTTATACTAATTTACATATACTGCGTCCGCCGCCTATATTTTTGAATAAATTTGCATACGACTTAGTGCTCGTCACTACATTACGTTACCATACCTGTGCATAGGAGTTACCCATCGCCCTTTCACTCAGCACCTGCCCATCGCTCCATTAGTGGATCGTTTGCCTCGCCTGCCGACTGGTTTATAGTACACCCTGCGCCGAACCCAAACTAGACCGCCGTCAACCCCATTCCCGTCGTCCCAGGATCCGTGAACCCGTCGCCCTGTGCTGAGTCGTAGTTGAGAAAAGGACTAGGTAAGTCTTCTCAGGGGATTATTGTTGTTGGGGGTGTATTTGTGGGAACCCTTCCATAAGTCCGTTTTCCCTTGAGAATCCCCTCAGTTAGAGCCGCCCTGGTACCTCTAGGGTTAGGGCCAAAAAGAGGATTTAGATTTACAATTGGTTCCCCCACAGTAAGCCATTCCACGAATGGCCTTGTCCTTCATTCTCATTGAATGGGACCAGGGATTGCCACCCCTGACCTGGCGGCATTGTCCATTATTCTACAGCAGAACCCAAGGACAGTACCGAGGTACCCTGTAGGCTCTCTTATAGGCAGTACCATCTGGGTTAGGTTCCCGAAGTAGATAACCAAAGCGAGCCACCCAAGAGGGTCACAGCGTGCCACCCACAGTGACATGGCTGTATTTTTATGAATATGGCATGGGTCTTCCCATCAATGTGACTGGCCACAGTTTTCGCTTAATGTGACATGGCTCCAATTTCTACTTAATGTGACAGCTTAAATTTGTCAGTTTTATAAACTGATTTGCAAGATAACATTGTTTGGTATTCAAGCTTCTAGAAGGTTCGCAATGTGGAGGATTACTCCAACACTGTTAAACTTGCCATAAACTCATTCTTGTATTTCATGGAGGTTGGGAGCAGTTTTCTATAGTGTGTCAATTTTGTAAAAACGCCCACAGGTAGAAATGTGTGACCATGCATGACCTGGCCCAGCACGACGGTTACTGTAGAAGATGGTTTTTGTGAATCAGTAAGTGAATATTATTGATTATTCTCACGCACCTCGCCTCTTATATCATAACTATTATTTCGCCTGTACATTATTCGCCTTGCCTTTATATTAGTAAGACGTCAGATTTTTGGAAGGGGCAATTTATGGGTAAGTTTTATAAATAAATGTTTAGTTGGAAAAGCGTTTTATTTGTGTCCAAAAGTGTGTTACCTTGTCTGACTAGTTTTAGTGGGGCATTTCTCGGGAAGGTAGTATTCTGTTCTTGACTTCTCGCCCCTGAGTGAGGAGTCATTCCGAGGTTTAGGGCAGGCGCAGGGAAGCACTGGCGTTAAGGTCGATCCCTGGCTATCTCTCCTGCACTTCAATTCCTCTTACTGATTTCAACTCCTTCCTCCGATCCCACGGATCAAGGAGGCAAGAAATCGGTCAGAGCCACCGCAAACGACCATTTATTCTAAAATATAACATATTCAATCCTTGAAAATTACAAATTTTAGCATATAACAACAAGCCGGAAAGAGTTCCGAGTCATTAGGAGAAAACTTTGCCAATAAATATTAAAGGTTGTCCAGTTTACGAGGTTACCACAGACGCCAGTAAGCTTAAATCCACATTTTTTGTATTCATATTTCACCATATGTTTTAATATTTCAGACCAAACTTTTCTAGTCTATGAAGGTGGTATTTTTACATTCAATTGTAACGTCACGGCATTCATTAAAGAAAAGTCCATTCACATAATCAATCATTAAAAATGCGCCGAAATTTGCAAATAGGATTTAAGGTAATCAATAATCAAGTTGACACCTGTCAGTCGCTTATCAATTTAACTCTCCAGCTGCAACAGTATGGTTTGGTCTATGAAATCTGGTCACCCTGTTTGCCGTATGTTCATTGTGAAAAGTATTCGAGATTTAGGGAAAGATAGCGTTATCACTTCGGAAGGTGTTTATGGGCTTTTTATCGACAAAATAAAATGAAGCAAGTGATTGATACCTTTGATATCATAAAGTTATTTTTAGAATTTTAATAGAAGGTATAACTTTTGATAGATATTGTAACATATTATTGCATCATTGCTTCATGCTAAATGATGCAATGAGCACTTACGTGGAAATGGAACAGAAAGTATCGTTGATGACGTAATATGATCCAAATTCGTATAACATGCAGGGCAATACAGGGGATGTGGAAAGTACACCTGGAGCTTTAATGTGTAAAATTATTGACTGATGTACAAAGTACATTCGATCCTCAACGTAGAAACTACACCTCAGCTTGACTGAGACACGTTAAAGTTGATGACCCAATGTCTCTGAAGGCAAAAATTCCACGTTTTTGGACAGCGAAGCTAATATATGTTACAAAGTCAGTCTATACGTTATAACATGGTATATGTAACACATGATATATGTTAACACAATATGTTATATTTTAACAGACTACATTACAACATACGCCAAGTTATAACATATCCCATGCTATACCATATCCCATGTTGTTGCATATCCTATATTATAACATATCTTACGTCATAATAAGTATGACCCTATTGAATATGTTACATTATAGCATATCCTATGTGATAATATATCCCATGCCATTGCATATTCTATGTTGTAACATATAGCGCAATATATCATATCCTATGCCATAACATGCCCCATCTTATTACATATTCTATGCAGTAACTTATACCAGTGTATATCATATATTATGCAATAACATATCACATGTTGTTACATATTCTATATCATAACATATACCACAATATATT
Organism: Romanomermis culicivorax; assembly: GCA_963922205.1. Classification (NCBI taxonomy): domain Eukaryota; kingdom Metazoa; phylum Nematoda; class Enoplea; order Mermithida; family Mermithidae; genus Romanomermis; species Romanomermis culicivorax. The sequence continues at coordinate 887,660 of CAWUHX010000096.1, read as the reverse complement.
ATATCATATGTTATAACATATCCCATGTGATTAATTATTCTGGGTTATAACATACACACAGTGTAGCATATCCCACATTATAACATATCCCAGGTTACAACATATCAAATTTTGTAAAATATCTAATTTTAAAACAAATAACATGTTATAACATATATTTTATATCATATCATACATTATAACATGTCCCATGTTCTAATATATGCCATCTTATAACATATCCTATTCTATAAAATTTAGCAACCAAGTCATGTAACAGTGATTAATAATAAAGCTCTCTTTTGGAAGGCATATAATAGAGTGATATGTTGTGAAATGGCCTTATGTTTTAAAATAGCATTGCATTATGACATAGTCCTATGTTATGACATGGTTGCCCATTGCACAGTGCTCTTGACTCACAAACTCAAAGCTCACAGTTCAAACCTCACTCCAGTCGAAATTTGGTAAAAGTTGTAGAAAGCCCGATGAAGGTCGTAAGATTACTGATAAAACGTCACTTGTCCATATTGTTCTGTTACATATGTTGTATTGTTGTGTTATATCATGGGTTACATTGTGTGTTATAATAAAGCATTTCACCATTTTTATGTGGTTGTACACTCAAAAATGCAAACAGCAAAAATGAGCTGTTACAATCAGCTGCAACAAACACGCAGATGATTGTTATGGGCTTGTGTTATAACCGTGACCCGACAATTGAGCGCCGGACAATTGAACGCCGACAATTGAGCGCCGACAACTGAGTGCCAGACAACTGAGTGCCGACAACTGAGCGCCGACAACTGAGTGCCGACAACTGAGCGCGGACAACTGAGCACCGACAACTGAGCAGCGAGACAACTGAGCGCCAGACAACTGAGTGCCAGATAACTGAGTGCCGACAACTGAGCGCCGACAACTGACTGCCGACTATTTAATGTCAGATAAATAACCCAATCAGTTTGAAGTAACTATTTTGCATTTAGGCTTAGGCTTAGGCTTAGGCTTAGGCTTAGGCTTAGGCTTAGGCTTAGGCTTAGGCTTAGGCTTAGGCTTAGGCTTAGGCTTAAGCTCAGGCTTAGGCTTAGGCTTAGGCTTAGGCTTAGGCTTGGGCTTAGGCTTAGGCTTAGGCTTAGGCTTGGGCTTAGGCTTAGGGGCTTAGGCTTAGGGGCTTAAGCTTAGGGGCATAGGCTTAGGGGCTTAGGCTTAGGCTTAGGGGCTTAGGCTTAGGCTTAGGCTTAGGCTTCGTCATAGGAATCAAAAATGACCATATTTGTTTGATTCATAATATTAGACGTATGGACATATATACATTACGGTAGATAATCATTACGGTAGATAATCACTGAAATGCTAGTATTCTGTAGCGCTCAGTAAATGAAAAAACACTCAATTATAATGCATCAAATAGTCGGCGCTCAGTTGTCAGCACTCAAATGTCTGGTGCTCAGTTGTCGGTGCTCAATTGTCTGGCGCTCAGTTGTCGGCGCTCAATTGTCGGCACTCAATTGTCTGGCGCTCAGTTGTCGGCACTCAGTTGTCGGCGCTCAGTTTTCGGCGCTCAGTTGTCATGGCGCTCAATTGATGTGGCTCAATTGTCCGGCGCTCAATTGTCGGTGCACCGCACATTATGTGTTATAATATAAGTCCCTTATAGTATATGGCTTCGAAAAGAAAGTTTTGAAAATAAAAATTTTTTATATGATACAGTGTAGGGTAATTTTTTTGGAAAATGCAACGTTATAACATAGGTCTTTGTCGTAACATAGGGCTGTGTTATAACATATATCATTATGGTGTAGGTATATTTAATGTACTACATGTTTATAAATTGCTCTTATTTTCTGTGTTGTGACATACAGATGGACATTTGAGTTTTTATATTATAGATTAAGTGCTTTTTAGGACTATACAAAAGCATTGCGAGAATATTAGGCGGCTGAAAACGTTTTGGTCGGAGATGAACTTCAAAAAAAATACAGTAATCCATGCTCCCATTTTGATGTACTCCTAAATGTATTACAATGTTTGTCAGGAAAAGTAATAATTCAAAATGAAAAGTCAGTGACTTTCATTATTTTTATTATTGCTCCCTACGATGCAAAAACCTTAATTAAATATATTCTTAATTTTGATTTTGCAGAAACTAATTTTGCAGAAACTCCAAAGTTATCAACTGATACATTTTACTGTACGATAGTATTCAATAATGGTTATATCTCTCAACAGACAATCCATAGCAAATAATAGCAACAACAACAACTCCAGCAATATATGTGAAATAACTGTTGAACAATATATAGTAGCCGCAATATACTTTTCGACCTCAGTTTTCTATTTCATACCTTACGTCATATGCCTCATTATCATCATGACTGACAAAAGTTTACGCCATCAACAATATTACCGCATAGTCGCTCATATGGGCATTACCGACATACTTCAATTGACATTCAACGGGATGTTCGCCGGAATATTTACATTTGCATGTGTCGATTTTACAAAATCTGATTTGAAGCTCTATATCAACAAATCCATAGGCGGCGTGATGAACTTCAATTGGGTCATCTATTGCTTTTTTGCTCATTTGCTAGCTTTCAACAGATTTTGTCATATATTTTTCCCCAATCATATCAATTCGATTTTTTCCCGTCGAAATACAAATTTAATGCTTCTGATGGTTTGGATGTATGGTTTCGTTTGGTTCATTGCGTATATGGTACCAAATTTCAACTTGTTCTATTACGTGGAAGAATACAAATGGGATTATGATGAAGTACCATTGTCGAGGAAAGCTAGACTGTCCGAGATGATATCGGATATGGTAAATGCAGTTGGAATGGTTATATGGTACGCGTGTATTTTAGTGAAGTTGAGAATCAAGGTAATTGTATTTTAGCTGTAGTACTGTTCTACTGGGATAAAACAATATCAAGTTCAGCAGCAATAGTATTTGATATAAGGTATATAATTAGAGTGTAAAATATTCAGCTATATCAAATATATGCATATATAGGCATATATATTTGAAATATATATGTTATATCATATATATACATATATATATATATATACATCTAAATATGCAAAATAAAAAATTATATTATAAATTAGATATATATTTGAAGGATATAACTATATTACATATCACATACTTATTTTGTTAATATATAACTGCATTACTTGTAATACATATACATTTTAACTACATAAAGATAATACGTGTAATATATAAATTTTTAAGTATGTGACAATATTATACATTATATAAATTTCAACATAAACCTATATTACAATGTACCCTCATCTTATACCATGGGCCTATATTATCATATAGAGAAAAAATTTTCTTGTTGAACTGATATGTTACAACTTAGTAAAACATGGTCGTATGTTATAACATTGTCCTATGTTATAACTAATGACACGTTATTACATCCGGAAATGTTATATTACAGCCATGATCCTATGTTTTAACATGCAATTTTTTTCATTTCTAGACATTATAACATACTGATATATTATAACATAGCACTGTGTTATAATATAACTCCATGTTATGACATGACACTATGGATATGTTAGGCCTCCGTGGGTTTAGATGATGTAACTGGCCTTTGGGTTTATACAAAAGAAGTTGCAACATTTCTGACCACAGGCTAACAAACCACAAACACACCAAAATTCTCTCAGGGGACTCATAGATACCTTCACCAGTACTTCCCAAAGTCTCAGGCCGAACACCTCCATGGGTACCTCAGGAGCTCTTACACCGGCCTCAAATCCTAATCTTATTGAACCTTCCACTACACTCACAAAACGAAAGAATTAATGTGTTGAGCGTATATTGGGAAAATAAGGCAATGATGTCAATATCATAAAATATATAAAAAGACCACCAGGGCGACGCGTCCAGTATAATCAAAAAAGTAATAATGAAATATAGCAAAACATACGCAAAACAGTGGCATAATAAATCTATGTAAATTTATCATTTTCTTCCCAGCACTTTTTGCTGCATCCACTGCCTGCGCACGGATACCAGAAGTTGAACACGCACACCTACAGTAACCCTGACAGATATGCTATAACATACAAATGCTTTAACATAGCTTGAACCTTGTAAACCTTGTTTGTCTGCTTCATTCAATTTTCAATAGTAGTGTGGGTAAACATGGTTGCTATTTCCCCAATAGATCGAGGTTCAGCTGTTCAGATGACAAAGTTTCTCCCGACATACGTAATGCGGCATATATGCTTTTTCCAAAAATGTTGCAACATTAAGATGTTCATACGTGCTACATTTAAGGTAACATCATGTATGACATATTCCATGACATACAACATGACATTTTCCATCCCAGTATTCTGTTGCTATTTTCGGTCCTTCCCTACTTTTGGATGATGAGTTTATTTTGGGCCTGTCACGATTATGTGTACCAAGCATACAAATAGTATCAAATGTTGTGCTATATGTAGCCTAAAATAGCTGGCTGAGCCAAAAAGCAAACTGTATGTCTGGTGTATGTCACTTGTATGTCAGGCTTATGTTGTGCTCGTTCACATCTGAGGATGGACATACATACAGTCGAACACCGTTAATGAACACTCTGGATATTGAGCATTTACGCTTAATAAACACGCTGTAGCACAGTCCCAACTCAATTCCTATAGTTTCTTATATGTTGATAATACGGTTAATGAGCACGCGGTTAACCGATAATGAACACACCTGGTAGAATCTCTGCATATCTTGATACACGTTAAATTCTACGTTTAATGAACACGTGTTGAGGGATATTGAACACGCTTTAATCTACGCTTAGTAAACACGATGTGTACAGATAATATGTACACTTTATCGATTACAGAAACTTCCAGAAACTTCTAGAAATATCTTAATACAACACAACAATCAATTGTTGATTTAGTGAGAAAACCGGATGAACCAGAAATTGAAACCACTGAAATCGATATAGTGACTGTGATGATTAAGGCGCTGTTCAAAAAATACCTACGTTTGAAGAAGCCAAACGAGCTATATCGGTTGTCAGAAATTTTTTGTTTCCAAAGGAATCTTCTGATGAAATACTTGCCTCTGTAAATTCTATTGATGATTTTATGGATACAAGTCATATTGCGTCGTTGAAACAGTCTAAAATAACGTCATTTTTTAAATGATGATAAGTGATTCATGTTGAAGTAAAATTTATGTTGAATTTGATGGAGTTCTGATAATGAACACTTACGGATAGTGAACACTTTTATTTCAGTTCACTCGGGGTGTTCATTAACTGTGTTCAACTGTATGTCGCATATGTCCCAACATGTATGCCAGGTATGTGTTGCGCAAAATGTCGCCATGCGAATCGGCCTTTACTATGGTATAAAGAACTACACCGCTTCACTCGTAAAATATCACACACAAAATATACACAACTGTTCACCAGCACTACAAAACACAACAATGAATCTTTCATCATTTCTCCAGGCTAAAGTAGCCACGCCTCCCGGAATTCTCGACACAATCTTTTCCAATTGTACTTGCTGATCTTTCAAAATTGACGCATGTTTACGATGTCGCCAAATCGCCTCAAATAGTTCGTATTATTTTACAATCTTTAAATTCATACTTATTTCTTACTTCAGATGAATCAAATCGAAAACAAGCAACTTACCGCGCAAGACAAAAAAGAACGACGCGTTCTATTGCAAGCGATCCTCGTTTGTTTATTGACCATTTTGACGTTGATCGGCTTTTTCTTAATTCCTTCGATAGTAGCAAATCGTTGGGCAAATTTCGTATCCAATTGCCTTTGGCTAGGTTGCGCGGGCAATAACGCTATTATCTATATAATAATGAATAGGTATATATTTAAAAATGATTTTTTTTACACATGAATTTATTTAAATATTTTTAGTACTATAAATCAAAAGTTCAAAAAGCTGGTGTTTCAAGGCAAAAACGTTTTCGTCGATAAAGTGGTTCCGAGCAAAGTTTTAACCATAGTTCAACATTATTCTACATTTTCGACCAAGAATAAAGATACGCAAGAGAAGAATGATCAATTGAGGAATAAGGAAGCAACTGCGAATATGTAAATTTTTTTCTCATCAAACTTGGAAATATCATTTACAAGCATTTTATGGTCCCAATTATCAAAAATATATTTCATATTTGCAATTATTTCAAATTTTATATTTTTTATTCATTTATTTAGTTTTAAGTTATCATTCATTTTATTTAATAATAAAATTAATATATTTTTATACTTTTTAAATACATATTAAATTATCCAAAACCATTCTAGGACATCAAACATATGAGTAGCTTCATTTTATTTTGTCCAAGAAAACACCACAAACGCCTTCCAGGGCGGAAACGCTATCTTTCCTCAAATCTTGAATACTTTTCACGTTCAACAAGCGGCAAACAGGGTGGCCGGGTTTTGTGGACCAAACGAAAGTGTTGCAACTGGAAGAAAAAATTGGTGGGTGATTGATCAGCATTGATAGGCTTAGGCTTAGGCTTAGGCTTAGGCTTAGGCTTAGGCTTAGGCTTAGGCTAAGGCTTAGGCTTAGGCTTAGGCTTAGGCTTAGGCTTAGGCTTAGGCTTAGGCTTAGGCTTAGGCTTAGGCTTAGGCTTAGGCTTAGGCTTAGGCTTAGGCTTAGGCTTAGGCTTAGGCTTAGGCTTAGGCTTAGGCTTAGGCTTAGGCTTAGGCTTAGGCTTAGGCTTAGGCTTAGGCTTAGGCTTAGGCTTAGGCTTAGGCTTAGGCTCCATTATTTCTTACCTCAATTTGTATTTGCATAATTCAGCGCATCTTTCATGGTTAACTTCATGAACCGACTTTTCTTCACGTGTTACGACATTGCAATTGAACGTTAGAATTGCGCCTTCATAGACTATGAAAGTTCGTTCTGAAAAATTCAACATATGGTATATAAAGAAGACTGAACAAGCTTAACTTACTGGTATCCGTTGTAACTTTATACACTGGACAACCTCTATCATTTTGTCGAGTGGTCTTCTTATAATGACCGGGAACTTTTTCCGGCATTTTGTTGCATGCTAAAACTTTTATGTTCAAGTATCTGGGAGCCAAATATTTATACAAACCTCACGTTGATTATCCTCGCAAACCCGTTGACATTCGGCTAGCTGCTTAAAATTGTTGTCATTTCCTCCGCAACCTCCGTAATGGAATTGCTCGCAAAAGCCCGTAGCTTTGTTGAAATGCCATCTTCGATGCAGAGCGCGACATTCGCCGACAACCGCCGGTTGTAGGCAAATTGTCGTATGATTAACAACTGAGATTAAAACATTTGCATAAAATGTTAAGCATATAAAATAACTTTCGATGCTCACTTTTGTCTTCAGGTGTCACAACTTCCAAATCTGAGGGCCAAAAAGCCTATAAAATAATTTAATGAACTACAATTTTATGTTTAAAAAAATTGAAAGTTTAAAATACCAAAGCTGAATTGAATAAGTATAGAATAAATATTTGTAATAAAAATATCATATTTGGGCACAAAAAAATACAAGTTTAGTGGAACAGTAAATTTATAAAAATGAAGTTTTTAGATGCATTAGCTTGTTTTTGTCATTCCGCAAATTGATAGATAAGATCTATTTTGCTTATTTAGCAATTTCTGATACATCTTTTTATGATAAACAAAGAAAATTGACCAAAAAATGACATAGCATACTATTTCGTATAAAATACATTCAAACATTTTGCATCCAAGTGACGTGATAAAGCTAATGCTTGATGAAAAGCATAAAAACAATTAGTCATTGGATAATTGGTGAAAATCCGACTGGAATACTAGCTGGTAAATAGCTAAGTTTAATGAGGCTAAATACAACATACAATATTAACATAACAGGGTTTATATACCATCATGGAATATTCCAGAACATTGTATTCTAGAACAATATCCAACTACAATACAAACTTGCAAACTGTAACGTACCTGCTAAAGCAGTACTGTAAATATGTAGCATACTGTATGTGATAGACATTTATTAAATATTATTTCATTTTCGTATTTTATCGTCTCAAGGGTGTCTGGGATTCACACCCAAACATTCCTATAAGATTACGTGAAGTACTTTATTTTGATCCGTTCACACCCCAGTAGCCCAATTAAGATGCCCCAATTAATTTGCACAAACGGCAGCTGGCCCCCTAGAACCTACACTAAACTACACATTCCACGGCTACCGTAATCCCCCGTAAAAATCGTAAACAACACCTGCACACAGTAAAATAAGTCAAAGCCCGGCCAGACAGTAGTCTCAAGTGTAATGGTAGCGACGGCCCCACAAAACATGTGTATTCAGAGAAACAGATACAGGAAGCATGCACAGAAGCACAGAGGTGCGGCTAAGCCCACCGTAGGAAGCAAGCAATACACAAAAAGCATACCGTACTAGAAAAGCGTTAAAGGGCGTGGCTAAGTAAGCATGAAAAGCAAAGCCGGAAGCGATGATTGGCGGAAGAAGATGGACAGAAGCACGATCTCCCGCGACGCCCAGCGAGTGGCCAAAAACGCCGTATTTAAAGAGAAGCAAAGCGTGATTTTATTATTATTGGATTATTGAATTCTTCATTTCTCAAACCGCGTTCGTTTTCGTTTTATATTTGCAAGCAGCCAATTTTACGAAAGCAGTTAAACCGAGGCCCGTTCATTATTTGCAAGCAAACGCGACGTTCATTTTTGTTTATTCGATGAATCAAGGGATCGTGGAACCCACCATAATTGTATTATCGTCTCGCCCGCGCCCCGTTCCGTTATAGCCGTTTCCGCCGTAACGTCCCATTGGGTTAAAGCAAAGTGCTTCACAAAATCTGGTCATTACAAAACAGCTAAGTTTAATAAGGCTAACTAACACAACTTACAATACTCAGGTACTTGATAAATGAATGAATGAATGTAATGGAGTGATTCAGGGTGAATATCAAAATGTTTGTCATTTGTCACAAAAGATCAGCAAGTTTGCATTAAAGGATGAAAAAGCGAGAAGTCCGAAAAGGGGCGTGGCTACTGTAGCCGAAGAAGTGATGCAAGTTTTCATTCTTGTTTTGTTTTGTCTTCCTGAGCAGTCGGTTTTTGTGTGGCTCCGCACGTTGCATATTTTGTGAAAAGGGAGTCCAAACGTGTGATCTAGTTTGAGTCAAACTATTTGGAAAATGGTTTGAACATTTGGATAAATTAATGCATGCCAAGTTTGGGCATCCAAAAACCTTGAACGATTAAGGGAAGTTCCATGGATTAACAACATGAGCCAGTTTTTCTCCTGCATTTTATTACGATTGTGTAATTTCCGTAATCTTCATTGCATATACGGCACAACTATGCAAAACAACACAGCTTATATACTATGACAGAAAATCACAGAATGTTCTACAACATTGTAGAATGTACATGTAAAGTATATGATAGAATATTCTGGAAGGTTCCAGAACTTTTCACAAAAATGCATTGCATGAAATGTATCTGCACATCATATTACATGATCATACTGAAAGACATGCATACTTGCACATCATGTAATGTCATCATACTGTAGGATATGTATCATTTGTAATTGCACATCATGTAACGTTATCATAGCCTAAGATATGTATCAGATAATGCTTATCAAGCTATAATTACGAATATAATTTATATAATTATGAGCATTGGCTAAATCTGCTTTCAAATGATGGATCTAGTTCTCAAAAATCATTCTGAGTACAGAAGAATAATCTTCAACAACTTTTTTTAGGAATCAAGATGAAAAAATTGAGATAGCCAACCAGTCAGAATTGAGCACGTTAGTTATGCTCCGCCTACTGTGGGGGATGAAAATTCTCGAAACTTATCAAAAGGTTGCTCCACCTTCTATGCGCCATAGCTGTCCCACCATTGCCCAATGTCGGGGTAGGTGTAAGCATCCCGACCAGGGCTCAACAAAAATGGCCGGGTTCAGGACCCGTGGATTGGCTACAACATCAATCCTATGGGTGGAATGTTGTATGTTGCCATACAACAATTTTATATATACATGAATAATATTGTATAATTATATATGTAAACTATAGGTATATGTATATGTAAATGTATACATATACGTATAATGATGGCACATATACCCTGACTACCTTGGGAGATCTTAACTTAGTTCTAACCAACCCTAATGCTAACTACGTGAGATGAGGGAGAGAAAAGGTAGTACCTAGCCAAAGACTGGGATGGAACGAAATTGTTATTACTGAATGAACAAACACAATACAGGTTAGAAGAATAGGAAACGGTGCCATAACTCACTAAATACCAGGGTCAGCCCTGAGAGCCACAGATCCCGGGAAAACTCCTCACTGCTTATATGCCACCTAGCAGAAAAATAAGACAGGATTCTGACGAGACCAAGATACACTGACGAACAGGACACACTCTCCAAGAAACTACGCACTAGTACACCGAAATGAACTTTGAAAATAAACACAAATGGCTTAGGACGCCACAAAAGTATTGATACCACGAAGCATCAAAGAGAAAACTTGCGTAAGTAACAAATGAATAAAAATTGCAAATGGTGCCAAATGACAACTAAACACAGTTATGCAAAACATTCTTATCAATTTTTAGTTTTTTGTACCAAGAATAATATTGTTATAAATGTAAGCTGGCGTATACCGTCGGCTACCTGGACGCCATTCTTGGGAGATGCAATATGGTACGGCCTCTAACGCTAACCCAGCAAGAATGCTCAGAGAACCTAACTGCCTACAGTACCTAGCTGAAGAGGTGTTATGAAAGGAGATTAGTATTAAAGAAAAACAAACGAACAATAACAAAAATGTAAGTTATAAATACGAAACACAAAAATACCACACGATCGCTACCACCTCCGCCTAGCCCTGCACACTGAGTAACAGGGATCTAGGGTCACTTACCTGAGCCCCACTCCGACTCGTCGCTACGGGAACTAATTTACTGAACTCCAACCAAAAACTCAGAGACAGATCTGGCTGCCTCGGGAAACACACACTCACTAAATCTGTTGTAGTGTATTTTCCGCCGATTTTCGTCATTTTGTCAAAGCGCACATGAGGCCTGCAGGTAGCAAGTGGAGTGAGCAACGCGGACCATCAACAGTCATCTTACTGTAGCGCACGTCGGTGCGCGTGCACTGGCTCTCTGATGGTGCATTATTATTGATATATGTTTTTTGTACTAAACGTGTGCCCCGCTGGCCACTTTATTTTTGCCATTCCCCGCCTCCCCGCACGAAACCCATTTGTTTTCTCATCCCAGTGCCTGGGAGGGATTCGCTTTATTTTCTCGCCCGTTGTTCACTTGTGCGTAAGTGTTTTGTTTTCGATTGCATAATATAAAGGTAGAAAATCCTCTCCTTTCGGTTTTACGCAATTAGGGAAGCAATTAAGGAAACATCTTTTCCTTAATTGTGTCAGAAAACTTTATCAACAAAGGACTCTAGAGAATGTCGTATGCCCAAATCCACGTGGCCGGTGTGTCAGAAAAATAACGCTCTGTGAGGGGCTCGAACCCTCGACCTTCTGCATACAAGGCAGACACGCTGTCAACTGCGCTAACGGAGCCACATGGATGGTTTGGAAATTGTGGTTGTAGTGGTGGTGGTGAGTGCTGGGCATGCCGCGTAATGAATAGCCAGACGCACCACTACAACAAGAATGAGAATAATAATAAATAGAGGACCAAAGGTCAGAGGAATAGACCCTCTGACAAGAGGACGTGGGCCTATTCCATTATGAGGTAAATAGCCAAACAAGTCCCATGGCACCAGCCTGTGGGATAGGGCCTGCACTAGGAAATAAAAATCACCCATAGGGGGCCTTTCACATAAGATACGCACCTATATGACCTTATAGCATGTCCTCACAGACATATGAATATGGGTATGTGTACCTGCAAAAATTTAAATAAAATTTATATGGTTAGATCAATTTCACTAAACAAATTCTATCAAATGTTTCTAGCGGAGAATATTTCATTGCCCTGATATCTGCAGATTCAAAAGTGTATGGTTGCAACTTGAATATTCACGGCCAATCGCTCCCTCTTCTCTACAGTTTCTTTATTCTTTGTCAAAATTGTAGAACAATGTTGAACAGCCATTGAAACTTTGATTGGAACCACTCTACCGACCGAAAAGTTTTTGCCGTGATAGGCCAATTCGCGGAATTTGCGGTTTATAGTACTGAAAGTACGTATTCGTAAATGAATTTGTACTTAAAAATGCCACTTTTACGTACCTGTTTAGCATTATGTGGATAATTCCGTTATTGCCGGCACAACCCAACCAAAGACAATTTGATATGAGATTTGCCCATCGATTTTCTACTATCGAAGGAACTAAGAAGAAGCCGATCAACGCCAAAGTAGTTAGCAAGCAAATCAGTATCGCTTGCCATAGGACACCTCGTTCTTTCTTGTCTTGTGTTGTAAGTTGCTTGTTTTGGATTTGACTCTTCTGAAATAGAAAACACGGTGAAATACTTTTTTTAAACATTAATGATGTTCCACTATGTATGTTAGTATTGATATTATTACATTGTAATATTTTAATATATTATATCACATGACACTATATTACATTATACTAAATTATATTACCTTACATTACATTACACTACATTATTTTAAAATACTTTACATTACATCACATAATTTAACAATATATTACACTATACATTACAATATGTTAAATTGTATTAAATTATACTACATTATACATCATATTGCAATACATTGCATGATATTAAATTATGTCACGTTAAATTACTTTATATACCTCACACTATATTACAATATACTACAATATATTACATCGTACATTGAATTAAGTAATTCTTGTATGATAACATACAGCATTCCCCCTGTAGGATTGATGTTTCAGCTAATCCACTGGTTTCAAACCCATCCATTCCCATCGAGTCCTGGTCGGGATTGTCGCACATACCCCAACATAGGCCATTCACTAGAGAGTTCCGGCACCCTCCAGGAAGCCCTTCAACACTGATGACCCTATCAGGGGCCCCTGTTTCTCCATGGGGCAGGGATGTTGTATGATAACATATGACATTCCACAAGTAGGAATGACATTTACGTTAATCCATGGGTTCTGAACCTGACCATTTTTGTCAAGCCCTGATCAGGATGCTCGGACCTACCCTGATATTGGCTAGCGATGGGTCAGCTGCGGTGGCACTGAGGAAGCCCTTCAACATAATATAATGTAATATTACATTTTAGATTGTAGACTGTATTATGTAATATTATGTAATATTCTATTATTTCGCGTTATATTGCATTATGATATATTATGATATATATTAAATTATATTACAATGTATTTTATTATGTTACACTATTTAGATTTATATTGCATTACATTGCATTACAATAATTGTTTAAATTAAAATTTTTCATGTTATCTATCTTTGACTATTAAAGTAAAACAAGTAATTACCTTAATTCTCAGTTTCACCAAAATGCATGTATACCATATCAACATTCCAGTGACGTGTATCATATCCGATATCAACTCCAACAACCAAGCTTTCCTCGACAATGGCATTTTGCCGTAATCCCATTTGTATTCTCCCACGTAATAGAATAAATTGAAATTGGGTATCAAATATGCGGCCAACCAACAGAGACCGTACAGCCAAACCATCGAAAGCATCACATTTGTATTTCGACGCGAAAAAATCGAATTGATACGATTTTGCAGCAATATATGACAAAATCTGTTGAAAGCTAGTAAATGGGCGAAAAAGCAATAGATGACCCAATTGAAATTCATCACGCCGCTGACAACTTTGTTGACGTAGAGTTTTAAATCGGATTTCGTAAAATCGACGCATGTGTACGTAAAAATGCCGGCAAACATTCCGTTGAATATCAATTGTAGAATGTCTGTAATGCCCATATTAGCGACTATGCGATAATATTGTTGACTACGGAGGCCTTGATTTGTCATGATGATCATAATGCATATAACGTAAGGTACCAAATAGAAAACGGAGATCGAAAAGTACGCCGTGGCTATTACGTATTGTTCGAGAGATATTTGGCATAAATTTTTAGAGTTCTGGCTATAGTTCATGATAGATTGCTTGTTTAAGGGGTAACCATTTATAAGAGATTATCTATGTCAGCGAATGCGCTAGCATCACTAAATGAGAAAAATAATTTTTTCGACACCCCATCAAATGGTTCCTAATTTGAAAAAATATACAAATGTGGGTCACTAGGTTTATCCTCTACTGGCGGCCCGCACATACAATATAGTGGAGGTATCCATTACGTACATGACCGTAAACAAAGATGACAGGAAGACGAAAAGAGACGAATGAATACTCGACGAAAGACTCAACTATTTATATGCGAAAATGACGCAATAATAAATTTTCATAGGTCCATGGTGGACACAAAATAATACATGCGGGCAAAAATCAGACGTTCATTGGCACCTGCATGATGTGCAGGTACCGCATTCCATATCTAAGATGATCAATATTGTGAATTTCAGTGGAATGATTGCAACATATGTTATACAAAAAGAGGAATTTTGGTCATCTTGCAAATGCATGCAAGCTCGCGAGGAATACAGAAGAATGAAATTTCATTCAATTATTCAACTTTATTTATCTAAATTATAATTAAATTAGAAACCAAAAAGCAATATACGTGGTCGATTTCGACAAAATTCATTTACTTTCGATATGCTGTTCCATCATCAAATGAATCTAAAATTAATAACTGTATAGCAGGTTGAATTTGATTAATACTTCCATATAAGACTTCTAGCTAGAAAACTAGGATTTCGTGGATTTTTATTCATTAAAAATAATCCGAGGTTTTCATTGGAAATAAAAATCATTCGAAATAGGAAACTTGCGTTACAATGTTGAAGGGCTTCCTGGGTGGCACCGGAGCTGCCCCATCATTGGCCAATGTCTGCGTAGGTGTAACCATCCCGACCAAGGCTCAACAAAAATGACCAGGTTCGGGACCCGTTGAATTGGCTAAAACACCTGTCACGTATTGGATAAACGCGTTGCCATCGTAACACTGTTCAAAAAATAATGCTCGACCAGGATTCGAACCCGGGTCTCTGTGACTATAGTGTAGGGTTCTTCCGTTTGAACTACCGAGCCAGTGTTACGATTGTTATGAAGGGGTGACGTACAGCGGTGCGACACATGAAATTCCCCCTTGAAAGAAGGACGACCTCATCTGTTGAAGATGCAGGTTCCTGCAGCCCACCAATGTGGGACCATCGAAGCCTCGCCATGACATGTATTGGATAAACGCATTGCCATTGTAACCATGGCCAAACACTGTTCGAAAAATAATGCTCAACCGGGATTCGAACCCAGGTGTCTGTGATTATAGTGCAGCGTTCTTCAATTTGAACTACCGAGCCAGCATTGCGATTGTTACGAAGGGGTGATGTACTGTCGTGCGACACGTGACACATCAATCCTACGGGTGGTATGTTGTAGGTTAACATACAAAAAAAAATTTATTTTTGTTGTTTCTTCAACGTTGAATTTGAATAAAATTGGAAAATGATGGTTGCGTTTATCCTTAACTCTAATTAACGCACCCCCCAAATTGAGGTTTGGAAGAATAAACGCACCACTCGAATTAACGCAGCTGTCGAATAGACGCACCCTCTAGAGAGCGTTTGAAAAAAAAAATGGTGCATTAAAATGAGGGGGTGCAGCAAAGAAGATGATGATGATGAGGTAGATTTGGAATTTCAATTTTTGTCGTTGTTTCTTCAATGTTGAATTTGAATAAAAATTGGAAAATGATGGAATTAATGCACCCCTTGAATAGACCTCCAGCAACCATTTGAAAAAAAAAGTGCACTGTATGTTTATTTGGGGTAGTACGCTGAATACTTTGTTGAACAAAGTTATCAACATTCAAAAATTGGAAGTAACTTTTGGGACACCCATGTATTTTATGTTACTATATAGCCCTTATCCAACATCACAACTGCAAAACAAATTTTACAATCTGTTTAACTTTTGAGCTGTTTTACAAATTATATGCCCGTAAATTCTTGTAAAATATACAAAAATTTGATTCACTGTTAATCACATTCTTTTCATATCTTCTAATTTAAGAATGCATGGTTGTAAGTCGATTATTCACCGCTAATCGCTCCCTCTTCTCTAGAGTTTCTTTATTCTTTGTCGAAATTGTCGAACAATGTTGAACGACCATCGAAACCCTGGTCGGAACTATTCTACTGACGAAAACGTTTTTACCATGAAATACCAGTTTACGGAATTTGCGGTTTATAGTGCTGAAAATATTCATCGTTACTAAATGCATTCGTAGCTAAAAATGTCGCTTTCACGTACCTGTTTAGCATTATATAGATAATTGCATTATTGCCGGCGCAACCTAGCCAAAGGAAATTTGAAACGAAATTCGCCCAACGATTTTCTACAATGGCCGGAATTAAGAAAAAGCCGATCAACGTCAAAATGGTTAGCAAACAAACGAGTATGGCTTGCATGAGGACGCGTCGTTCTTTTTTGTCTTGTGTTGTAAGTTGCTTGTTTTGAATTTGACTCATCTGAATAAAAAAAATAACGTGAGTATACGCCTCAGAAAAGAAAATAAAAATGAAAGTACGCTTAACCGACAACTGAGCGCCCGACAATTGAGTGCCCTGACAACTGAGCCCCGTGACAACTGAGCCCCGTGACAACTGAGCACCAGACATTTGAGCACCGACAGCTGAGCCCCAGACATTTGAGCGCCGACAATTGAGCACTGACTTAAGCCTAAGCCTAAGCCTAAGCCTAAGCCTAAGCCTAAGCCTAAGCCTAAGCCTAAGCCTAAGCCCATTTTTGCTGTCTGCTTTTTGCCCTGTACAACCGCATGAAAATGGTCAAACGCTTTATTATAACACACAATATAACACAACAATACAATGTATGTAATAGAACAATATGGATAAGTGATGTTTCCGCAGTAATCTTATTACCTTACTTAGGCTTTTTACAACTTTTATCAGACTGGAGAGTTGTTGGAACTGTGAGCTTTGAGATTGTTAGTCAAGAGCACTATCGACTAGGCCATTTGGGACATTTTTCATATGGCTAGATTTTCTATATATGCTCGTGGGTAGATAGTCAAAATTTGGTAAAAGTTGTAGAAAGCCTGAAGAATGTAGTAGGATTACTGCTGAAACGTCACGTATACATATTGTTCTGTTACATACATTATATTGTTTTGTTATAATATGTGTTATAATGAAGCATTTCACCATTTTTGGACTTGTACAGAAAAATAATTTTTGTGCTATCCAACTGTTGCTAATAAAATTACGTAAAATAGTCACCTTGATTCTCAACTTCACCAAAATGCATGTATACCATATCACCATTCCAGTTGCGTGTATCGAATCAGATATCAATTCCGATAGCCAAGCTTTCCTCGACAACGGTATTATATCATAATCCCATTTGTATTCTTCTACGTAATAGAATAAATTGAAATTTGGTACCATATAGGCTACGAACCAACCGAAACCATACACCCAAACCATCAAAAGCATTAAATTTGTATTTTGACGCGAAAATATAAAATTTATATGATTCGGGAAAAATATATGACAAAATCTGTTGAAAGCTAGCAAATGAGCAAAAAAGCAATAGATGACCCAATTGAAATTCATCAAACCGCCTACGAATTTGTTAACGTACATTTTTAAATCAGATTTTGTAAAATCGACGCATGCGTAGGTAAAGATGCCGGCAAACATCCCGTTGAACGTCAATTGTAATATGTCGGTAATGCCCATATTAGCGACTATGCGATAATATTGTTGACTACGGAGGCCTTGATTTGTCATGATGATCATCACGCATATTACGTAAGGTACGAAATAGAAAACCGAGATCGAAAAGTACGCCGTGGCTATTACGTATTGTTCGAGAGATATTTGGCATAAATTTTTAGAGTTCTGGCTATAGTTCATGATAGATTGCTTGTTTAAGGGGTAACCATTTATAAGAGATTATCTATGTCAGCGAATGCGCTAGCATCACTAAATGAGAAAAATAATTTTTTCGACACCCCATCAAATGGTTCCTAATTTGAAAAAATATACAAATGTGGGTCACTAGGTTTATCCTCTACTGGCGGCCCGCACATACAATATAGTGGAGGTATCCATTACGTACATGACCGTAAACAAAGATGACAGGAAGACGAAAAGAGACGAATGAATACTCGACGAAAGACTCAACTATTTATATGCGAAAATGACGCAATAATAAATTTTCATAGGTCCATGGTGGACACAAAATAATACATGCGGGCAAAAATCAGACGTTCATTGGCACCTGCATGATGTGCAGGTACCGCATTCCATATCTAAGATGATCAATATTGTGAATTTCAGTGGAATGATTGCAACATATGTTATACAAAAAGAGGAATTTTGGTCATCTTGCAAATGCATGCAAGCTCGCGAGGAATACAGAAGAATGAAATTTCATTCAATTATTCAACTTTATTTATCTAAATTATAATTAAATTAGAAACCAAAAAGCAATATACGTGGTCGATTTCGACAAAATTCATTTACTTTCGATATGCTGTTCCATCATCAAATGAATCTAAAATTAATAACTGTATAGCAGGTTGAATTTGATTAATACTTCCATATAAGACTTCTAGCTAGAAAACTAGGATTTCGTGGATTTTTATTCATTAAAAATAATCCGAGGTTTTCATTGGAAATAAAAATCATTCGAAATAGGAAACTTGCGTTACAATGTTGAAGGGCTTCCTGGGTGGCACCGGAGCTGCCCCATCATTGGCCAATGTCTGCGTAGGTGTAACCATCCCGACCAAGGCTCAACAAAAATGACCAGGTTCGGGACCCGTTGAATTGGCTAAAACACCTGTCACGTATTGGATAAACGCGTTGCCATCGTAACACTGTTCAAAAAATAATGCTCGACCAGGATTCGAACCCGGGTCTCTGTGACTATAGTGTAGGGTTCTTCCGTTTGAACTACCGAGCCAGTGTTACGATTGTTATGAAGGGGTGACGTACAGCGGTGCGACACATGAAATTCCCCCTTGAAAGAAGGACGACCTCATCTGTTGAAGATGCAGGTTCCTGCAGCCCACCAATGTGGGACCATCGAAGCCTCGCCATGACATGTATTGGATAAACGCATTGCCATTGTAACCATGGCCAAACACTGTTCGAAAAATAATGCTCAACCGGGATTCGAACCCAGGTGTCTGTGATTATAGTGCAGCGTTCTTCAATTTGAACTACCGAGCCAGCATTGCGATTGTTACGAAGGGGTGATGTACTGTCGTGCGACACGTGACACATCAATCCTACGGGTGGTATGTTGTAGGTTAACATACAAAAAAAAATTTATTTTTGTTGTTTCTTCAACGTTGAATTTGAATAAAATTGGAAAATGATGGTTGCGTTTATCCTTAACTCGAATTGACGCACCCCCCAAATTGAGGTTTGGAAGAATAAACGCACCCCTCGAATTAACGCAGCTGTCGAATAGACGCACCCTCTAGAGAGCGTTTGAAAAAAAAATGGTGCATTAAAATGAGGGGGTGCAGCAAAGAAGATGATGATGATGATGAGGTAGATTTGGAATTTCAATTTTTGTTGTTGTTTCTTCAATGTTGAATTTGAATAAAAATTGGAAAATGATGGAATTAATGCACTCCTTGAATAGACCTCCAGCAACCGTTTGAAAAAATAAGTGCACTGTATGTTTATTTGGGGTAGTACGCTAAATATTACGTTGAACAAAGTTATCAACATTCAAAAGTCGGAAGTAACTTTTGGGACACCCATGTATTTTATGTTACTATATAGCTCTTATCCAACATCACAACTGCAAAACAAATTTTACAATCTGTTTAACTTTTGACCCGTTTTACAAATTATATGCCCGTAAATTCTTGTAAAATATACAAAAATTTGATTCACTGTTAATCACATTCTTATCATATCTTCAAATTTAAGAATGCATGGTTGTAAGTCGATTATTCACAGCTAATCGCTCCCTCTTCTCTAGAGTTTCTTTATTCTTTGTCGAAATTGTCGAACAATGTTGAACGACCATCGAAACCCTCGTCGGAATTATTCTACTGACGAAAACGTTTTTACCATGAAATACCAGTTTACGGAATTTGCGGTTTATAGTGCTGAAAATATTCATCGTTACTAAATGCATTCGTAGCTTAAAAATGTCGCTTTCACGTACCTGTTTAGCATTATATAGATAATTGCGTTATTGCCGGCGCAACCTAGCCAAAGGAAATTTGAAACGAAATTCGCCCAACGATTTTCTACAATGGCCGGAATTAAGAAAAAGCCGATCAACGTCAAAATGGTAAGCAAACAGACGAGTATGGCTTGCATGAGGACGCGTCGTTCTTTTTTGTCTTGCGTTGTAAGTTGCTTGTTTTGAATTTGACTCATCTGAATAAAAAAAATAACGTGAGTATACGCCTCAGAAAAGAAAGAAAAAATGAAAGTACGCTTAACTGACAACTGAGCGCCCGACAATTGAGTCCCCTGACAATCAAACCCGGTGACAACTGAGCACCAGACATTTGAGCGCCGAAAGCTGAGTCCCAGACATTTGAGCACCGATAATTGAGCGCTGACTTAAGCCTAAGCCTAACCCTAAGCCTAAGCCTAAGCCTAAGCCTAAGCCTAAGCCTAAGCCTAAGCCTAAGCCTAAGCCTAAGCCTAAGCCTAAGCCTAAGCCTAAGCCTAAGCCTAAGCCTAAGCCTAAGCCTAAGCCTAAGCCTAAGCCTAAGCCTAAGCCTAAGCCTAAGCCTAAGCCTAAGCCTAAGCCTAAGCCTAAGCCTAAGCCTAAGCCCATTTTTGCTGTCTGCTTTTTGCCCTGTACAACCGCATGAAAATGGTGAAACGCTTTATTATAACACACAATATAACACAACAATACAACGTATGTAACAGAGCAATATGGATAAGTGATGTTTCCGCACTAATCTTATTACCTTACTTAGGCTTTTTACAACTTTTATCAGACTGGAGAGGGGTTGGAACTGTGAGCTTTGAGATTGTTAGTCAAGAGCACTATGGACTAGGCCATTTGGCACATTTTTCATATGGCTAGATTTTCTATATATGCTCGTGGGTAGGTAGTCCAAATTTGGTAAAAGTTGTAGAAGGCCTGAAGAAGATAGTAGGATTACTGCTGAAACGTCACTTATCCATATTGTTCTGTTACATACATTGTATTGTTTTGTTATAATATGTGTTATAATGAAGCATTTCACCATTTTTGGACTTGTACAGAAAAATAATTTTTGTGCTATCCAACTGTTGCTAATAAAATTACGTAAAATAGTCACCTTGATTCTCAACTTCACCAAAATGCATGTATACCATATCACCATTCCAGTTGCATGTATCGAATCAGATATCAATTCCGATAGCCAAGCTTTCCTCGACAACGGTATTATATCATAATCCCATTTGTATTCTTCTACGTAATAGAATAAATTGAAATTTGGTACCATATAGGCTACGAACCAACCGAAACCATACACCCAAACCATCAAAAGCATTAAATTCGTATTTTGACGCGAAAATATAAAATTTATATGATTCGGGAAAAATATATGACAAAATCTGTTGAAAGCTAGCAAATGAGCAAAAAAGCAATAGATGACCCAATTGAAATTCATCAAACCGCCTACGAATTTGTTAATATACATTTTTAAATCAGATTTTGCGAAATCGACGCATGCGTAGGTAAAGATGCCGGCAAACATCCCGTTGAACGTCAATTGTAATATGTCGGTAATGCCCATATTAGCGACTATGCGGTAGTATTGTTGATGACGGAGACCTTGATCGGTCATGATGATCATCACGCATATTACGTAAGGTACGAAATAGAAAACCGAGATCGAAAAGTACGCCGTGGCTATTACGTATTGTTCGAGAGATATTTGGCATTCGTCGCTAAAGTTTTGGCTATTGTTATTGTTCATCGTTGATTGCCCGGTAATGGAGACCACCATTGTATAGATATATAAAGTCAATCTAGAGGGTTTATAAGATCAGAGATTGTATATCTCGGTTAGAGGTCTAGCATCGCTGAATGAGAATAAATAATTTCCTAATATTCAAGCATATTAGGTGCTTTAATTCAGCTGATTAAATATATTCTAAAGCTTGATGCTATATTTCACCTGCATTTCCTATATCTTGGATGCTCAATATCATAAATTTCTGCCAAGACTGCAGGCAGTCATATTTCGATTTCACTGGAAAAGAGGTGGAACAAGAAAAAAACATCACCTTGAAGAGTGCACACAATTTTGCTCATGTGCTAGGAAAAACACAAAAGAATTAATTTCTAATACTTATATCTAGCTACATTAATCTAAAAAGTAATCAAATTTTAGATCAAAAACTAATACACAAGCTCAATTTCGACAAAATTTGGTTACTTTTCATATCCAAAGTGCGTCATCCAATAAATGTAGAGTTAATAATGACACAGTAGCTAAAATATGATTACTACTTGCATATAGCACTTTTGACAAGAAAATAAGGATTTTATTAATTTTTCTTCATTAACAATAATTCTAGATTTTCATTAAAAATAAATATCCATCGAGGTACGAAACTTGCGTTACATAGACTTAATAACAAGACAATTAGAAAATGCGTAGAAATATATTCACATCATTGTATCAAGTCACGTAGACTAGAATAAGCCCGTAAATGGAAATAATAGCGGAAGCACATAAATGTCGCATGAAAAAAGATTTAATCAGAGTGACAAAATGGTAAACAAAAAAACGCCTGTAAAAGATCCGCAGAAAAAAACAATTTCCACTTATATATATAATGACATTTCACGCATTTATTACGCTTCTCGGATAGTATGCCGTGACTTTGAGGCAAAAGGACGATGATAAACTATATAGAACTAAAACGCAGGAATATCATGTTCAATGAATATGGCACGCCAAATGAGGAAAAAATATTTACATATAAATTACAGTGACACTATGCAGAAGGTACAGTGAAGCTAGTATCCGTTGTGTGAGTAGAGCATTTGTTAATTGTTGACATGCATGCCTGTAAAAACAACTTTGAATATATAGACAATATTATAGACTTTGGAGACATCCTCTCGCGCATAGACATAATAGGCTTTGGCTTACGCTGAGGCTTACACTTAGGCTCAGGCATAGGCTTAGGCATGGGCTTGGGCTTAGGCTTAGGCTTAGGCTTAGGCTTAGGCTTAGGCTTAGGCTTAGGCTTAGGCTTAGGGTTATGCTTAGGCTTAGGCTTAGGCTTAGTCTTAAGCTTAGGCTTAAGCTTAGGCTTAATCCTATACAAAACTTAGCTAACAAATCAAACTGTTCAGAGACATAAAATACAGAAAGGCAAGACAAAAACAAACCACGACCACTCACCGCCACGTCAAAAGACAAGAATGAATTCATCACAACATCACCAGTAGCTGGTATAAACTTGAACACTGTTAACCTTCTAGAAGCTCTGAACACCATGCTATAGAATTGTAACTTGTGATTCTGACATGTTCACAGTAATGGGACATTGTAGCATGAAATTTCCAAAAAAGCTACTAAAGCCGATCATCAAGCAAGAGTTATATGAGACTGTGGGACAATCGAGAGAAATTGTGTATAGTTTCGATCAACTTCAGCTTTCGGATATATTTTATTATACAATGTGATTTTTTATAGCTCGTCGATTCAAAAAAATCAGGCCAAATCAAAAATTTTACTGAAAAGTGTTTTTAATCAATAGATATTTTGAGCTGAGGAGGACAAAAACTTGAAAAACTGAAGCTCAGCAAAGTGAGCTTTATGCGAGTTGTTCCGGAGACTTCAACATGTAAATTTGAACTTAAACACTGTTGCTTTAATGAAGGTTTTATTGAAAAGTCGTACTTAATTTTTGACAATCAAAAAATTGCTGCTGACTCGCAAACTTAAAGGTCACAGTTCGAATCCTACTTCAGTCGAAATTTGGTAAAAAGTTGCAGAAAGCCTGATGAAGGTGGTAGGATTACTGTGGCAACATCCCTTATCCAAATTTTTCTGTTACATATTACGTTGTCTTGTTGTGTTATATTGTGTGTTATAATAAAGCCTTCCATCACCATTTTTCTGTGGTTGTACAGGTGTTGTAGTGTGTTTCCGCCGATTTTGCTACACAATTGTCGTTTTTGTCGATTCACGCATAAGGCCCGCAAGTACCAAGTGGAGTGAGCGACGCAGACCATGGACAGTCGTCTTACTGTAGCACATGTTGGTACGTGCGCATTGCCTCTCTCTCTGGTGTGCATTATCATATTGTTTTCTCGTATACTTGCCATTGGTTATTTTGATGTGTACTCCCCGCCTCCCAGCGCGTCCAGCCTTTTCTTAGTGTGTTCCTCCTAGTGTGTGGGAGTGATTGTTATTCTCGTCCAGTCTCGTTTTGTATAGTAAGTGTTTATTTTTTGTGCCAGGTAAAAATCGGAGAGAGTTCGCCTTCACTCTTTCTTTATTTTTAATTGGGAGACAGATTGAGGAAATAAACCTTCCTTAATTTGTTGGGTAATTAGTGTCGGGTTTAGGTACATTTAGTAAGTTGATCGGGTAAGCGTGGGTGTTGGAAATACGTGCATTAAGGACGAACCCTGGAATCCCACTCCTGCCTAATACTCTAAGCCCTGATCACATTTACAAATATAACACAGGCCAAATAGCACACAGCAAAAATGTGCTATTACAATCAGTCGCAACAAACATTCAGACAATTGACAATCACAATACATGATGTGCAAGTACAAATGATGCATACCTTACAGTATGATCTCATAGTATCATGTGCAGTTGCATTTCATGTACTGGCATGACCTCAAACGTTCTAGAACCTTCAAAAAAATTCTATAATACTCTTTTACATTCCACAATTTTCTAGAACGTTCCATGATTTTCCGTGATAGTATATAAGCCATTTTGTTTTCTGGGGAGGTGGTGAGTAGCAATTAAAGTGGCCAGCGGGGCACGCGTCTAATACGAAAAACATATAATGATCATCATGCACACAGAGAGAGCCAGCGCATGCATACCGATGTGCGCTACAGTAAGACGACTGTTGATGGTCCACATTGCTCACTCCACTTGCTACCTGCGGGCCTCATGCGCCGTTTGACAAACATGATGAAAATCGGCGAAAAACACACTACAACATATTTTAATCTATTTTCAACTTGGTCCATTTAAAAAAAACAAAAATTTCCAAATTTTCAAAAAGAAAGTTCCAGGATTTAAATAACAATAAAATTATAAATACATTAAAAAATTACAAAACATTAAATATAATATACTAGAAAACATTTTATAATTTCAAATTTTTCGTATTTGTATTTACGAGTGGCGTTACCAACACTATGCCGGTAGTACATGGATTTTTCAACAATTTTTTCATTTTCTGCTTTACAGTGCTAAAAACAAAAATTATCAAATTAAAAGTGTTCAAAAAAGTAAAACTTTTACCTATTAAATAGAATGTAGATGATAGCGTTATTTCCGGCGCAACTAAGCCAAATGACGTTCGATAAGACATTCATCCACCTGTTATCCCAGAAGCGAGGTACGATGAAAAATCCGATCAGCGTCAAAATGACCATCAAACATAGTAGAATTGCCTGTATCAATACTAGTCGCTCTTTTTTATCTTGACGATTGAATCCGTCCGATTGCAAATTGCCAGCCTATAGTTAAAAACATTAAATTCAATTTTCACGTATACATATACTTGCTGTTGCAAAAGATTGCAACAAAAAGAAAAATATAAAAATAAAAAACCCACTTTTTTGGTAGGTTAGACAAGACAAAAATTAAGGAAATCCAGAAAGCTGACTTACAGTAATCATGACAAAAGATGAAAGCTACAGTATGCCCAGAAACTTCTGAAAAGATTCTTTTTGTGGATAAAAACTTGCAAACGATGTTAAAAATGAGTCATGTATGAAGTTTGGGAAGACAATGAGAGAACCATAGCTCTAGTGTTAGCCTACTGTAAGTTATAAGAATACCTTATATCCTGATACGTGTTATCACTTGGGATATGTAGTAAATAGGATATTTAATAATATCACATAAGTTATAACATATGATTCCGTATAGCATGTTATGAGAATATGTTTCAATCTCAGATATGTTATAACCTTGAATATATCGGGGAATGATATATGTTATAGCATGAGATATGGATGTGTCATGCTATAACAATGGATATGCTACAACAAAGGATAAGTTATAACATAAGATATGTTGTAATGTGGGATATGCTATACTGTAGTATATGTTGTAACATGCAATATGTATATGTTATGACATGGGATATGTTATAACATAAGACATTCTAAAATGTGAGATATGCTATAATGTCATACATGCTATAACATTGGATATGTTATAATGTGGGATATGCTATACCATAGTATAGGTAATGACACGCAATATGTAAAAATGAATGCAAAAAAATATATATACTGTAGTATGCGACATCTAATAACATGGGATATGTTATAGTATAGGACATGTTAAAATGTGAGAAAAGCTATAACGTCATACATGTTACAACAACGGATATGTTATAATATGGTATATGCTGTAACATAGATTACGCTAAAACATAGTATATGTTTTGACCTGAGGTATGTTATAACATTGGACATTTCATGACATTATTCAAGTTATAGAATGAGATATGATATTTCATAACATGGGACATGGCATAAAAAATTATATGTCATAACATCAGATATGTTACAACATGAGATATGTTATAAAAATGTATGTGTCATATCATGGTATATGTTTTACCAACGGATATATTATAACATGGGATATGTTGTAACGTGGAATATTCCAAAATGTGGTTCATGTTATAACATTAGATATGTTACCATGTGACATTCACTATTATGTAGTATATGTTATAACCTGGGATATGTTATAATATATGATACAGTATAACATAGGATACTATATAGCAACATAAAGTAAGATATGTTATTAGATGAGATATGTTATAACATGTGATATGTTAGAATGTGGTTTCTATTGTAACATGAGATTTGTTACATTGTGGCATTCACTATAATGTAGTATATGTTATAACCTGGGATATGTTATAATATAGGATATGTTATAACATGAGGTATGTAGTGAATGAGCATGGTATACGTTATAATGTGGTATATGTTCTAACATAAGGTATTATATAACATGAGATATGTTGTAACACTGGATATGTTATAATTTGGTTCATGTTATAACATAAGATATGTTATAATGTGACATTCACTATGATGTCGTATACGTTATAAGCTGAAATAAGTTATAACATAGGATATGCTATTACATAGGATACGTTGTAATAAGGTATATGTTTTTAGGTGGAATATATTATAATACATGAAATGCTATGACATAAGACATGTTACTTGCTATACTTACGTGAAAATATAGTTTGCCCAATACGATTGTATACCACACAATCATACCACCCGTATGGAAAGTATCTGATATCAACTCGGCCATCCAAGCTCGTTGCGACAAATCCATCGAATCGTAACTCCAATTGTAGTCGTCGATATGATAAAACAAATTTATACCCGGTACCAAATAAGCCGCTTGCCAAACTAAACCATACAACCATACGCCGCCCATCATAATACTCGTGTTTTTGGGCGAAAAAATTACGCCAACGTAATGCTTATATAATACGTGGCAAAATCTATTAAACGCTAATAAATGCGCGAAGGAACAATAGATCACCCAACAAAAGTTCATTAGACCACCGATGGCTTTATTAATCCAAAAGTAAACCGTGCTTTCGCGATGGTCGATACACCAATAGGTGAATATTCCGCCGCTTATACCATTGAATACGAGTTGCGTTAAATCTGCTACGCCCATATGATACACTATCTTGTAATATTGCTCTTTGGACAAACGTTTATCCATTTTGATGATGATCAAGCAAAATAAGTATGGTATACTGTAGAAACAGGAAATCAAAATGTAAATCGTTCCGACGACGTATTGTTCGGTAGTAGTCGTACATTGAGTATTGTTTTCCATGGCTTGTACGGAAAGTATCGACAACAATCTGTGTATTATAAAGTTGAAATGATGGAAAATATCGATTTTTTGTACGTAATTAAGAAGTCTTGTTCGAAGAAAAAGGCTATACTATGCGTGTCAACATTCTTAAAGGTCAGGAAACTTTGTTAATGATATACACATTTGTCGAATCATATTACTACAAATACGTGAATTGTATAGTTTTAATGAGGCGTATTATATTGAAAAATGTCATTAAGGATGCAGCGATAATGAGATTTCCAAAAAAACAAGCCTTCAGACTCCAAACTGAGATACACTAATTTATTGGATCATTTGGATGTAAAGACAAGTTTGAGCTGATACGTTTTTACATCAAAAGTTACTGTTTCATGTTCCTGAGCCTCTTCGGGGGGGGGTCGATTTAATTTGAAAGATTACAAAGTGAGTATTACAGGGGGTACACAAAAGATACCCATGTGCAAAACATAGGCTTGAAATTTTAGCACCTTAATGTTGTGTGGGTCAGTTGGTTTATCCTCTACTGGTGGCAAATGCATACAATTTAGCAGAGGAGGTATACCTTACGCCGGCCGATTAGCATAAGTTATTCATAAATATACAAGATGATAAATAAAGATGAAAACGAAATGTACATAGATTAGTCGTGGAACTAAAATAATACTACAAAACACTTGGGCCAAATTTGCATTGCCAAAAAACTATGTGCATGTGCACCAGCCTGATGTGCACATGCAAACACATCACTTTACTCTATTAAGCCATAGAGCTTCTAGAGAGAGGGAACTTGAGGCTTTAACAATGGTTAAAATTCGACTTCCATGTAGAAAGTACGCTTCACGCTTCAATGGTTAGCTTTCGGTAGGCACACAATAAACCCTTTTTGCAGAATTTGGGTGTGGAGGGAATTGAACCCTAGTCGTTTGATCAAGAGTCTAGAACACTACCACTGGGCCACTGAGGCCAGTAGTAACTTGTTTGCAAATTCTATACATCCTGACTAGGAGGTACCAGTTCCGATTCGGATTCCAGTCTATTGTCCTGCTAAGGAATGCTTGGTTCCATATATGGCCTACTTCAATGCTCTTAATACCTACATTTTTTGGCCTCACTTTTTGGGTCTAGATCGTTTCTCATGGAAGCAAGCATTCCTTAGAAGGGCAACAGACTGGAACCCAAATCTGAACTGGTACCTCCTAGTCAAGATATATAGAAGTTCCAAACAAGTTAATAGAGGCCCGCATGGTGCAGTGGTAGCACTCTATACTCTCAGTCAAACGACCAGGGTTCAATTCCCTCCAGCTGCGAATTTTGTGGAAAAAAAGAGTTTATAAACATGTATATTGTAAGACCATTGAAATAGATGCACCTAGGGAACCAAGCATTCCTTAGAAAGGCAACAGACAGCAGCCCAAGTCTGAACTCTTACCCCCTAAGGAGGATGTATAGAAATTCCAAACAAGTTAATAGTGCCCACATGGTGCAGTGGTAGCATTCTAGGCTCTCAGTCAAATGATTAGGGTTCAATTCCCTCCAGCTGCGAATTTTGTGGAAAAAAGAGTTTATAAACTATGTATATAGTAAGACCATTGAAATAGTTGCACATAGGGAACTAAGTATTCCTTAGAAGTACAACAGACTGGAATCCAAATCGGAACTGCTATCCCCTAGTCAGGATATATAGAACTTCCAAACAAGATAATAGTGACCCGCATGGTGCAGTGGTAGCACTCTAGACTCTCAGTCAAACGATCAGGGTTCAATTCCCTCCAGCTGCGGATTTTGTGGAAAAATGAGTTTATAAACTATGTATATACTTAGACCATTGAAATAGTTGCACCTAGGGAACCAAGCATTCCCTAGAAGGGCAAGAGACTGGAGTCCAAGTCTGAACTGGTACCCCCTAGTTAGGATGTATAGAAGTTCCAAACAAGTTAATATTGGCCCGCATGGTGCAGTGGTAGGACTCTATACTCTCAGTCAAACGACCAGGGTTCAATTCCCTCCAGCTGCGAATTTTGGTGAAAAAAGAGTTTATAAACTATGTATATAGTAAGACCATTGAAATAGTTCCATGCAATGAATCAAACATTCCTCAGAAGGGCAACAGACAGGAACCCAAATGTGAACTGGTAGCCCCTAGTCAGGATATATAGAACTTCCAAACAAGATAATAGTGGCCCGCATGGTGCAGTGGTAGGACTCTAGGCTCTCAGTCAAAACGACCAGGGTTCAATTCCCTCCAGCTGCGAATTTTGTGGAAAAAAGATTTTATAAACATGTATATAGTAAGACCATTGAAATAGTTCCATGTAATGAACCAAGCATTCCTTAGAAGGGCAACAGACTGGAACCCAAATCTGAACTGGTACCTCCTAGTCAGGATATATAGAACTTCCAAACAAGGTAATAGTGGCCCGCATGGTGCTGTGGTAGGACTCTAGACTCTCAGCCAAATGACCAGGGTTCAATTCCCTCCACCTGCGCATTTTGTCGAAAAAAGAGTTTATAAACATGTGTATAGTAAGATCATTGAAATAGTTGCACATAGGGAACCAAGCATTCCTTAGAAGGGCAACAGACAGGAACCCAAATCTGAACTGGTACCCCCTAGTTACCCTAACTTTCATACAAGTTATTAGTGGACCGTTTTGGTTTTGGAACATGCTTTGCATAAAAATTTATGCTGAATAAGTGAAATTGTCTCGCAAACATTGGAAGACTTGTCCCGAAAACAACGCTTAAGCAGTAAGCATTAAGCGAAAACAATGCTTAAGCCAGAAATGTGTCACTTTTTGTTTAAAAAAAATGAGTAAAACTATTAGATCATCAGATTCTAAGAGTAACAACTAATTTATTTGGGGGGTATTGCATCATCAATTTTAGCCATCGAGCCCTACTTACTCAATATGCCAACATTTTTAAAGATTGGACAACTCAGTTAAGGATATCTACCTTCTGTATATCATTGGACTGAATTGCAGGGTTTTAATGAAGCCCATTATCCAAAAAAATGTCATTAAAGATGCAGATTTCCAAAAAAAACAAGACGTCGGACCCCCAACTAAGGCTAATTTATTGAAGCTATGGGATGTAAAGATGAGTTCTAGCCTATATACAAACGCTAATAGTATAAAGTTTCGAACCCATGTCAACAAAAGAATCTAACATTTTTTGTATATTTTGTATTTTTTTGAATTTTTTGTATTTTTTCAATTTTTGAATTTTTTGCATTTTTGTATTTTTGTATTTTCTCTTTTTTTGTGTTTTTTGAATTTTTGTAATTTTTATATTTTGTGCTTATAGCTGTTTTTACTTTTTGTTGTTTGTAGTTTTTGTGTTTTTTACTTTTTGTGTTTTGTACTTTTTGTGTTTTGTACTTTTTGTGTTTTGTACTTTTTGTTTTTGTACTTTTTCTTTTTTGTACTTTTTGTATTTTGTGCTTTTTGTATTTTTCGTGTTCTTTGTACTTTTCGTGTTTTTTCTACTTTTCGTATTTTTTGTATTTTTTGCTATTTTCTTTTTTTTCGTTTTCTTGTATTTTTTGTATTTTTGTATTTTGTAATTTTTGTGTTTTGTACTTTTTGTGTTTTGTACTTTTTGTGTTTTGTACTTTTTGCGTTTTGTACTTTTTGTATGTTGTAATTTTTGTATTTTTGTGTTTTTTGTATTTTTCGTGTTTTTTGTATTTTTTGCTTTTTTTTCTCGTTTTTTTGTGTTTTTTCTACATTTTGCAATTTTTGTATTTTGTATTTTTTGTGTTTTTTGTACTTATCATGTTTGTGTATTTTTTGCTACTTTTGTTTTTTCTTGTTCTTTTGTATTTTTTATATTTTTGTAATTTTTATATTTTGTACTTATAGCTGTTTTTACTTTTTGTTCTTTGTAGTTTTTGTATTTTGTACTTTTTATATTCTTTACTTTTTGTATTTTGCAGTTTTTGTATTTCTTTGTATGCTGTATATTTTTATATTTTTTTATTTGTGTTTTTTAGTGTTTCATATTTTATCTTTTTGTTATTTTTGTTCTTTCTCTTTGTTTTTTGTATTTTTTGTATCTTTTGTCGTTTTTTTCATTTTTTTGTTTTTTTAGTATTTTCTATTTTTTCTATCATGTTTTTTTGTAATTTTTGTTTTTTTTTATCCTTTTCTGTTTCCTTTTGTTCTTTTCTGTTCTTTTTTATATTTTTTGATTGAATTTTTTCTTTTCTTAATTTTTTGTATTTCGTATTATATTTGTGTTTTTTGTATTTTAGTTTCTTGTATTTTAGTTTTTTGTATTTCAGGTCTTTGTATTTTAGTTTTATGTATTTTTGTTTTTTGTGTTTTTGTTTTTTGTATTAGTATTTTGTTTATTCGTATTTTTTGTATTTTTTGTTTTTTCTGCTTCTTGTATTTTTTGTATTTTGCTTTTTCCATTTTTTTTATTTTGTCCTCTTTTTATTTTTTTTGCTCTTTTTGTATTTTGTTTTTTGTATGCTGTATTACTCTCAGTATCTTCTGTATTTTTTCTATTTTTATTTGTACTTGTTATGTTTTGTACTTTTTGTATTCTGTACTTTTCATATTTTTACTTTTTGTATTTTGCAGTTTTTCTATTTTTTGGAATGCTGTATATTTTTATATTTTTTATATTTTTTATTTGTTTTTTTAGTGTTTCATATTTCATCTTTTTTGTTATTTTTGTTCTTTTTCTTTGTTTTTTGTATTTTTTTGTATCTTTTGTCGATTTTTTCATTTATTTTGTCTTTTTAGTATTTTGTATTTTTTGTATCATGTTTTTTTCTAATCTATGTCCTTTTTCGTCCTTTTCTGTCTGTTTTTATTCTTTTCTGTTCTTTTTTGAATTTTTCGGTTGTTTTTTCTGTTTTTTCTCTTTTGTTTTTCGTATTTTTTGTATTTTATTTTTTTGTATTTTATTTTTTTGTATTTCATTTTTTTGTATTTTATCTTTTTGTATTTTAGTTTTTTGTATTTTAGTTTTTTTGTATTCTATTTTTTTGTATTTTAGTTTTTTGTATTTGCATTTTTTCTATTCATTTTTTGTATTTTTAGTTTTGTTGCTTCTTGTATTTTTTGTATTGTGCTTTTTGCATTTTTTTATTTTTCTGCTTTTTGTATTTTGTTTTTAGTATGCTGTATCCATGCTTTATACTTTTTTATTTTTTGTAGTCTCAGTATCTTCTGTATTTTTGGTATTTTTTGTATTTTTTGTATTTTTGTATTTTGTATTTTTTGTGTTTTGAACTTTTTGTATTTTGTCCTTTTTGTATTGTTTTCGGTATTTTTCGTGTTTTTTTTATTTTTTGCATTGGTTGTTTTTTTTGTATTTGTTGTATTTTTGTATTTTTTACTTTTTATATTTTTTTGTTTTTGTATTTAGTACTTTTTATATTTTTTTACTTTTTGTATTTTCTTACTTTTAGTATTTTCTACTTTTTGTATTTCGTACTTTTTGTGTTTTGCAGTTTTTGTATTTTTTGTACGCTTTATATTTTTATATTTTTTTATTTGTATTTTTTATTTTATTTTTTTGTTATTTTTGTTATTTTTGTTCTTTTTGTCTGTTTTTTGTATTTTTTGTATCTTTTTTTGTATGTTTTTTTGTATTTTTTGTTCTTTATCTTTGTTTTTTTTGTTTTTTTTGTATTTTGTATTTTTTGTATTTGTATTTTTCGTATTTGAACTTTCGGTATTTGTATTTTCCGTATTTCTTTTTTGTATTTTTTCTCTTTTGTATTTTTGTACTTCGTATTTTTTGTATTTTTGGTAAGTTTTGTTTTTTCTTCTTCCTTGTTCTTCATTGTTCTTTTTTGTTCTTTTTTATTTTTTATGGTTTTTTTTGTATTTTTTGTATGTTGTATTTTTTGTTGGTATTCTTTGTATTTTTTCTTTTTTGTATTTTCCGTATTTTCTGTTTTTTTGTATTTTTTATATTTTCTGCATTTTTTTGTAATTTTTGCTCTGTTCATTTTTTTGTATCTTTTCTTTTCTGTTTTTTTTGTATTTTCCGTTTTTTTGTATTTTGTGTATATTTTGTATTTGTATTTTTCTTATTTGTATTTTTTGTATTGTTTTTTGTATTGTTTTTTTGTATTGTTTTTGTATTGTTTTTTGTACCTTTTTTCGTACTTTTTTTTGTATTTGTACTTCTTGTATTTTTTGTATTTGTACTTCTTGTATTTGTATTTTTTGTATTTGCATTTTTTGTATTTTTCTATTGTGTATTTTTCATATTCTTGGATTTTATGTATTTTTGTATTCCTTGTATTGTTGTTATTTTTTGTATTGTTCTTATTTTTTGTATATTTCATTTTTGTGTTTTTTGTATTTTCCGTTTTTTTGAATTTCTGTATTTTTTGTATATTTCGTTTTTTTTGTGTTTTTGTATTTTTTGTATTTTTTGTATTTTTGGAAGTTTAGTATTTTTTTCTATTTTGTATTTTTTGCATTGTGTGTTTTTCATATTTTACGAATTTTATGTATTTTTGTATTGTTTGTATTGTTCGTATTTTTTGTATTTGTATTTTTTGTATTTGTATTTTTTGTATTTGTATTTTTTGTATTTGTATTTTTTGTATTTGTATTTTTTGTATTTGTATTTTTTGTTTTTGTATTTTTTGTATTTTTCGTTTTTTTTGTGTTTTTGTATTTTTTGTATTTGTATTTTTTGTATTTGTATTTTTTGTATTTGTATTTTTTTATTTGTATTTTTGTATTTGTATTTTTTTTATTTGTATTTTTTGTATTTGTATTTTTTGTATTTGTATTTTTTGTATTTGTATTTTTTATATTTGTATTTTTTGTATTTGTATTTTTTGTAATGGCATTTCTTGTATTTGTATTTTTGTATTTGTTTTTTTTGTATTTTTTTTGTATTTGTATTTTTTGTGTTTGAATTTTTGTATTTGTATTTTTTGTATTTGTATTTTTTGTAATGCCATTTCTTGTATTTGCTTTTTGTATTTGTATTTTTTGTTTTTGTATTCCTTGTATTTGTATTTTTCGTGTTTATATTTTTTGTATTTGTATTTTTTGTATTTGTATTTGTATTTTTTGTTTTTGTATTTTTTGTATTTGTACTTTTTGTATTTATATTTTTTGTATTTATATTTTTTGTATTTGTATTTTTTGTATTTGTATTTTTTGTATTTGTATTTTTTGTTTTTGTATTTTTTGTATTTGTTTTTTTTGTATTTGTATTTTTTGTTTTTGTATTTTTTGTATTTGTATTTTTTGTATTTGTATTTTTTGTAATGGCATTTCTTGTATTTGCTTTTTTTATTTGTATTTTTTGTATTTGCATTTTTTGTGTTTGAATCTTCGTATTTGTATTTTTTTTATTTGTATTTTTTGTATTTGTTTTTTTTTGTATTTGTTTTTTTTTGTATTTGTATTTTTTGTATTTGTTTTTTTGTATTTTGTATATTTTTATTTTGATATATTTTACACAATTTTTAAATGAATAGTGCGGGAAATTATTGACGATTTATCAATTTTGAGTAATTCCGAGGTGGATGCGGTCGTGGATCGTGCTTTATCCGATGACGATGAGTTTATTTTACCTCCATTCGATGAAATGCCGGCAAAAGTTTCGCATCAGAAATTTGGCTAATAGTGGGTGAATTCAAAATCTAAAAATAGACCCACTATGCCTAAACTGGATTACTGTAGATAATTTTTTTGTGAATTTTTTTTGTTTTTTTTTTGTTTTCAAGTTTTTTTCATGTATGATTAATTTTTGGTCAATACTTAGGGAAACTGCATCTTTTCAGCAGTGTTTTTTTAACATTTGTAAAATTTTTTTGTTAATTTTAGAGAATTTTAGAGAATTTAGAGAACAATAGAGAAAGAAAAGAGAATAGAATAGAGAATTTTAGAAAGTTTTAGAGAATTTAGAGAATTTAGAGAATTTAGAGAATATAGGGAATAGAGAATTTAGAGAATTTAGAGAATTTAGAGAATTTTAGAGAATTTTAGAGAATTTTAGAGAAAAAATAGAATTTAGAGAATTTTAGAGAAAAAATAGAATTTAGAGAATTTTAGAGAATTCAGAGAATTTAGAAAAAAATTTTTGTATATTTTAGAGAATTTTGACAAATTAGAATTTTAGAGAAATTACAATTTTAGAGAAATTAGAATTTTAGAGAAATCACAATTTTAGAGAAAGAACTTTAGAGAATTTAGAGAATTTAGAGAAGAATAGAGATAGAATAGAGAATAGAATAGAGTTTTAGAGAATTTTAGAGAATTTAGAGAAAGTAGAATTTTAGAGACTTTAGGGAATTTAGAGAATAGAGAATTTTAGAGAATTTTAGAGAATTAGAAGAATTAGAATTTTAGAGAATTTTGGAGAAAAGAATAGAATTTAGAGAATTTTAGAGAATTTAGAGAATTTAGAAAAAACAGAGAATTTTAAAGAATTTAGAGAATTTAGGAAAAACAGAGAATTTTAGAGAATTTTAGATAAATTATAGTTTTAGAGAAAAAATTTTAGAGAAAAAATTTTAGAGAATTTAGAGAATTTAGAAAAAACTGAGAATTTTGGAGAATTTTAGAGAAATTAGAATTTTAGAGAATTTATAATTTTAGAGAAAAAATTTTAGAGAATTTAGAGAATTTGGAAAATTCAGAGAATTTAGAGAAACAATAGAGAATATACTAGAGAATTTTAGTGAATTTTAGAGAATTTTAGAGAATTTTAGAGAATTTAGAGAATTTAAAGAATAGAGAATTTAGAGAATTTTAGAGAATTTTAGAGAATTAGAAGAATTTTAGAGAATTAGAAGAATTAGAAATTTAGAGAATTTTAGAGAAAAGAATAGAATTCAGAGAATTTTAGGGAATTTAGAGAATTTAGAAAAAATATGTTTGTATATTTTAGAGAATTTTAGAGAAATTATAATTTTAGAGAAGATATTTTAGTGAATTTAGAGAATTTAGAAAATTTAGAGAATTTAGAAAATTTAGAGAATTTAGAGAAGAATAGAGAAATAATAGAGAATAGAATAAAGAATTTTAGAGAATTTTAGAGAATTTCAGAGAATTTTAGAGAATTTAGAGAATTTAAAGAATAGAGAATTTAAAGAATTTTAGAAAATTTTAGAGAATTAGAAAAATTAGAATTTTAGAGAATTTTAGAGAAAAGAATAGAATTTAGAGAATGTTAAAGAATTTAGATAATTTAGAAAAAATTTTTTGTATATTTTAGAGAATTTTAGAGAATTTTAGAGAAATTAGAATTTTAGAGAAACAATTTTAGAGAATTTAGAGAATTTAGAAAATTTATAAAGAATTTTGGAGAATAGAGAATTTTAGAGAATTTAGAGAAAGTAGAATTTTAGAGAATTTTAGAGAATAGATAAAATTTAGAGAAAGAGAATTTAGAGAATAGAAATTTTAGGAAAGAAAGAGAATCAGCATGGAAACCATTACTATAATCTCGCAATTGACGCTATGGATGACATATGATGTGTATTGTTTCAGCAGGCATAATTAGCAAATCGGATGCTAAACTAGCAACAAAGTCGAAGGGTCTAACTGTTTTTCCTGGTCTATTTTCGGCATTGATCGCTTTTGCGGCACATATTTTCCATTTGTTTCACCGTTTTTAATGTAAATATGTCCAAAATATAGATCATATGGATGCTTGCTTTTCGCGATCAGGCCACTTTCCGCTTGTAGCAAAACATTTTCGCACCACCTGACTATTGTCCCGAAGAATCATTTTCTAGCTAGAGAACGCTTCGAAACATTGCAAACAATACAACCATGCTGGTTTTTGTCGCTTTCGTACTATTTTCCGTACACTACCACACGATGGATCTCGCACCCATTTTAACAACTTTCCAGTAAGTATTAATAAATTATTCTAAATTAATAGCCAAAAAAACTGATTTCTAAAATTTTTGACAAATTTTTCTAGCAACCAGAAAACGTGTTATCGTTTGGAGAACAATAATTTCGTATGTTGCAAAGCTGGCGAATTATGCAGATTTGAAGAAATCGACCCGTTATTCGTTCAACTACGAGGCAACGAAACTGAAAAGTTGAAATTTTAATTACGTAATGCTTGCGAAAGCATATTTTTCATTCTCAGAGAGAATAAAGATTTTAAGTATGCTTTATTGGATTTTTTGGGGGGTAGGACTAAAATGCGGATTTGGCTCATGGATGTCTCTGAACCCACTGATATGGAGTTAACCGACAACTGAGCACCAGACAATTGAGCACCAACAATTGAGCACCAAAAACTGAGCGCCGACTTAAGCCTAAGCCTAAGCCTAAGCCTAAGCCTAAGCCTAAGCCTAAGCCTAAGCCTAAGCCTAAGCCTAAGCCTAAGCCTAAGCCCAAGCCCAAGCCCAAGCCCAAGCCCAAGCCCAAGCCCAAGCCCAAGCCCAAGCCCAAGCCTAAGCCTAAGCCTAAGCCTAAGCCTAAGCCTAAGCCCAAGCCTAAGCCTAAGCCTAAGCCTAAGCCTAAGCCTAAGCCTAAGCCTAAGCCTAAGCCTAAGCCTTATTTTTCAGTAAAAGAAAAAGTTTTTTGGCCCAAAGGATGCTTGCCGGCCAAAGTTTTAGTCCAAGAATGTCGAGGCGGCTGTTCGTCGAGCACGTTCCTAGACATGCCGGACGTGATCCGAGTGCAAGACGAAGTAGAAGAAGAAGAAAATCTCGTTTATAGGCAAAAATCTCGAGGATCGTGTTGTCGATCGATAGGAGAAATGGAAAAAGTGAGAATGTTCATTTCAAACAAAAAAGATTTCAAACAAAAAAAACAAAAAACAAAACCAAAAACAAAAAACAAAGGAACATAAAAAGACGAAAAGCACAAAAAACAAGATAACAAAAAAGCAAAAGAAAAAAAAACAAACAAGAACAAAAAACCAAAGAAAGAAACAAACAAAAAACAAACAAAGAAGCGAACAAAAAACTAACAAAAACAACCAGAAAATAAAAAAACAGAAGAAAAACAAAAAAACAAACAAAAGAACGGACAAAAAGAAACAGAAAAACCAACCCAAAAACAGAGAAAAAAAAACAAACAAAAAAACAAACAAAGAAACGAACAAAAAATAAACAAAAAACCCAGGAAAATAAACAAAAAAACAGAAGGAAAACAAAAAACGGACAAAAGAACAAACAAAAGAACAAACAAAAGAACAAACAAAAGAACAAACAAAAGAACAAACAAAAGAACAAACAAAAAAACAAACAAAAACAAACAAAAAAACAAAAAACAAAAAGAAAAACAAACAGAAAAATAATAAAGACAAAAAACAAATAAACAAAAAAACAAACAGAAAAACAAACCAAAAAAACAAACAGAAAAACAAACCAAAAAACAAACAAAAACAAACAGAAAAATAAAAAAACAAAAGACAAACAAAAAGACAAACAAAAAAACAAACTCAAAACAAAAGAACAAACCAAAAACCAACAAAAAAAAGAAAAAACAAACAGAAAAACAAAGCAAATAAAAAACAAACAACAAAAACGATATAAAAATAAAAAACTAAAGAAAACAAAGAAACAAGCGAAAAAACTAAAGAAAAAACAAAAAACAAACTAGAACAAAAAACAAACTAGAACAAAAAACAAACTAGAACAAAAAACAAACTAGAACAAAAAGAACAAACAAAAGAACACAAAAGAGAACAAACAAAAAGCAAAGAAAAGACAAACAGAAAGACAAAAAACAATAAAATACAAAAGAAAAACAAAAAAACGAGAAAAACGGAAGCGAAAAGCAAATAAAAAACTAGAGGAAAACAAAAAACATACAAGAAACAAAAAAAAACAAAAAACAAGCTAGAACAAAAAGAACAAACAAAAGAAGACAAAAAAGAACAAACAAAAAGCAAAGAAAAAACAAACAGAAAAACAAACAGAAAAACAAACAGAAAAACAAACAGAAAACCAAACAGAAAAACAAACAGAAAAACAAACAGAAAAACAAACAGAAAAACAAAAAACTACAAA
Source organism: Romanomermis culicivorax (assembly GCA_963922205.1). Lineage (NCBI taxonomy): Eukaryota > Metazoa > Nematoda > Enoplea > Mermithida > Mermithidae > Romanomermis > Romanomermis culicivorax. The sequence continues at coordinate 847,474 of CAWUHX010000096.1, read as the reverse complement.
AAAAACAAAAAAACGAGAAAAACGGAAGCAAAAAGCAAATAAGAAACTAGAGGAAAACAAAAAACAACCAAGAAACAAAAAAAGACAAAACAAGCATCAAAGCAAACAGAACACAAACAAAAAAAGACAAAACAAGCATCAAAGCAAACAGAACACAAACAAAAAACAAACAAAAAACAGACAAAAAAGTGAAACAAAAAAGCAAACAAGAAACAAACAAGAAACAAACAAGAAACAAACAAAACAAACAAAACAAACAAACAAAACAAACAAACAAAAAACAAACAAAACACACAAACAAAAAATAGAGAAAAAAAGCAAAAAAAAACAACAAACAGAAAACTATCAAAAAACAAAAAAATATAAAAATATACAAAATTAAAAAAACTAACATATTTTCAAAATCTCTTTACATTTTTCCATTGTAAAATGATTTTTTTGCCCAGAAATTTTACACATTCAAATGTAACAACGGCGAAACAAACATCGCAATTTGGTCGCCGACCAAATGCCGCTGCAACGATTGCGCAATTTTTTGACCATTAAATTTTGGCCGAAAAAAAATTTGCATAATCGACCACGACCTCTATATAGACAAATCGAGTTTAAATTCGCTTTAAAATTCTGGTGTAAAGTGGTCACGTGACCCGTTTATTTGTAAAGTATGTGTAAAAAAAGCAGAATATAGGTTTGAATATTTTTGAATTTTTTTTTTTATTTTATTTTAAAGTGTAAATTTTGAAATTTGGATCAATTTTTGATCTCAATTCTGCAAATTTATGAATATTTGTATGTTTTAGTATGGTTGTGATATACGAGAATGTTTATAGTTTGAATAATAAAACCTGTTATAGACTAATATGACATCATATTATATCATAAAATCATGATCTTAATTACCCTTGATAAAAAATGACATAGAAAAAAAATTTTTTTTTTTTTGAAACTGGATTATGATATTTCAAAAAGAGTATAAAAGCGTGCAGTTCAATTTTATGATCAATTATCAGGGTCAAATGCGTCTCCTATCTTGAATAATGACTGGACTAAGTTGAAAATAGATTAGTCTTGGCAAATATCCAACTGGAATACTAACCCTTAAATAGCTAAGTTTAATAAGGCTAACTAACACAACATACAATAGTAATGTGCTGAATAGTCGAATAAAAAATGAACGACTATGCGAAATAACACAGCTTATATACCATCACGGAAAATGACGGAATGTTCTAGAACATTCTAGAATGTAAGAGAATATTATAGAATATTGTGGAAGGTTCTAGAACTTTTCAGCAAAACCCAATAGATGAAAGATACCTGCACATCATATTACGTGATCATACTGTAAGGTAAGCAACACTTTTACTTGCACATCCTGTATCCCGAAACGAACAAATATTAATGGAGCCACCCAACGGGGTCACAGCATGACACTTGCAGTGTCATGGCCGTATCTCCTATGGAGTATGGTATGGGGTTTTCCCATCAATGTGACTGATCACCCACTTCATTTAATGTGACATGGCTCCACTTCGTTTAATGTGACAAATACATGTTATAAAATTAGATATGTTACAATGTATGATATGCTATAACATAGTATATGTTATAACATGGGATATGTTATAATATGCGATATGTAATAACATGGGATACATTTTAAAATGGAACATGTTATAATGTGGGATATGCTATAACGTAGTATATGTTACAAGATTGCATATGGTATAATATGAAATATGCTATAACAGTGTTATTCAATCGTATTTTATCATGTCTTTCACATACCTAATGTCAACTATTGTGTGTTTTAATAGTTAACATGTAAGTGCTGACTTTTATGGAGTTTTCAAAAAAGCTCAGTAGTGTACTGTAGAAAATCCGCGCACGGAATTTGTCGCTCCGGATCAAAAAATCCAAAAATGGTGCTCAAAAACGCTCAATTTATCCTACGAACTCAACGGAAACGATTTTTTTCGACGCATGCGGAACCGTTAGAATGGCCGGCCAACATCGTACGTCGTACATTTTTGGGTAATTTTCGACGTTAAAAATGAAAATTCGCCGTTTTAAGCGAAAAAAAATTTGGAAAATGTGGAAAAAAGTTTCGGGATTCTTTTCGCTGAGGGCTAAATATGCAAAATTTTTGGTGAAATTTCCCAAAAAAATGTTGTTTTTGCCAAAATTTTCAAAAAAACGGCGTTTTTTTATGAAAATATCCAAAAAAGGGTGTTTTTTTGTTGAAAATTTGCAACTTTTCCCGCAGATTATTACCAAAATTTGGGCTGTAAATTCGTACCATCGTCGCCCGTTCTTTTCAAACAAGACCCGGCTTTGATATTCGTCAACGCCGGTATGTGTCAATTTAAATCGATTTTTTTGTCGAGCGAAAAATCGCCGGCGCCGTCCAATTTCGAAAATTTAAAATTAGCGGTAAATAGCCAAAAATGTATACGAGCTAGCGGCAAACATTGCGATTTCGATACGATCGGTAAAAATGGCAAACATCATACATTTTTCGAAATGTTGGGAAATTGGGCTTTCAACGGGAATTTAAGCAAATTGGAGGCTTGCGAACAAGCTTGGCGATTATTGACGGAAGTTTATAAATTGGAAAAAGTAGGTTTTCAGGGGAAAATGGGCGAAAAATTTGGTTTTTTAAGGGAAAATTCCCCGAAATCCAAGCAATTTATGGGAAATTTGCGTCGAAAAAACCTGATTCCACGCATATTCTGTTCATTTTCGACGAAATTTCAACTCTAGAAAAGGGAAATTGTCATTTTCCTTGCGATAATTTGATTTATTTTCTGCTAAAATCGTTTGAAAAAATGATTTCGAATTCGAAAATTTTCCATCAAAAAATGTAGAAAAAAAACCTAAAACTCTAGAATTTGCTTTCAAAATCAGGAGAAAATGATGAAAACTTCAAAATCAGGAATAAAACTGGAAAAAATTTTCAAAACTTTCAATTTGAATTCGTGAAAAATGATCCTAATTCTCAAAATTTTGAAAAAATTATGCACAATTCCGAATTTTCTCCGAAAAATTCAAAATTTTATTCATTTTCGACGAAACTTCAATTCTGGATGAGTGAAATTCTCATTTTTTTACCACGAAAACTTTATTTACTTTTTGCTAAAATTCTAAAAAAAATGATCTTGAATTCGAAAATTTTCCATTAAAAACCGGAGAAAATAACCTTGAACTCTAACATTTGCCCTCAAAATTTGGAGAAAATGATCAAAAATCCTTGAATTTTTCATCGAAATTCCGAAAAATCATCCATAGTTCGCAAAACTTCCGATCAGAATTCGAAGAAAATAAGTCTAAATTTTCAAAATTCTGAAAAAATAATCCAGAATTCTAAATTTTCCCGGCAGAAAATAATCAAGAATTTTTGAAATTTATTAGCAAATTTCGGAAGAAATGATTCAGAATTCTGAAATTTTTTTGACCAAATTCAGAACAAATGATGCAGATTCCCCGTAAAATTTCGCGATTCATTAAAAATTTGCATGAAAAAAACTTAATTCCATTCAAATTTTGTTCATTTTCGACGAAATTTCAACTCTAGAAAAGTGAAATTCCCATATTTCGCAACGAAAATTTGATTTTTTTCTCTAAAAATCTAAAAAGGAATGATCTCGAATTCGAAAATTCTCCACAAAAAATCGCAGAAAATAACATAGAACTCTAAAATTTGCCTTCAAATTTTGGAAAAAACGATCAAAATTCTAGAATTTTCCATCGAAATTCGAAAAAAATCATCCAGAATTTGCAAAACTTTCAATTACAATTCGAAAAAATGATCTTAAATTTTCAAAATTCCCAAAAAATCATCTACAATTCCGAATTTTCTCCGAAAAATTCAGAATTTTGTTCATTTTCGACCTAATTTAAACACTAAAAAAGTGGAATTGCCATTTTTCCCCGCGAAAATTAGATTTATTTTTGCTAAATTCTAAAAAGAAATGATTTCAAATTGGGAAATTTCCCATCAAAAACCGGAGAGAATAACCTAGAATTGTAAAATTTGCCTTCGAAATTTGCAAAAAATGATCGAAAAATCTAGAATTTTTGATCTAAATTTGAAGAAAATCATCCAGAGTTTGCAAAACTTCCAATTGGAAATCGAGGAAAATGATCCTCAATTTTCAAAATTCTGAAAAAGTGATCCAGAATTTTTGAAGTTTCTTAGCAAATTTCGAAAGAAATCATCTAGGATTCTGAAATTTTTTGTCTGAATTCAAAAGAAATGATGCAGATTTCTCGTAAAAATTCGGGATTCATTGGAAATTTGCATGGAAAAAAACTTAATTTTGAGCCAATTTTGGTTCATTTTCGACGAAATTTCAGCTCTTGAAAAGTAAAATTCTCGAAAAGTTAGAAAAATTTGGGTAAAATTCGTAATAAATAATCAAAAATTTGAATTATTTGTTTTAATTTTCAGCGCTTTAAATTCGATTTTTTGAACGATTTGAAGCTTTTTCTAAATTTTGAGTGCAAATTTTAGAGTTCAATGTTTAGAATTTCTGCAGCACTTTTCTCCTGAATTCTGCATCATTTTTTCGAGTTTTTGTGCAAACTTTACAATTTTTTATCGATAATTTTTGCTTTCTTCATAATTTAAGATCAAAGTTCAACAGTTTTGGATGTTTTTTGGAAATTTTCGCAAAATTTTCGTTTTTTTTCAGGATTTCGAGATATTTTTCCAAATTTTGACTGCAAATTTTAGAATCTTGAGACATCAGTTTTTCGAATTTGCGTTCTGGAAGATTTTTTTTAATTTTCGGTTTTTTCAAAATTCTGGAGTTGAAATTTTAGAATTTTAGATGATTTTTCAGTTGTATAATGTTTTTCCCTACAGAATTCACGAAGTTTTCAAAATTTCAGAATTTTGGATAATTTTTTCAGAATTCTACAGGTTTTTTCCTAATTTTGACTGGAGATTTTAGAGTTTTTTGAACCATTTTTTGCAATTTCTATTTTTTCAAAATTCTGAAATTCAGAATTTTAAAATTTCGGCAGATTATTTTTTGAGTTTACGCTTTTTTCATAATTCTGGAGCATATTTTGCAATATTTGACTAGGAATGGAAGAAACCTAGTAGATCATTTTTTAGAATTTCAAAATTTTGAAGCTTTTTTCTTATTTTTGACCCAAAATTTTACAATTTCGGGGAATAATTTTTTAGACTTTTGATGCAATTTTTTGGAAATTTCAATTTTAAAAGATCATTCTTCTAGAATTTTCGCTTTTTCACTTATCTGAAGCATTTTTTTGTAAAATTTTAGCGAATTTATGGATTTTAAAAATGGAATTTTAGAATTCCAGATTAGTTTTACCGGCTTTTGATCGAAAATTGTGGAATTCTGTATGATTTTTTCCAAATTTTGAAGAGAAATTTCAGAATTTCGCATCTTCATCCAATTTTGATGGAAAATTTCAGAATTCTGGGTCATTTGTTCCTAATTTTGAAAAGCATTTTAGCATTTTAAATCATTTTCCATCCAATTTTGATCTAAAGTTTCGGAGTTTTGGACCATTTTTTCGAAATTTTAAAGAGAAATTTTTAGAATTTCGCATCATTTTTCATTCAATTTTGATGGAAAATTTCAGAATTCTGTATCATTTTTTCTTTTATATACAGAATTTTAAAATTTTTTTCAAAAATTAAATTTAAACTTTTTTTCAAATTTTTTCAGGATCGATTTTTCGTCACCTATTTCGGCGGTTGTCCGGAACAAAATTTGGATCCGGATTTTGAAACGCGAGATATTTGGCTCCGGAAAATTGGTCTTGCAGAAAATCGCGTCCTATCTTTACCATTGGCGGATAATTTTTGGGAGATGGGTCGTTCGGGGCCTTGCGGGCCTTGCACGGAAATTTTCTATTTTAATTTGGACATTGCGGACGTCAAAAAGACCACTTTGGATCAATGTACCGAAGTTTGGAATTTAGTTTTCATACAATACGATCGAAATTCGGACGGAAATTTGCATAATTTACCCAAAATGCATTTGGATACAGGTAAAAAACGAAAGTTTACATTTTTCAGGCCAAAAATCTCAACCTTAATTGTCCAGAATTCTAAAATTTCCCGTAAAAATTGGGAAAAATCACCCACAACTCTAAAATTTTTCAATCAAAATTTGGAAAAAATGATCAAGAATTTTTAAATTTTCTGTGGAAATACGGAGAAAAGTGATCCAGAATTGTCAAATTCTCAACCTAGAATTCTGAAATGTGCCTTCAAAATTCGGAGAAAAGATATAAAATTCTAGAATTTTGCATCGAAATTTCGAAAAAATGATCGAAAATTTTAGAATTTTCGCTAAATATTTCAAAAAATGATTTAGAATTCTAGAATTTCCCGAAAAAAGACCTGAAATTGTAAAACTTCTCGTCATAATTCGCAAAAATAATGCAAAGTTCTAAACTTTTCAATCAATTTGAAGAAAAATCATCAAATACGTTGAAGTTTTTCTGAAAAATCATCCGGAATTCTGAAATTTTCCATCGAAAATCACAAAAAGCGATATAGCGTACTAAATTTTCTCGAAAAAATTCTGAAAAAAATGATCAACAATTTCAAAATTCTTTTTGGAGCGAATGATCCACAATTCTAAAATTTTCCATCCAATTTCGAAAAAAAATTATCAAGAATTTTAGATTTTCCTTCAGAATTGGGAAAAAAATGATCAAAATTCCAAAATTCCTCATAAAATTGAAACAATAATTATCCAGAATTCTAAAATTCGAAATGAAAATTCGGAAGAAACGATTGAGAATTCTAAAATTTGCCTTCAATATTTGCAAAAAATGATCCAGAATTCTAGAATTTTTTAATGAAATTGAAATGAAATGTGCCAGAATTCTTAAACTTTTCTTCAAAATTCATAAAAATGATCAATAGTTTCAGTATTTTCCATCTGAATTCGAGAGAATGATCAAGAATTTTAAAATTTGCACTCAAAATTCTGATAAAAATGATCCCGAATAAAATTTTACTTCAAAATTCGAGGAAAAATAATCCATTTTTCTTCAAAATTCACAAAAAAATGATCAAGAATTTTTAAATTATCCATCCAATTTGCAAGAAAAAGGATCAATTATTTTAGAATTTTGCTGCAAAAATTCTGAAAAAATTATTCAAAATTCTGAAATTTCGTGTTAAAATTCGAAAAAAATGATAAAGAATTTTTAAATTCTCCGTCGGAATTTAGAGAAGCTTGCAGAACACTAAAATTTCGCTGAAAAATTCGGACTAAATGATCCAGAATTCTTAAATTTCATGTAAAAATTCGCGAAAATAAAAGATTTTAAATTTTTCCTTGAAAATTCCGAAGAAATGATACAGAATTCTAAATTTCTTGTAAATATTCCGTAAAATGGTCGAGAATTTTGAAATTTTCTGTCAAAGTTCGAAAACAATGATGAAGAATTTAAAATTTTCCTGTCTGAATTCAGAAAAGTCATCCAGATTTTTGAAATTTCCTCCGGAATTTGGGGAAAATGTTACCAAATTCTAAAATTTCACATCCAAATTCGGGGAAAATGATCCAAAATTCTAGAGTTTTCCGTCTAAAATCGGGGAAATCATCCAGAATTTCAAAATTTTCAATCAAAATTTAGAAAAAATGATGCAAAATTTTAAAATTTTAAATCAAAATTCGGAAAAAAGCATCCAGAGTTTTGAAATTTCGTCCGAAAAATTGGAAAAATGCTCAAGAATTCTAGAATTTCCCATCAAAATTTGGTAAAAATGATTCAAAATTCTAAAATTTTGAATTAAATTCGGAATAAATGATGAAAGTTCTAAAATTTTGAATCAAAATTTAGAAAAATGATCAATAATTTTAAAATTTGCTGCTAAAAGTTTGGAAAAAGTTATCCAAAATCCTATAATATTGAATCAAAATCCGAAAAAATGATCCTGAATTATAGAATTTGCTTGTAAAATTCGCGAAAAATTATCCATAATTCTACAATTTTCCATCGAAATTCGGAAAAACATGATCCAGATTCTAGAATTTTGCATCAAAATTCGTAAAAAATTTACATCAAAATTCATATAGAAATTTCTCCCAATTTTGAAATTTTGGAAAATGGGGAAAAAATTATGTAGAATTCTAGAATTTTTCATCTGAATTGAGGGAAAATAATCAAGAATTCTAAAATTCTCTATCAAAATTCGAAAAAATTATATGGAATTCTTAGTTTTTTAATCAAAGATGGCAAAAATGATGCAGAATTCTGAATATTTCCGTTTAAAGCCGGAAAAAATATTCCAAAATTCTAAAAGTTTCCTAAAAAATACAAAGAAAATGTTCCCGAATTCAAAAATTTCCTGTAAATATTGGGAAAAAATGATCAGGAATTTGTAAATTTTCGACGAAAACTTGGGGAAAATGATCCAGAATTCTAAAATTTATGTGAAAATTCGGGAAAATGATCCAAAATGCCGAAAATGATCAAGAATTCTAGAATTTTCGTTTAAAATAGGAAGAAAAATCATCCACATCCACCAGGTCAATAATTTTAAAATTTTCTATAAATTATTTAGAATTCTAAAATTTTTCATGAAACTTGGCACAAAATGACCCAGAATTTTAAAATTTTTTTCTAAAGTTCGGCGAAAATGAGTCGGAACTGTGAAATTCTCCATCAAAACTCTGACAAAAATGATCCAGCATTGTAAAATTTTGTGTCAAAATTTGGGAAAAAGGATGCACAATTTCGAAATTCTCCATCAAAAAAGGGAAAAAATTATGCTGAATTCTAAAATTTTTAATCAGAATTAGTAAAAAGAGATGCAGAATTCTGAAATTCACTTCCAAAATTGACAAAAAATCATCCTGAATTCTAAAATTTTCCAATTAAAATTCTGGAAAAAATTCTAAAAATGTTCAACAAAAAGTAGTAAAGTTTAGCTCGTTTTAAGGTATGGGTTTGGAAAGATTGTGTTCCATTTTACAAAAAGTGCCATCAAATTATGAAACTGATCTTTTTTGGCCAATAATTTCGCAAATTGAACAATTTTCCGGGCATCGATTTCGATCGGAAAATTTCCAAAATCGGTCCAAAGACGAGTCGATTCGAATTTTGGCCGATCATTCCCGTTCCTGCGCCGTTTTGTTGTCCGACGGCGTGGAACCGGGGCCCAAGGGGGCGGGCCACATTCTTAGGCGTCTCATCAGGAACGCCATTTATCAGGCCAACGAAAATTTATCATGTCCCCCTAAAACATTAGCACGCTTGGCCCAAATTTTTTTGGAAACGACCATGTTGCAGGCATTTCCCGAAATGTTGATCGGCAAGTCCAAAATTTTAGGTAAATTTCCATTACGTAATCGCTGTTTACTGTAGCCAAAAAAGACGTTTTTCAGCTATTTTGAACGCCGAAGAAGAAAAATTTGTTGGAAATGTGGAAAAAGCCAAGAAAATGTTGGAAAAAGTTCTACAAATCAGATCCCAAGCATTGAATTCTAAGGATTTATGGAACATGTATAGAAATAACGGTTTGCCCAAAGAAATTATCCAAAGTATGTGTCAAAAATACAAAGTTGAATTCAACGACGATGAATTTGAATTGGAAAGGCGACGACATATCGAGCGATCAAAATCCGATTGGGTCAAAGGTCGCGCATTACATATTCCATATTGAAATAAAAAAATTGTGTCACTTTTGTATTTTGATCGTCAAGTTTTTTGCACAAATTGTTTCTTACTGTAATGTTGAAATTTACACTTTAGCATTTTCAAGTTTAGTCGCTTGAAAATGATGAAAAGTAGCTAAAAATAACCTCTTTTTAATGTATTTTTTTCAAAATTTTGATCAATTCTTTAAATTTTTGAATTTTTTCTGCATTTTTCTTCAAAATGCTGGTCCATTCTTGAATTGTTCGATTTTTTTAACTTTGGTCGATTCACATTTTTCTAGATTTATTCCAGAATTTTTCGAAATTTGTTTCCAATTGCTCAATTTTTTGAATTCTTATTCAAAGTTTTCGCTAATTCTCAAGTTTTCAAAAAATTTTCGTCAATTCTTAATTTTTTTTCAAGATGTTCAAAAAAATTCTTAACTTTTTTCAATTTTCTTTTTAATTTTGGTCGATTCCCATCTTTGAAAAAAAAATTTTTTTGAATTTTTGAACTTTGTTTTCTTTTAAATTTTTGTCCACTTTCAAATTTTTGGTATTTTTCTTTTGAAAATTTTGATTTCTTCGAATATTTTCTCTATTTTTTTAAATTTTTTTCTTCAATAGTTTCGTAGGTTGTTGAATTTTTTGAATTATTTCTGATTTTTTTTAATTTTTTCAATTCCTTTTTTTCAGAATTCGTCAATTCTTAAACCTTTCGATTTTTTAATTTTAGTCGATAGTCAATTTTTTAAATTTTTCCTTGAATTTTTTGAACTTTGTTTTCAAAAGTTTCCTCGATTGTTGATTTTTTAAATTTTTTTTCTTGAATTCATTTTTTCAAAATTTTGTCAATTCTTAATTTTTTCAACTTTTTTTCCAATCTGAGAAATTTTTTTTTATTTCCGTCAATTCTTAAATTTGTCGAATTTTTTATGCATTTTTTTCAAAATTCTGGTCAATTATTGAATTTTTTGAATTTTATTTCAAATGTTCAGATATTCATTTCTCCAAAATTTTGGTCAATTCTTAAATTTTTTCATATTTTTCCTTGGTTTTTTTCAATGTTTTCAAAAGTTTGGTCAATTTTTAAATTTTTCCTCAACTTTTTTCAATATTTTGGTGAATTTGTAAAAATTTTTGAATTTGTCTTTTGTCTTTTAAATTCTTTTTTAAAAATTTATGACAGATTTAGAATTTTTTTGCTAAATTGTTCAATTCTTTCCATTTTTTTCAATTTTGGTCAATTCCTAAATTTTTTGATTTTTTCACCATTTTCTTTTTTTCCCCGAAATTTCCTGCAAAAAATTTCTTTTTTAACTTTGATCGATTTTAATTTTTTGAATTCTCTTTTCGTTCAAGTTTCTGTCGATATTTTAAATTTTTGAATTTTTGGTGTTCTTCTTTTGGAAGTTTTGGTCAATTTTTTAGTTTTTCGAATTTTTTCTCCTTTTTGTAACTTTTTCTTCAAAGCTTTCGTCAAATCTAAAATTTTTTGAATTTTCTTTCTGCATTTTTTGACTCAATTCGTAAATTTTTTTAATGTGTTTCTTTTTTCAAAATTTTTGTCGATTCTTAATATTTTTGAATTTTTTCTACATTTCTTGATTTTTTGTTAAAAACTTTGATCAATTCTTTATTTTTTTAATTTTATTTCAATTGTTGAAAATTTTTTTTCTTGATAGTTCTCAAATTTTCTGATTTTTCTTTCTAATTTTGGTCAACTTTTTTACATTTTTTGTCAAATTTTTTGAATTTTGTTTTCAAACGTTTGCTCGATAATTAAATTTTTGAAAAAACTTTATTTTACAACTTTTTGAATTCTTTTTTTTCAAAATTTTATTCAATTCTCAAATTTTTTGAATGTTTTTTTAATTTTCGGTTTTTGTCAAAATTCTGGAGTTGAAATTTTAGAATTTTAGATGATTTTTCAGTATTATAATGTTTTTCCCTACAGAATTCACGAAGTTTTCGAAATTTCAGAATTTTGGATGATTGATTTTTAAGCATTTTTCAGAATTCTTCCTAATTTTGACTGGAGATTTTAGAGTTTTTTGAACCATTTTTTGCAATTTAAATTTTTTTCAGAATTCTGAAAAATTGAAATTTTAGAATTTTACAAAGGCTTTTTACAAATTTTGAGCTGGAATTTAGGAATTTCGAGACCTTTCCTAGAATTCTAAAGTATTTTTTTTAGATCCTCCATAATTTTTTGAATTTTAAGTGAAATTTTTAAAAATTTTAAAAAATTTTGAAAGATTATCATTCAGAATATCTGCTTTTTCAGGATTTTGGAGTTTTTGAATGTACATTTTAGATCCTTTTTTGTAATTTTGAGGTTTTTTCTTCAGAATCCTGGATAATTTTTTCCGGATTTTGATTGGAAATTTTAGAATTCTGGATCTTTTTCCCAAGTTTGATGAAAATTTTAGAATTTTGAAGTATCAATTTTTAGAATTTACGCTTTTTCTGCAGATTTATACTAAAAAGTCTGGAGTTTTAGATCATTTTTCAGAATTCTGACGTATTTTTTGTCAAAATTCTGTATCTTTGTTTTGCATTTTAATGGAAAATTTTAAAATTTCGGCGGATTATTTTTTGAGTTCACGTTTTTTTCATAATTCTTGAGCATTTTTTGCAATATTTGACTAGGAATGGAAGAAACCTAGTAGATCATTTTTTAGAATTTCAAAATTTTGAAGCTTTTTTCTAATTTTTGACTCAAAATTTAACATTTTCAGGAAATAATCTTTTAGACTTTTGATGCAATTTTTTTGGAATTTCAATTTTAAAAGATCATTTTTCTTGAATTTTCGCTTTTTCACTTATCTGAAGCATTTTTTTGTAAAATTTTAGCGAATTTATGGATTTTTAAAATGGAATTTTAGAATTCCAGATTAGTTTTACCGGCTTTTGATTGAAAATTGTAGAATTCTGTATGATTTTTTCCAAATTTTGAAGAGAAATTCCAGAATTTCGCATCTTCATCCAATTTTGATGGAAAATTTCAGAATTCTGGGTCATTTGTTCCTAATTTTGAAAAGCATTTTAGCATTTTAAATCATTTTCCATCCAATTTTGATCTAAAGTTTCGGAGTTTTGGACCATTTTTTCGAAATTTTAAAGAGAAATTTTTAGAATTTCGCATCATTTTTCATTCAATTTTGATGGAAAATTTCAGAATTCTGTATCATTTTTTCTTTTATATACAGAATTTTAAAATTTTTTTCAAAAATTAAATTTAAACTTTTTTTCAAATTTTTTCAGGATCGATTTTTCGTCACCTATTTCGGCGGTTGTCCGGAACAAAATTTGGATCCGGATTTTGAAACGCGAGATATTTGGCTCCGGAAAATTGGTCTTGCAGAAAATCGCGTCCTATCTTTACCATTGGCGGATAATTTTTGGGAGATGGGTCGTTCGGGGCCTTGCGGGCCTTGCACGGAAATTTTCTATTTTAATTTGGACATTGCGGACGTCAAAAAGACCACTTTGGATCAATGTACCGAAGTTTGGAATTTAGTTTTCATACAATACCATCGAGATTCGGACGGAAATTTGCATAATTTACCCAAAATGCATTTGGATACGGGTAAAAAACCAAAAATTTACCTTTTTCAAGCCAAAAATCTCAACCTTAATTGTCCAGAATTCTGAAATTTCCCGTAAAAATTGGGAAAAATCACCCACAACTTTAAAATTTTGAAAAAAATGATCAAGAATTTTTAAATTTTCTATCGAAATTCGGAGGAAACTGATCCAGAATTGTCAAATTCTCAACCTAGAATTCTTAAATGTGCCTTCAAAATTCGGAGAAAAGATATAAAATTCTAGAATTTGGCATCGAAATTGGGAAAAAATGATCAAGAATTTTAGAATTTTCGCTAAATATTTCAAAAAATGATCTAGAATTCTAGAATTTCCCGAAAAAAGATCTCAAATTGTAAAACTTTCTCGTCATAATTCGCAAAAATAAACTTTTCAATCAATTTGGTGGAAAATGATCAAATCTGTTAAAATTTTCCTGTAAAAATTTCGAAAGAATGATTCAGAATTCTTAAATTTCTGTTCAAATTTGTTAAAAATTATGCAGAATTTTAGAATTTTCGACGAAAATTTGGAAAAATGATCTAGAATTTTAAAATTTTCCATGGAAATTCGGAAAAATAATCCAGAATTCTGAAATTCTCCATCCAAACTCAAAATGATCCAGCGTTGTAAAATTTTGTGTCAAAATTTGGGGAAAAGGATGCACAAATTTAAAAAGTGATGCAGAATTCTAAAATTTTCTGACAAAAAATCATCCTGAATTCTAAAATTTTTCAATTAAAATTCTGGAAAAAATTCTAAAAATGTTTAACAAAAAGTAGTAAAGTTTAGCTCGTTTTAAGGTATGGGTTTGGAAAGATTGTGTTCCATTTTACAAAAAGTGCCATCAAATTATGAAACTGATCTTTTTTGGCCAATAATTTCGCAAATTGAACAATTTTCCGGGCATCGATTTCGATCGGAAAATTTCCAAAATCGGTCCAAAGACGAGTCGATTCGAATTTTGGCCGATCATTCCCGTTCCTGCGCCGTTTTGTTGTCCGACGGCGTGGAACCGGGGCCCAAGGGGGCGGGCCACATTCTTAGGCGTCTCATCAGGAACGCCATTTATCAGGCCAACGAAAATTTATCATGTCCCCCTAAAACATTAGCGCGCTTGGCCCAAATTTTCTTGGAAACGACCATGTTGCAGGCATTTCCCGAAATGTTGATCGGCAAGTCCAAAATTTTAGGTAAATTTCCATTACGTAATCGCTGTTTACTGTAGTCAAAAAAAAGACGTTTTTCAGCCATTCTGAACGCCGAAGAAGAAAAATTTGTTGGGAATGTGGAAAAAGCCAAGAAAATGTTGGAAAAAGTTCTACAAATCAGATCCCAAGCATTGAATTCTAAAGATTTATGGAACATGTATAGAAATAACGGTTTGCCCAAAGAAATTATCCAAAGTATGTGTCAAAAATACAAAGTTGAATTCAACGACGATGAATTTGAATTGGAAAGGCGACGACATATCGAACGATCAAAATCCGATTGGGTCAAAGGTCGCGCATTACATATTCCATATTGAAATAAAAAAATTGTGTCACTTTTGAATTTTGATCGTCAAGTTTTTAGATTTTTATTGCAACTTGTTTACTGTAATTTCGAAATTTACACAATCATTTTCAAGTTTAATGGCTTGAAAATGATGAAAAGCAGAGAAAAAGTGGTAAAAATAACTGCTTTTTAATGTATTTTTTTCAAAATTTTGATCAATTCTTAAATTTTTTCATATTTTTCCTTGATTTTTCCCAATGTTTTCAAAAGTTTGCTCAATTCTTATGTTTTTCAACAAAAATCTTTTCAATGTTTTGAATTCTTATTTTTGGAAATTTTGGTCAATTCTCGAGTTTTTTGAATTTTTTCTTTTTTTCCAATTTTTTTTCAAAGGTCGCGCATTACATATTTTATATTGAAATTAAAAAAATTGTGTCACTTTTGGATTTTGATCGTCAAGTTTTTTGCACAAATTGTTTCTTAGTGTAATGTTGAAATTTACACTTCATCATTTCCAAGTTAAATCGCTTGAAAATGATGAAAAGTAGCTAAAAAACATCTTTTTTTGCATTTTTACAAAATTTTGATCAATTCCTGAATTTTTTCCAATTTTTTAAATTATCTTTTTTTGAATTCCGTTTTTTGCCAAATTTTGGCCAATTTTTAAATTTTTTGATTTTTTTCCTAATTTTTTAATTTTTTTGCAAAACTTTCGCCAATTCTTAATTTTTCGGATTTTTTTATTCTTTGTTTAACTTTTCGAATTTAGTTTTCAAATTCTTCAAAAAATTTTTGAATTCTATTTTTTCAATGTTGTGGTCGATTCTTGAATTTATAAATTTCAGCCTCTTAAATTTTTCCGAATTCTTTTTTCCCAGAATTTTCGTCGATTCTTAAATTTTCTGAACTTCTAGAATTTTCCTGATTTTTTCTTTAATTCTATTTTTTCAAATTTTTTTTTAATTTCAAGTTTTCTAGAGTTTTGAAAATTTTCGTCGATTATTGAATTTTTTCAATTTTATTCAAACTCTTTGAATTTTTTTGGAAAATTTTTATCAATTGTTGAATTTTTAAATTTTTTTTCTGAATTTCCTCAATTCTTTTTTTCAAAATTTTGCTCAATTTTCAATTTTTCTAATTTTTTCAATTTTTGCTTGAATTTTTTGACCTTTCTCTTAAAAAGTTTGTTAAATTCTCAAATTGAAGATTTTTTTAATTTCTCCATTTTTTCGTTTAAGAATTGAAAATTTTTGTGAAATTTTTTCCTTTTTTTGCCATTTTTCAATTGTTTGAATTCTAGTTTTCTAAAATTTTGGTCAATTCCAAATTTTTTTCATTTTTTTGACATTTTTTCTAATTCCGCTCAATTCTAAAGCTACTTGAGTTTTTCCTTTATTTTTTAAATTTTCTTTAAAATATTCGTCGATTCTTGAATTATGTTTTAAATTTTTTGTTGATAATTTTTCTCAATTCTTGAATTTTTTTGAATTGTTGAGAAATCCTTTTTTTGAAAATTTTGATCAGTTCTTCAATTTTTCGAATTCCTTTTTTAATTTTATGAATTTTTTGAAAATTTTACTCAATTCTCGAATTTTTTAAACTTTTTGAATTTTCTCTTCAAAAGTTTGGTCAATTTTTAAATTTTTCCTCAACTTTTTTCAGTATTTTGGTGAATTTGTAAAAATTTTTGAATTTGTCTTTTATCTTTTAAATTCTTTTTTAAAAATTTATGACAGATTTAGAATTTTTTCGCTAAATTGTTCAATTCCTTTCATTTTTTTCAATTTTGGTCAATTCCTAAATTTTTTGATTTTTTCAGCATTTTCTTTTTTGTCCCCAAAATTTCCTGCAAATAATTTTCTTTTTAATTTTGGTCGATTCCATCTTTTTAATTTTTTAAATTATCTTTTTGTTTCAAGCTTCTGTCGAATTTTTAAATTTTTGGTGTTCTTTTAAAAATTTTGGTCAATTTTCTAATTTTTCTAATTTTTGCTCTTTTTTTGTAACTTTTTCTTCAAAGCTTTCGTCAATTTTACAATTTTTTGAATTTTTTCTTGATTTTTAGGTTTTTTTTATTTTTCCAATTCTTTTTTTCTAAAATTTTCACCAATTCTCAATTTTCTTTAATTTTTGACTTCTTTTTACGAAACTTTGCTCAATTCTAAAATTTTTTCAACCCAATTTTTTACAATTTTTGTCAAATCTAAAATTTTTTGAATTTTCTTTCTGCATTTTTTGACTCAATTCCTCAATTTTTTTAATCTGTTTCTTTTTTTCAAAATTTTCGTCAGTTCTTAATATTTTTGAATTTTTCTACATTTCTTGATTTTTTGTTAAAAATTTTGATCAATTCTTAAAATTTTTGAATTTTTTCATTTTTCTTCAAAATTCTGGTCCATTTTTGAATTGTTCGATTTTTTAACTTTGGTCGATTCACATTTTTTTAGATTTATTCCAGAATTTTTCGAAATTTGTTTCCAATTGCTCAATTTTTTGAATTCTTATTCAAAGTTTTCGCTAATTCTCAAGTTTTTAAAAAATTTTTGTCAATTCTTAATTTTTTTTCAAAAAAATTTTTTTTCTTCAAATTTTTGTCCACTTTCAAATTTTTGAAATTTTTCTTTTGAAAATTTTTATTTTTTCGAATCTTTTCTCTATTTTTTTAAATTTTTTTCTTTAATATTTTCCTAGGTTGTTGAATTTTTTGAATTATTTCTGATTTTTTTAAAATTTTTTTCAGAATTCGTCAATTCTCAATTTTTTCGATTTTTCGAATATTTTTTTTCAAAATTTGGTCAATTCTTAAACCTTTCGATTTTTTAATTTTAGTCAATAGTAAATTTAAAAAAAAAGAAAAAAGTCGTCTAGAATTTCGAAAATTTCAATCATAATTCGAAAAAAATGATGCAGAATTCTCAGATTTTCCATCAAAAAATTTTTCATTAGAGTTCGGAAAAAGTGGTTTCAGAATTTTAAAATTTTTGCTCGAAATTCGGGTAGAGGGATCTAGAATTCTAAGTTTTTCCACCAAAATTCAGAGAAAATGATCGAGAATTCTAAAGTTTTTCATTTAAAATTCCCGAAAAAATTCTAAAAATGTTGAACGATTTTCCATCATTGCCTAAAATCATCGAGAATTTTAAGATTTCCAATTAGAATTGGAGAATTTCAAAGCAAATTTCAAAAGAAATGATTCAGAATTGGAAAATTTCGCGTAAAAATTTGGGAAAAATGATCAGAAATTTTAAAATTTTTCATCAAAATTGGGTAAAAGTATCCATAAAATTCTGAGTCGAAATTCACAATTAAAAAAACGAAAATTCTGAAAAAGACCATGAAAAAATTCTAAAATTTACAGCAAGATTGCGTAAGAGTGGTCTAGAATAATGAGGAAAAATACTTCAAAATTCTAAGATTTACTTGGAAAAAGTCTAAAATTTACAGTGAAAATTAGGAAAAATACTATAGAATTCCAAAATTCTGAAATTCTACGTTAAAATTTTGAGAAAATTGTCCAGAATTTCCCTATAAAATTTGGAAAAAAATGATCAAGAATTTTTAAATTTTCTATCGAAATTCGGAGAGAAGTGTTGCAGAATTGTCAAATTCTCAACCTAGAATTCTTAAATGTGCCTTCAAAATTCGGAGAAAAGATATAAAATTCTAGAATTTTGCATCGAAATTTCGAAAAAATGATCAAGAATTTTAGAATTTTCGCTAAATATTTCAAAAAATGATCTAGAATTCTAGAATTTCCCGAAAAAAAGACCTGAAATTGTAAAACTTCTCGTCATAATTCGCAAAAATAATGCAAAGTTCTAAACTTTTCAATTTGGGGGAAAATGATCAAATATGTTAAAATTTTCCTGTAAAAAGTTCAGAAGAATGATTCAGAATTCTTAAATTTCTGTTCAAATTTGTTAAAAATTATGCAGAATTTTAAATTTTTCTATAAATATTCAAGAATCCTAAAAATGATCTAGGATTCTTGAATATTTATAGAAAAAAAGGGTCCAGGAATATAAAATTTTCCATCAAAAGTCGGAAAAATCAAAGGGAATTCTTAAATTTGCAGTTAAAGTTCGCAAAAAATTACAGAATTATAAAATTTTTGAACGAAAATTCAGAAAAAATCGTGGAGAGTTATAAAACATTCCTTCGAAATTCGAAAATTTTTTACATAATTCTAAAATTTCTAATCGAAATTCTGAAACAATGATGAACCGTTTTTTGAAATTTTCATGAAAATTTTAAAAAATGATCCCAAATTCTAAACTTCTCCTTAGAAATTCGAAAAAGTTATCTAGAATTCTAAATTTTTCGACCAAAATTCAGAGAAAATGACTGACAATTCTAAAATATTCGATCGAAATTGGGGAAAAAATGATGCAAAATTCTAAAATTTTTCAAAAAAAATTCTGGAAAAAATTCTAAAAATGTTCAACAAAAAGTAGTAAAGTTTAGCTCGTTTTAAGGTATGGGTTTGGAAAGATTGTCTTCCATTTTACAAAAAAAGCCATCAAATTATGAAACTGACCTTTTTTGGTCAATAATTTCGCAAATTGAACAATTTTCTTTAAAAATTATTTCAGAATTTTAAAATTTTCGATTGAAATTCGGAAAAAGGTTCCAGAATTATGAAATTTTTTATCAAAACAGATTGAGAATTCTAAATTTTCCTGAAAAATAGCCCGAAAAATGATGCAGAAATCTAAAAATTCCCTTCAGAATTCTTAAAAAATGTTGCAAAATTCTGGAATTTCCTATTAAAATTGGAATAAAGTTTCCAGTGAAAATTCAGAAAAAAACGGAAAAAATCATCCGGAATTTCAAAATTTTGGATGAAAATTCGGGAAAGATGATGCAGAATTCTAAAATTTGCCTTCAAAATTCAGAAAAAAATGATTCAGAATTCTAAATTTTTCGACTAAAATTCAGAGAAAATGACCGACAATTCTAAAATATTCCATCGAAATTGGGGAAAAAATGATTAAAAATTCTAAAATTTTTGAACTAAAATTCTGGAAAAAATTCTAAAAATGTTCAACAAAAAGTAGTAAAGTTTGGGAAGATTGTCTTCCATTTTACAAAAATTGCCATCAAATTATGAAACTGATCTTTTTTGGCCAATAATTTCGCAAATCGAACAATTTTCTTTAAAAATTATTTCAGAATTCTAAAATTTTCGATTGAAATTCGGAAAAAGGTTCCAGAATTATGAAATTTTTGATCAAAATTTTTATCAAAACAGATTGAGAATTCTAAATTTTCCTGAAAAATAGCCCGAAAAATGATGCAGAATTCTAAAAATTCCCTTCAGAATTCTTAAAAAATGTTGCAAAATTCTGGAATTTTCTATTAAAATTCGAATAAAGTTTCCAATGAAAATTCAGAAAAAACGGAAAAAATCATCCGGAATTTCCAAATTTTGGATCAAAATTCGGGAAAGATGATGCAGAATTCTAAAATTTTCCATAAAAACTCAATGGAGAATTATCTAGAACTATGAAAATTTCGAATCAAATTTCGGAAAAAATGACGTTGAAATTTTCCAAAAAAATGATTAAAAATTCTAGAATTTTTCAATTAAAATTCTGAAAAAAATTCTAAAAATGTTCAACAAAAAGTAGTAAAGTTTAGCTCGTTTTAAGGTATGGGTTTGGAAAGATTGTGTTCCATTTTACAAAAAAAGCCATCAAATTATGAAACTGATCTTTTTTGGCCAATAATTTCGCAAATCGAACAATTTTCTTTAAAAATTATTTCAGAATTCTAAAATTTTCGATTGAAATTCGGAAAAAGGTTCCAGAATTATGAAATTTTTTATCAAAACAGATTGAGAATTCTAAATTTTCCTGAAAAATAGCCCGAAAAATGATGCAGAATTCTAAAAATTCCCTTCAGAATTCTTAAAAAATGTTGCAAAATTCTGGAATTTCTATTAAAATTCGAATAAAGTTTCCAATGAAAATTCAGAAAAAACGGAAAAAATCATCCGGAATTTCAAAATCTTGGATGAAAATTCGGGAAAGATGATGCAGAATTCTGAAATTTGCCTTCAAAATTCAGAAAAAAAAGATGCAGAATTCTAAATTTTTCGACCAAGATTCAGAGAAAATGACCGACAATTCTAAAATATTCGATCGAAATTGGGGAAAAAATGATGCGAAATTCTAAAATTTTCAATAAAAATTCTGGAAAAAAATCTAAAAATGTTCAACAAAAAGTAGAAAAGTTTGGAAAGATTGTGTTCCATTTTACAAAAATTGCCATCAAATTATGAAACTGATCTTTTTTGGCCAATAATTTCGCAAATTGAACAATTTTCTTGAAAAATTAATTCAGAATTCTAAAATTTTCGATTGAAATTCGGAAAAAGGTTCCAGAATTATGAAATTTTTTATCAAATTTTTAACAAAACAGATTGAGAATTCTAAAATTTCCTGAAAAATAGCCCGAAAAATGATGCAGAAATCTAAAAATTCCCTTCAGAATTCTTAAAAAATGTTGCAAAATTCTGGAATTTCTATTAAAATTCGAATAAAGTTTCCAATGAAAATTCAGAAAAAACGGAAAAAATCATCCGGAATTTCAAAATCTTGGATGAAAATTCGGGAAAGATGATGCAGAATTCTGAAATTTGCCTTCAAAATTCAGAAAAAAAAGATGCAGAATTCTAAATTTTTCGACCAAGATTCAGAGAAAATGACCGACAATTCTAAAATATTCGATCGAAATTGGGGAAAAAATGATGCGAAATTCTAAAATTTTCAATAAAAATTCTGGAAAAAAATCTAAAAATGTTCAACAAAAAGTAGAAAAGTTTGGAAAGATTGTGTTCCATTTTACAAAAATTGCCATCAAATTATGAAACTGATCTTTTTTGGCCAATAATTTCGCAAATTGAACAATTTTCTTGAAAAATTAATTCAGAATTCTAAAATTTTCGATTGAAATTCGGAAAAAGGTTCCAGAATTATGAAATTTTTTATCAAAATTTTTATCAAAACAGATTGAGAATTCTAAATTTTCCTGAAAAATAGCCCGAAAAATGATGCAGAATTCTAAAAATTCCCCTCAGAATTCTTAAAAAATGTTGCAAAATTCTGGAATATTAAAAATTCTAGAATTTTTCAATTAAAATTCTGTAAAAAATTCTAAAAATGTTGAACAAAGAGGAGTAAAGTTTAGCTCGTTTTAAGGTATGGGTGTGGAAAGATTGTGTTCCATTTTACAAAAAAAGCCATCAAATTATGAAACTGATCTTTTTTGGCCAATAATTTCGCAAATTGAACAATTTTCCGGGCATCGATTTCGATCGCAAAATTTCCAAAATCGGTCCAAAGACGAGTCGATTCGAATTTTGGCCGATCATTCCCGTTCCTGCGCCGTTTTGTTGTCCGACGGCGTGGAACCGGGGCCCAAGGGGGCGGGCCACATTCTTAGGCGTCTCATCAGGAACGCCATTTATCAGGCCAACGAAAATTTATCATGTCCCCCTAAAACATTAGCGCGCTTGGCCCAAATTTTCTTGGAAACGACCATGTTGCAGGCATTTCCCGAAATGTTGATCGGCAAGTCCAAAATTTTAGGTAAATTTCCATTACGTAATCGCTGTTTACTGTAGTCAAAAAAAAGACGTTTTTCAGCCATTCTGAACGCCGAAGAAGAAAAATTTGTTGGGAATGTGGAAAAAGCCAAGAAAATGTTGGAAAAAGTTCTACAAATCAGATCCCAAGCATTGAATTCTAAAGATTTATGGAACATGTATAGAAATAACGGTTTGCCCAAAGAAATTATCCAAAGTATGTGTCAAAAATACAAAGTTGAATTCAACGACGATGAATTTGAATTGGAAAGGCGACGACATATCGAACGATCAAAATCCGATTGGGTCAAAGGTCGCGCATTACATATTCCATATTGAAATAAAAAAATTGTGTCACTTTTGAATTTTGATCGTCAAGTTTTTAGATTTTTATTGCAACTTGTTTACTGTAATTTCGAAATTTACACAATCATTTTCAAGTTTAATGGCTTGAAAATGATGAAAAGCAGAGAAAAAGTGGTAAAAATAACTGCTTTTTAATGTATTTTTTTCAAAATTTTGATCAATTCTTAAATTTTTTCATATTTTTCCTTGATTTTTCCCAATGTTTTCAAAAGTTTGCTCAATTCTTATGTTTTTCAACAAAAATCTTTTCAATGTTTTGAATTCTTATTTTTGGAAATTTTGGTCAATTCTCGAGTTTTTTGAATTTTTTCTTTTTTTCCAATTTTTTTTCAAAGGTCGCGCATTACATATTTTATATTGAAATTAAAAAAATTGTGTCACTTTTGGATTTTGATCGTCAAGTTTTTTGCACAAATTGTTTCTTAGTGTAATGTTGAAATTTACACTTCATCATTTCCAAGTTAAATCGCTTGAAAATGATGAAAAGTAGCTAAAAAACATCTTTTTTTGCATTTTTACAAAATTTTGATCAATTCCTGAATTTTTTCCAATTTTTTAAATTATCTTTTTTTGAATTCCGTTTTTTGCCAAATTTTGGCCAATTTTTAAATTTTTTGATTTTTTTCCTAATTTTTTAATTTTTTTGCAAAACTTTCGCCAATTCTTAATTTTTCGGATTTTTTTATTCTTTGTTTAACTTTTCGAATTTAGTTTTCAAATTCTTCAAAAAATTTTTGAATTCTATTTTTTCAATGTTGTGGTCGATTCTTGAATTTATAAATTTCAGCCTCTTAAATTTTTCCGAATTCTTTTTTCCCAGAATTTTCGTCGATTCTTAAATTTTCTGAACTTCTAGAATTTTCCTGATTTTTTCTTTAATTCTATTTTTTCAAATTTTTTTTTAATTTCAAGTTTTCTAGAGTTTTGAAAATTTTCGTCGATTATTGAATTTTTTCAATTTTATTCAAACTCTTTGAATTTTTTTGGAAAATTTTTATCAATTGTTGAATTTTTAAATTTTTTTTCTGAATTTCCTCAATTCTTTTTTTCAAAATTTTGCTCAATTTTCAATTTTTCTAATTTTTTCAATTTTTGCTTGAATTTTTTGACCTTTCTCTTAAAAAGTTTGTTAAATTCTCAAATTGAAGATTTTTTTAATTTCTCCATTTTTTCGTTTAAGAATTGAAAATTTTTGTGAAATTTTTTCCTTTTTTTGCCATTTTTCAATTGTTTGAATTCTAGTTTTCTAAAATTTTGGTCAATTCCAAATTTTTTTCATTTTTTTGACATTTTTTCTAATTCCGCTCAATTCTAAAGCTACTTGAGTTTTTCCTTTATTTTTTAAATTTTCTTTAAAATATTCGTCGATTCTTGAATTATGTTTTAAATTTTTTGTTGATAATTTTTCTCAATTCTTGAATTTTTTTGAATTGTTGAGAAATCCTTTTTTTGAAAATTTTGATCAGTTCTTCAATTTTTCGAATTCCTTTTTTAATTTTATGAATTTTTTGAAAATTTTACTCAATTCTCGAATTTTTTAAACTTTTTGAATTTTCTCTTCAAAAGTTTGGTCAATTTTTAAATTTTTCCTCAACTTTTTTCAGTATTTTGGTGAATTTGTAAAAATTTTTGAATTTGTCTTTTATCTTTTAAATTCTTTTTTAAAAATTTATGACAGATTTAGAATTTTTTCGCTAAATTGTTCAATTCCTTTCATTTTTTTCAATTTTGGTCAATTCCTAAATTTTTTGATTTTTTCAGCATTTTCTTTTTTGTCCCCAAAATTTCCTGCAAATAATTTTCTTTTTAATTTTGGTCGATTCCATCTTTTTAATTTTTTAAATTATCTTTTTGTTTCAAGCTTCTGTCGAATTTTTAAATTTTTGGTGTTCTTTTAAAAATTTTGGTCAATTTTCTAATTTTTCTAATTTTTGCTCTTTTTTTGTAACTTTTTCTTCAAAGCTTTCGTCAATTTTACAATTTTTTGAATTTTTTCTTGATTTTTAGGTTTTTTTTATTTTTCCAATTCTTTTTTTCTAAAATTTTCACCAATTCTCAATTTTCTTTAATTTTTGACTTCTTTTTACGAAACTTTGCTCAATTCTAAAATTTTTTCAACCCAATTTTTTACAATTTTTGTCAAATCTAAAATTTTTTGAATTTTCTTTCTGCATTTTTTGACTCAATTCCTCAATTTTTTTAATCTGTTTCTTTTTTTCAAAATTTTCGTCAGTTCTTAATATTTTTGAATTTTTCTACATTTCTTGATTTTTTGTTAAAAATTTTGATCAATTCTTAAAATTTTTGAATTTTTTCATTTTTCTTCAAAATTCTGGTCCATTTTTGAATTGTTCGATTTTTTAACTTTGGTCGATTCACATTTTTTTAGATTTATTCCAGAATTTTTCGAAATTTGTTTCCAATTGCTCAATTTTTTGAATTCTTATTCAAAGTTTTCGCTAATTCTCAAGTTTTTAAAAAATTTTTGTCAATTCTTAATTTTTTTTCAAAAAAATTTTTTTTCTTCAAATTTTTGTCCACTTTCAAATTTTTGAAATTTTTCTTTTGAAAATTTTTATTTTTTCGAATCTTTTCTCTATTTTTTTAAATTTTTTTCTTTAATATTTTCCTAGGTTGTTGAATTTTTTGAATTATTTCTGATTTTTTTAAAATTTTTTTCAGAATTCGTCAATTCTCAATTTTTTCGATTTTTCGAATATTTTTTTTCAAAATTTGGTCAATTCTTAAACCTTTCGATTTTTTAATTTTAGTCAATAGTAAATTTAAAAAAAAAGAAAAAAGTCGTCTAGAATTTCGAAAATTTCAATCATAATTCGAAAAAAATGATGCAGAATTCTCAGATTTTCCATCAAAAAATTTTTCATTAGAGTTCGGAAAAAGTGGTTTCAGAATTTTAAAATTTTTGCTCGAAATTCGGGTAGAGGGATCTAGAATTCTAAGTTTTTCCACCAAAATTCAGAGAAAATGATCGAGAATTCTAAAGTTTTTCATTTAAAATTCCCGAAAAAATTCTAAAAATGTTGAACGATTTTCCATCATTGCCTAAAATCATCGAGAATTTTAAGATTTCCAATTAGAATTGGAGAATTTCAAAGCAAATTTCAAAAGAAATGATTCAGAATTGGAAAATTTCGCGTAAAAATTTGGGAAAAATGATCAGAAATTTTAAAATTTTTCATCAAAATTGGGTAAAAGTATCCATAAAATTCTGAGTCGAAATTCACAATTAAAAAAACGAAAATTCTGAAAAAGACCATGAAAAAATTCTAAAATTTACAGCAAGATTGCGTAAGAGTGGTCTAGAATAATGAGGAAAAATACTTCAAAATTCTAAGATTTACTTGGAAAAAGTCTAAAATTTACAGTGAAAATTAGGAAAAATACTATAGAATTCCAAAATTCTGAAATTCTACGTTAAAATTTTGAGAAAATTGTCCAGAATTTCCCTATAAAATTTGGAAAAAAATGATCAAGAATTTTTAAATTTTCTATCGAAATTCGGAGAGAAGTGTTGCAGAATTGTCAAATTCTCAACCTAGAATTCTTAAATGTGCCTTCAAAATTCGGAGAAAAGATATAAAATTCTAGAATTTTGCATCGAAATTTCGAAAAAATGATCAAGAATTTTAGAATTTTCGCTAAATATTTCAAAAAATGATCTAGAATTCTAGAATTTCCCGAAAAAAAGACCTGAAATTGTAAAACTTCTCGTCATAATTCGCAAAAATAATGCAAAGTTCTAAACTTTTCAATTTGGGGGAAAATGATCAAATATGTTAAAATTTTCCTGTAAAAAGTTCAGAAGAATGATTCAGAATTCTTAAATTTCTGTTCAAATTTGTTAAAAATTATGCAGAATTTTAAATTTTTCTATAAATATTCAAGAATCCTAAAAATGATCTAGGATTCTTGAATATTTATAGAAAAAAAGGGTCCAGGAATATAAAATTTTCCATCAAAAGTCGGAAAAATCAAAGGGAATTCTTAAATTTGCAGTTAAAGTTCGCAAAAAATTACAGAATTATAAAATTTTTGAACGAAAATTCAGAAAAAATCGTGGAGAGTTATAAAACATTCCTTCGAAATTCGAAAATTTTTTACATAATTCTAAAATTTCTAATCGAAATTCTGAAACAATGATGAACCGTTTTTTGAAATTTTCATGAAAATTTTAAAAAATGATCCCAAATTCTAAACTTCTCCTTAGAAATTCGAAAAAGTTATCTAGAATTCTAAATTTTTCGACCAAAATTCAGAGAAAATGACTGACAATTCTAAAATATTCGATCGAAATTGGGGAAAAAATGATGCAAAATTCTAAAATTTTTCAAAAAAAATTCTGGAAAAAATTCTAAAAATGTTCAACAAAAAGTAGTAAAGTTTAGCTCGTTTTAAGGTATGGGTTTGGAAAGATTGTCTTCCATTTTACAAAAAAAGCCATCAAATTATGAAACTGACCTTTTTTGGTCAATAATTTCGCAAATTGAACAATTTTCTTTAAAAATTATTTCAGAATTTTAAAATTTTCGATTGAAATTCGGAAAAAGGTTCCAGAATTATGAAATTTTTTATCAAAACAGATTGAGAATTCTAAATTTTCCTGAAAAATAGCCCGAAAAATGATGCAGAAATCTAAAAATTCCCTTCAGAATTCTTAAAAAATGTTGCAAAATTCTGGAATTTCCTATTAAAATTGGAATAAAGTTTCCAGTGAAAATTCAGAAAAAAACGGAAAAAATCATCCGGAATTTCAAAATTTTGGATGAAAATTCGGGAAAGATGATGCAGAATTCTAAAATTTGCCTTCAAAATTCAGAAAAAAATGATTCAGAATTCTAAATTTTTCGAC
The DNA here is from genome assembly GCA_963922205.1 of Romanomermis culicivorax. NCBI lineage: Eukaryota > Metazoa > Nematoda > Enoplea > Mermithida > Mermithidae > Romanomermis > Romanomermis culicivorax. Next base: position 819,924 of record CAWUHX010000096.1, on the reverse strand, counting down.
TAAAATTCAGAGAAAATGACCGACAATTCTAAAATATTCCATCGAAATTGGGGAAAAAATGATTAAAAATTCTAAAATTTTTGAACTAAAATTCTGGAAAAAATTCTAAAAATGTTCAACAAAAAGTAGTAAAGTTTGGGAAGATTGTCTTCCATTTTACAAAAATTGCCATCAAATTATGAAACTGATCTTTTTTGGCCAATAATTTCGCAAATCGAACAATTTTCTTTAAAAATTATTTCAGAATTCTAAAATTTTCGATTGAAATTCGGAAAAAGGTTCCAGAATTATGAAATTTTTGATCAAAATTTTTATCAAAACAGATTGAGAATTCTAAATTTTCCTGAAAAATAGCCCGAAAAATGATGCAGAATTCTAAAAATTCCCTTCAGAATTCTTAAAAAATGTTGCAAAATTCTGGAATTTTCTATTAAAATTCGAATAAAGTTTCCAATGAAAATTCAGAAAAAACGGAAAAAATCATCCGGAATTTCCAAATTTTGGATCAAAATTCGGGAAAGATGATGCAGAATTCTAAAATTTTCCATAAAAACTCAATGGAGAATTATCTAGAACTATGAAAATTTCGAATCAAATTTCGGAAAAAATGACGTTGAAATTTTCCAAAAAAATGATTAAAAATTCTAGAATTTTTCAATTAAAATTCTGAAAAAAATTCTAAAAATGTTCAACAAAAAGTAGTAAAGTTTAGCTCGTTTTAAGGTATGGGTTTGGAAAGATTGTGTTCCATTTTACAAAAAAAGCCATCAAATTATGAAACTGATCTTTTTTGGCCAATAATTTCGCAAATCGAACAATTTTCTTTAAAAATTATTTCAGAATTCTAAAATTTTCGATTGAAATTCGGAAAAAGGTTCCAGAATTATGAAATTTTTTATCAAAACAGATTGAGAATTCTAAATTTTCCTGAAAAATAGCCCGAAAAATGATGCAGAATTCTAAAAATTCCCTTCAGAATTCTTAAAAAATGTTGCAAAATTCTGGAATTTTCTATTAAAATTCGAATAAAGTTTCCAATGAAAATTCAGAAAAAACGGAAAAAATCATCCGGAATTTCCAAATTTTGGATCAAAATTCGGGAAAGATGATGCAGAATTCTAAAATTTTCCATAAAAACTCAATGGAGAATTATCTAGAACTATGAAAATTTCGAATCAAATTTCGGAAAAAATGACGTTGAAATTTTCCAAAAAAATGATTAAAAATTCTAGAATTTTTCAATTAAAATTCTGTAAAAAATTCTAAAAATGTTCAACAAAGAGGAGTAAAGTTTAGCTCGTTTTAAGGTATGGGTTTGGAAAGATTGTGTTCCATTTTACAAAAAGTGCCATCAAATTATGAAACTGATCTTTTTTGGCCAATAATTTCGCAAATTGAACAATTTTCCGGGCATCAATTTCGATCGCAAAATTTCCAAAATCGGTCCAAAGACGAGTCGATTCGAATTTTGGCCGATCATTCCCGTTCCTGCGCCGTTTTGTTGTCCGACGGCGTGGAACCGGGGCCCAAGGGGGCGGGCCACGTCCTCAGGCGTCTCATCAGGAACGCCATTTATCAGGCCAACGAAAATTTATCATGTCCCCCTAAAACATTAGCACGCTTGGCCCAAATTTTCTTGGAAACGACGATGTCGCAGGCATTTCCCGAAATGATGATCGGCAAGTCCAAAATTTTAGGTAAATTTCCATTACGTAATCGCTGTTTACTGTAGCCAAAAAAAAAGACGTTTTTTAGCCATTTTGAACGCCGAAGAAGAAAAATTTGTTGGAAATGTGGAAAAGGCCAAGAAAATGTTGGAAAAAGTTCTACAAATCAGATCCCAAGCATTGAATTCTAAGGATTTATTCACTATATATAGAAATAACGGTCTGCCCAAAGAAATTATCCAAAGTATGTGTCAAAAATACAAAGTTGAATTCAACGACGATGAATTTGAATTGGAAAGGCGACGACATATCGAACGATCAAAATCCGATTGGGTCAAAGGTCGCGCATTACATATTCCATATTGAAATAAAAAAATTGTGTCACTTTTGTATTTCGATCGTCAAGTTTTTTGCACGAATTGTTTCTTACTGTAATGTTGAAATTTACACTTCAGCATTTTCAAGTTTAGTCGCTTGAAAATGATGAAAAGTAGCTAAAAATTACCTCTTTTTAATGTATTTTTTTCTAAATTTTGATCAATTCTTAAATTTTTTTGCAAAGTTTTGGTGAATTCTTAAATTCTTTTTAATTTTTTTTCAAAATTTTAGTCAATTCTGTAATTTTTTTGGAAATTTTTGGTCTTTTCTTGAATTTTTCCCCCAAAATTTTGGTCAATTCTTAAAATTTTTGAATTTTTTTCCAATATATTTTGTCAATTCTTGATTTTTTTAAATTTCAAAAACTAACAGAAAATAAAACAAAGAAACAAAAAATACACTTCAAAATGCTATAAGGACGAACGATTTAAAAATTTTTATATACACAGAATTAATTTTTAAATTGAGCATCTAATGCTGCAGCCATATCATCATCTTCTTCCTGATCATCAAATTCCGATTCCGATTCTTCAACGTTTAATTTACGTTTCAAATTTGAATTTTGCGATTCTTCTCCAACGATCATATTTTGGTTATTATTATTATTGAAGTGATCTGAAAAAAATGAATTTTCTGAAAAAAAATTAAATTTTTTAAATAAAAAATTTAAATTAAATTTAAAATTTCAAGAAAAATTCAAAATTAAATTTTCAGAAAAGAAAAATTTAATATTAAAAAAATTTAAATAAAACACAAAAAATTTCAAATTTTTAATGCAAAATTTTAAATTTTCGAAAAGTAAAAGCTTAAATTCACAAAATTCAGTCGTTAAAAATTTAAAGAGAAAATCAGAAAACACTTAAAATGAAAAAAAAGTGGAAAAAATTTAAAAACCAGAAATTTCACATGGAAAATTTTTAATTTTCGAAAATTCAAAATTTGGAAAAATATATAAAATTTGTAAACATTCAAAATTTCGAAAAAATTCGAAATTCAAAAAAAATTCAAAATTGCGAGAATATTGAAAATTTTAAAAAATTCAACATTTCAAAAAATTCAAAACTTTAAAAATATTCCAATATTCAAAAAAAATTATAGTTTAAAAAATTAATAGCTCAAAACATCCAAAACTTCAAAAAATTCAAAATTTCAGAAAAATTTTAAACTTCAAAAAAAACCTGAAATATAAAAAAATTAAAAATTTCAAAAAAATTGAAAATTTCCACCAAATTCAAAATTAAAAAACTAAACTTTAAAAAAATTTGCAATTTCAAAAAAAGTTGAAATTTCCAATAAAATCTAAAATTTCAAATGGATTCAAAATTCCGAAAAAATCCACAATTTAAAATAAAATTAAAAATTTCCATAAAAATTTAACATTTCAAAGAAATTCAAAATTTCTAAAAATATACCATTTCAAAAAAATTTGAAATTTAAAAAAAAAGTTTGTTTCCAAAAAAATCGAAAATTAAAAAAGATAGAATTTAGAAGAACTTAAGATTAAAAAACAATCCAAAATTTCCTTAAAAATTTAACATTTGAAGAAAATTCAAAATTTCAAAAAAAATTAAATTAAAAAAATTTAATTTCCAAAGAATTTGCGATTTAAAAATAATACAAAATTTTAAATGCATTCAAAGTTCCGAAGAAAATTCAACATTTCGAAGAAATTCAAAATTCTAAAAAATTTAAAACTTCAAAAAAAAGATAAAATTGCGAGAATATTGACAATTTCAAAAAATTCAAAACATTAAAAAGAGTTAAATATTTGAAAAACTTAAAATTTAAAAAAATTAAAAGTTCAAAAAAACTTAAAATATCAGAAAAATAAAAAATTTCAAACTAATTGAAAATTTCAAAAAAGTTAAAAAATCAAAAAAATTGAAAATTTCTACCAAATTTATGATTGAAAAAACTGATTTCGAAAAATATAAAATTTCATAAAAAATTTGGAATTTGAAAAAAAAATTGAAATTTCCAATAAAATATAATGAAAAAAATAGCATTTCAAAGGAATTTAAGATTTAAAAGTAATCCAAAATTTCAAATGAATTCAAAATATCAAAAAAATGCAAAATTTCAAATAAATTTAAAATTTCCATAAAAATTTAACATTTCAAAGAATTTCAAAATTTCGGAAAAAAATTTAAAATTAAAAAAATATACAATTTCGATAAAAATATAGAATTCCGAAAAAAAATTTGAAATTTAAAAAAAAAATTGAAATTTCCAAAAAAATCTAAAATCAAAAAAATTGAATTTCCAAAGAATTTGAGATTTAAAAATAATCCAAAATTTCAAATGCATTCAAAGTTCCGAAGAAAATTCAACATTTCGAAGAAATTCAAAATTCTAAAAAATTTAAAACTTCAAAAAAAAGATAAAATTGCGAGAATATTGACAATTTCAAAAAATTCAAAACATTAAAAAGAGTTAAATATTTGAAAAACTTAAAATTTAAAAAAATTAAAAGTTCAAAAAAACTTAAAATATCAGAAAAATAAAAAATTTCAAACTAATTGAAAATTTCAAAAAAGTTAAAAAATCAAAAAAATTGAAAATTTCTACCAAATTTATGATTGAAAAAACTGATTTCGAAAAATATAAAATTCCATAAAAAATTTGGAATTTCAAAAAAAATTGAAATTTCCTATAAAATATAATGGAAAAATAGCATTTCAAAAGAATTTAAGATTTCGAAACAATCCAAAATTTGAAATGGATTCAAAATACCGAAAAAATGCAAAATTTCAAATAAATTCAAAATTTCCATAAAAATTTAACATTTCAAAGAATTTCAAAATTTCGGAAAAAAATTTAAAATCAAAAAAATGTACAATTTCGAAAAAATGTACAATTTCGAAAAAAATATAGAATTCAAAAAAAAATTCGAAATTAAAAAAAAAATTGAAATTTCCAAAAAAATCTAAAATGAAAAAAATTAAATTTGCAAAGAATTAAAGATTTAAAAATAATCCAAAATTTCAAATGCATTCAAAGTACCGAAGAAAATTCAACATTTCGAAGAAATTAAAAATTCCAATAAATTTAAAACTTCAAAAAAAGTTAAAATTGGGAGAATATTGAAAATTTCAAAAAATTCAAAACTTTAAAAAGAGTTAAATATTTGAAAAAGTTAAAATTCGAAAAAATTGAAAGTTCAAAAAAACTTAAAATATCAGAAAAATAAAAAATTTCAAACAAATTGCAAATTTCAAAAAAGTTAAAAAACCAAAAAAAAATTGAAAATTGCTACCAAATTTATAATCAAAAAAACCGATTCCGAAAAATATAAAATTTCATAAAAAATTTGGAATTTCAAAAAAAGTTGAAATTTCCAATAAAATATAATAGAAGTCAATAAAATATAATGGAAAAAATAGCATTTCAAAAGAACTTAAGATTTCAAAATAATCCAAAATTTCAAAAGGATTCAAAATATCGAAAAATTGCAAAATTTCAAATGAATTCAAAATTTCCATAAAAATTTAACATTTCAAAGAATTTCAAAATTTCGGAAAAAAATTTAAAATTAAAAAACTAAACTTCAAACAAATTTGGAATTTCAAAAAAAGTTGAAATTTCCAACAAAATCTAAAATTTGAAATGGATTCAAAATTTCGAAAAAATCTACAATTTAAAATAAATTAAAATTTCCGTAAAAATTTACCATTTCAAAGAAATTCAAAATTTCAATACCACTTCGAAAAAATTTGAAATTTAAAAAAAAGTTTGTTTCCAAAAAAATCGAAAACTAAAAAAGATAGAATTTAGAAGAACTTAAGATTAAAAAACAATCCTAAATTTCCTTAAAAATTTAACATTTGAAGAAAATTCAAAATTTCAAAAAAAATTTAAAGTTTGAACAATATTCAACTTGAAAAAATTTGGAAATTTCAAAATTCGAAAATTCGAAAAAATTTTAAATTAAAAAAATTGAATTTCCGAAGAATTTGAGATTTAAAAAAATACAAAATTTCAAATGCATTCAAAATTCCGAAGAAAATTCAACATTTCGAAGAAATGAAAAATTCTAAAAAACTTAAAACTTCAAAAAAAGTTAAAATTGCGAGAATATTGACAATTTCAAAAAATTCAAAACTTCAAAAAGAGTTACATATTTGAAAAAGTTAGAATTCGAAAAAATTAAAAGTTCAAAAAAACTTAAATTATCAGAAAAATAAAAAATTTCGAAAAATATAAAATTTCATAAAAAATTTGGAATTTCAAAAAAAGTTGAAATTTCCAATGAAATATAATAGAAGTCAATAAAATATAATGGAAAAATAGCATTTCAAAAGAATTTAAGATTTCAAAGTAATCCAAAATTTCAAATGGATTCAAAATATCGAAAAAATTCTAAAATTTCAAATGAATTCAAAATTTCCATAAAAATTTAACATTTTAAAGAATTTCAAAATTTCGGAAAAAAATTTAAAATTAAAAAAATATACAATTTCAAAAAAATGTACAATTTCGAAAAAAATATAGAATTCAAAAAAAATTTGAAATTTAAAAAAAAAATTGAAATTTCCAAAAAAATCTGAAATGCAAAAATTGAATTTCCAAAGAATTTAAGATCTAAAAATAATCCAAAATTTCAAATGCATTCAAAGTTCCGAAGAAAATTCAACATTTCGAAGAAATTCAAAATTCCAAAAAATTTAAAACTTCAAGAAAGTTAGAATATCAAAAAAATTTAAAATTTCAAAAAAATTTAAAATTTCAAAAAAATTTAAAATTTCAAAAAAATTTAAAATTTCAAAAAAATTTAAAATTTAAAATTTTAAAATTTACTCTCAACATTTTTCATCAAATGCCCGTTGGCCATTTGCCAATTGGCGGGCGGACTCGGGCCGGGCTGGTCGTCTAAAATTCTATGGGCGTCTTCGGGTTGCTTGATCCAACGTTCCGTACTAAGGAAAAACCAATTCCGATTGACAATTTCGATTCGGGGCCAATTTTGGGCCTCCCGAATTTTGGCCGTGCCCTGGCGATTGGCCACCAAATGCGTGGTCGGCCAGGCGGGACGGCCTTGGGACGCCTCTCCCACCACGTCCAACGAGACTTGGGCGCCGAACCGCCGGGCCAACTCGTACAACGGATGGGACAACGTTTGGCTTTGAGTGGGCACCAAACCGCTGAACGTCAAACGGACGCCCGACAAGGTTTGGGCGCGGACGTAGGGCACGACCTAGGAGTAGATGGACACTTTTTTGGCACGATGCCAAAATTAAATAATTGGGAAAAATTAAAAATTTTTGACCAAAATATAGAAAAACAAAAAATAAAATAAAAAACAAACGAAAAAAGCAAAACTACAAAAAAATGCAAAAAAGCATAAAAACATGAAATATTAAAAACAAACATCTCAAAAACAACAAAACAAGAAGCACGACAGAAACACAAAAAGAAAACGAAAAAACAACAAAAAAACGAAAACAAGCAAGAAAAAACAAAAAAAAAACACAAGAACCGGCCATTAAAAAGCACGCACAAAAAAATTAAAACACAATAACAAAAGCAAAAACAAAAAAAAAACAAAAAAAACGAGAAAAAACAAAAAAAAAACAAAAAATAACAAAAACAAAAAAGCAGAAAACAAAACACTAAAAAACAAACAAAAAATACAGAAACATAAAAAATTAAAAAACAAAAGCAAAAGAAAACTAACAAAACAGCGAAAAAAATAGAGAATCAGAACATTAAAAAACAAACACAATAAAGCAAAAACACAAAAACAAAAACGAAAAAAACAGAAGCAAACAAAAAACAAAAAAAAACAAGACGCAACAAAAAAGAAAACAAAAAAAGAGCAAAACATTAATTAACTCACACAAAAAACGGAAATACAAAAACAAAAAAAAAGCCAACCAAAAACAGCCAAAAGAAGAATAACAAAATACAAAAAACAATAAAAGACAAAATAAGAAAAAAACACAAAGAAATAAACAAAAAAAATCAAAAGAACACAGCATCAAAAAACAAAAACACAAGAACAACAAAAAAAGAAAAAAACAAGGAAATAAAACAGAAACAAAAAACAGAAGAAAAAAACAAAAATATATAAAGCAAAGAGAAACAAACATAAACCCAAGCAAAAAAAGGAAAAAACATAAACAACAGAAAACAACAAACAAAAACCGCCAAAACAACAAAAAGCAAAGGAAATCAAAAGATTAAAAAACGAAGCAAAAACAAAAAACAAAAGCAAGCGAAGAGAACAACAAAAAAGCAAAACAAAAAATTGATCAAAAAATATAGAAAATTCTATTTTTTTTGCAAAAATTTAAATTTTACACTCCAAAATGATAAATTTCAAAGTTGTACTCGAAATTAAAAAAATTCGAATTTTAGAAAAAATTAAAAATTTTACACTAAAAAAAATAAAAATTAAAAAATTTTAATTTTTCATAAAAAAAATTCAAATTTTAAACCTGATGTGTATTGGGATATTGATTCGAGAGACCCTGTTTCATTTGATCGTAATGTTTATACCATTCGGCGTGTAATCTCGACAAAATATCTCTTAAATGTAATAAATAATCGTCGTCCATTTCTTCGTGATAAGATGATAAATGCGCTTTTTTCGTCTTTGATATCAAATCTTTTGAAAAAAAAAAATCCACCTCAGTCGGCGTCGAACCCTCGACAAAAAATGAAAAATTTTACATATCTCGCACGAAATTGGTTTTTTTTTTAAAATCGATTTTGAAGCAAAATAAATTCGTTGGCATTCATGTCGAAATTGTATTTTTTTAGGTTTTTTAGAAAAATTCTACAAAAATTTGAATTCTGCACAGAAATTTGTGAAATTGACCTTCTTTTTGTGAAAAAATTGCCCACAATGTTGTAAAATTTTTATTTTTTTCGTCAATTTTTGAAAAAAAATTTGTAAAATTTTCGCAAAAAATTTTAAAAAAGCGTAAAATTTTCTGGAAAATTTAAAATTTTCAAAAAAATCAAAAAGATTGTGAGATTTATTGAAATTTTATTTTTGTGCAAAAATTTGTATATTTTTTAAATTAAAATTTGAAAACTTTTTTCCACTAAATATTGGGAAATTTGTATTTTTTGTAAACTTTTTAAAAAATATCTGAAAAAATTTTGCATAAAATTAAAAAAAATAATTTTAAAAAATTGTGAAATTTCGTAAAATTTGTATTTTTTCCACAAAAATGTGTAAAATTTCTTTCCTACACAAATTCGAAGAATTTTTTTTTTGAAAATCTTTTTGAAGAATGTTCTAAAAATTAAAAAAGAATTGTGAAACTTTTTTTGCACACCATATTCTAAAATTTGTAGTTTTTTGTAAATTTTTGCGAAAAAAATGTGAAACTTTCTAAAAAATTAAAAAAATGTAAAATTTTAATTTTTTTGTGCAAAAATTTGTATATTTTTTCCACTCAATATTGTGAAATTTGTATTTTTTGTAAACTTTTTAAAAAATATCTGAAAAATTTTTGCATAAAATTAAAAAAATAATTTTAAAAAATTGTGAAATTTCGTAAAATTTGTATTTTTCTACAAAAATGTGTAAAATTTCTTTTCTACACAAATTCGAAGAATTTTTTTTGTAAATCTTTTTGAAGAATGTTCTAAAAATTAAAAAAGAATTTTTGTACAAAAATTTGCGATTTGCACACATTATTCTAAAATTTGTATTTTTTTGTAAATTTTTGCGAAAAAGTTGTAAAATTTTCTAAAAAATTAAAAAATTGTAAAATTTGTATTTTTTTCTGCAAAAATTTGTAAGGTTTCTTTCGACACAAATTTGAAAATTTTGTATTTTTTTGTAAATTTTTGTAAAAAAATTACTAATAAAAATTTTAAAAAATTGCATGATTTTGAAAACTTAGTATTTTCTCCTTAATTTTTGTATAAAAATTTGTAAAATTTTGCGGAAAATTAAAAAAAATTGTCAATTCTTTTCGCACACAAATTTGAAGAATTTAAAAAAAAAATCTTTTTTGGCAAAAAATCAAAAATTCTCATTTTTTCTCGTAAAATCAAAAATTCTCATTTTTTCAGAAGAAAAAAATCGCAAATTTTCCCACAAAAAATTCAAAATTTTTCTCGGAAAACTTAATATTATCTCATTTTTATATTGAATAAAATCAAAAAGTTCTCGATAAAATCAAAAATTCCAATTTTTCCTCGAAAAATATGTCATTTTTCCCAAAAAAATCTCTTTTGGCAAAAGAATCAAAAATTTACATTTTCTTCATGAAAAAATCAAAAATGTTTATTTTTCTTTAAAAAATCAAAAATTCAAATTTTTTTCTCGAGAAAAATCGAAAACTAGCATTTTTTCATGAAGAAGCAAAACATACTTTTTTTTTAAATAAAGCCAAAGATTCTCATTTTTGAAGTAAGAAAAATCAAGAATTCTAATTTCTTTTTTTGAAAAAATTCAAATATTCTCATTGTTTGCCACAAAAAATGAAAAATTCTCATTTTTTTCGTAAAAGTCAAAAATTGTTTTTTTTAAAAACAAATTTTCTTTTCAGAAAAGTTTAAAAATTCTCATTTTTTCTCGGAAAAACTTGATATTTTCTCATTTTTATATTAAATAAAATTAAAGAGTTCTCGAAAAAATCAAAAATTCCATTTATTTCTCGGAAAAATGCAAAAATTCTTCAAAAAAATCAGAAATTCATATTTTTTAAAATGAATTTTCTTTTCAGAAAAGTTTAGAAATCCTCATTTTTTCTCGGAAAAACTTAATATTTTCTCATTTTTATATTGAATAAAATCAAAAAGTTCTCGAAAGATTCAAAAATTCCAATTTTTCTCGAAAGAAATCGAAAAAGTAAAATTTTTCCGGAAAAAATCTCTTTTGGCAAAAAAATCAAAAATTTACATTTTCTTCGTGAAAAAATCAAAAATTCTCATTTTTTCTCCAAAAAATCATAGAATTCTCATTTTTTCATGAAAATTCGTTGCAAAATTCCATTTTTTTGCCTTCTAAATAGAAAAAATTGGCCACCATTTTCCGGCGGTTCGTCGTCGCGTTTTTCGAATCCGGGCGGCGCGTTAATGTCGCCTGTGTGCCGGAAAAATTTGTAAGGCTTAACGCGAACCATATTCTGGGCGAAATCCCAAACGTCGTCCCGATCGTCGATAATCAACGCCATATGATCGCCGTGCGGGAATATGGCGCTGAAAAAAAAATTTTTTTTAATTTCAAATTTTAAAATTTTTCCTAAATTAAATTTTTTTTTAAATTTTAAATTTTTTTTTTTAATTTGAAAATTTTAATGTGTAAAATTTGTAAATTATTTTTAATTTTTTTTCAATTTCTCAGCAAAATTTAGTAAATTTTTATTTAGTTTCTTCAATTTTTTCCACATTTCTTAGGAAATTTTGTACATTTTTTAATTTTTTTCAATTTTTTAAAAATTTGTAAATTTGTTGAGCAATTTTTCTACATTTTTTGGATTTTTTTCTTTAATTTTGGATTTTTTTTTATTTTGTTAATTTTCTACGAATTTGTAAAATTTGTGATTTTTTTTCATTTTCGTAAACCTTTTTAAACCTTTTTTGAGCAAACTTTATATGTTTCTATCAAAATTTGAATTTTTTCAATTTGTTTCCAAAAGTTTGCTCAATTCTTAGAGTTTTTGTCGATTTTCAATTTTTTGAATTGTTCTTTTTCAAAATTTTGATCAATTGTGAAGTTTTTTTTCAATTTTTTCTGTATTTTTTAAATTTATCCCTCCAAACTTTTCGTTTCCGTCAAATTATTTCTGAATTTTTCGATTTTTTTTTTAAATTTCTTCAATTCCGTTTTTTCAAAATTGTCAATTCTCAATTTTTTTTGAAATTTTTTTTCAAAATTATTTTAATCTTTTTTTCAAAATTTTCGTCAATTTTCAAATATTTTCATTTTTTTAATTTTGGTCAATTGTCAATTTTTTGAATTTATTTTAATTTTTTTTTGTTCAAAATTTTCTTCGTTCTGTGATTTTTTTCAAAGTTTTTTTGAATTTTCAATTTTTGGTTAATTTTTTTTTCAATTTTTTCAATTTTGTTCTCAAAAGTTTACTCAATTTTTGAATTTATCAGAAATTTTTTTTTTTAATTTTTTGTTCTTGAAATTTATTTTGTTTTAAGTTTTTGTCCATTCTTAAATTTCTAAATTCAATTTTTTTTTCTTCCCAAGTTTTTTGAATTTCACCTCTATTTTTTTAATTTTTTCTTCAAACTTTTCCTCAACTCTTGAATTTTTTGAATTATTTCTAAATTTTTTTCTCAACTTTTTCAATTCATTTTTTTCAAAATTTTCGCAAATTCTCAATTTTTTCGGGTTTTTGAATCTTTTTTTAAATTTTGTTCAATTCTTAAACGTTTGGATTTTTCTATTTTGGTCAATTTTCATTTTTTCAATTTTCTAATCCTTGAATTTTTCTCTTTTCATTTTTTCATTTTTTCCAATTTCTCAGCAAAATTTGGTAAATTTTTATTTAGTTTCTTTAATTTTTTCCACATTTCTTAGGAAATTTTGTACATTTTAATTTTTTTTAATTTTTGAAAAAATATTTAGATTTTTAAAAAAATTTTCCAATTTTTTAAAAATTTGTAAATCAATTTTTCCACATTTTTTAGGTAATATTTTTTCAATTTTTCTACATTTTGATAGAAAATTTTGGAATTCTTTTTTTTAATTTAAAAATTTTAATGCCTAAAATTTGTAAATTATTGTTAATTTTTCAAATTTTTTTTTCAATTTCTCATCATAATTTAGTATATTTTTATTTAGTTGCTTTAGTTTTTTCCACATTTCTTGCGAAATTTTGTACATTTTTCAAGTTTTTTTCTAATTTTGAAAATTTCTTTCTAAAAATTTCGTAAATTTTTTATAAAGTCGTAAAATTCTTAGGAAATTGGGTAATTTTTTCAATTTTTTTAAATTTTCAGACTGTCATTTTTTTGAAAATTTGTAAAATCTTTAAAAAAATTTGGTACATTTTTTTTTGTAATTTGTCAAAATTTTAATCAGAAATTCCGTGATTTTTCTTAATTTTGTAAATTTTTTATAAATTTGTAAAATTCATACAATTTGTTAGGAAATTTTGTACATTTTTTGTAAGTTTTCTCAATTGTTTGAAATTTCCACAAGAAATTTTGTAAATTTTTTCTTATTTTGAGAATTTTTTGAAAATTTGTAAAATTTGTAATTTTTTCATGAAATTTCGTAATTTTTTTGCTTAAATTTTGCAAATTTTTCAAAAATTTATAAAATTTCTAAATTTTTTAGGAAATTTTGTACATTTTCTTAAATTTAATCGGAAATTTTGCGGAATTTCTTGAAACAACATTCTAAATTTTTTGAAAATTGTAAGAAAACTGTGTGAATATTTTTCTCAATTTTGAAAATTTTTTAAAGATTTCAAAAATTTTGAAATTCGTAAGAAACTTTTTTCTAATAACGCTAAGCAATTTTGATTTTTTTAATTTTGTGAATTTTTCAGAAATTTGTAAATTTTTTGGAGAATTTTGTACATTTTTTAGTAGTATTTTTTAAATTTTTCTGCATTTTGATAGAAAATTTTCGAAATTTTGTCAATTTTCGAAGAATTTGTGAAATTTGTAATTCCAATTTAAAATTTTTAAATTCTTTTTTGATTTTTAAATTTTTTTTCAATTTCGTAAATCTGTTTAATCTTTTTTTGAGCAAATTTACTATGTTTTTTGTCAAAATTTTGATGAATTCTTAAATTCTTTTCAAATTTTCTTCAAAATTTTAGTCAGTTCTTAAATTTTTTTGGAAATTTTTTAATTTCTTCCGATTTTTGGTCTTTTCATCAATTTTCCCGCAAAAATTTTGGTCAATTCTTAACTTTTTTAATTTTTTCAAAATTTTGGTCAGTATTCGACATTTTTTAAATTTTTTTTTTCAAAATGTTGGTGAATTCTGAAGGTTTTTGAGTTGTTTTTTTCCGAAATTTTGCTCAATTCTTAAAATTTTTGAATTTTTTTCCAATATATTTTGTCAATTTTTGATTTTTTTAAATTTCAAAAACTAACAAAAAATAAAACAAAGAAACAAAAAAATACACTTCAAAATGCTATAAGGACGAACGATTTAAAAATTTTTATATACACAAAATTAATTTTTAAATTGAGCATCTAATGCTGCAGCCATATCATCATCTTCTTCCTGATCATCAAATTCCGATTCCGATTCCGATTCCGATTCTTCAACGTTCAATTTACGTTTCAAATTTGAATTTTGCGATTCTTCTCCAACGATCATATTTTGGTTATTATTATTATTATTGAAGTGATCTGAAAAAAATGTATTTTTAAAAAAAAATTAAATTTTTTGAATTAAAAATTTAAATTGAATTCAAAATTTCGACAAAAATTCAAAAATAAATTTTCAGAAAAGAAAAAATTTAATATTTAAAAAATCTAAAAAAACGAAAAATTTCAAATTTTTAATGCAAAATTTTAAATTTTCGAAAAGTAAAAGCTTAAATTCACAAAATTCAGTCGTTAAAAATTTAAAGAGAAAATCAGAAAACACTTAAAATAAAAAAAAAGTGGAAAAAATTTAAAAATCAGAAATTTCACATAGAGAATTTTCAATTTTCGAATATTTAAAAATTCGAAAAATATTCGAAATTCGTTAAATATTTAAAATTTGTGAAAAAAATTAAAATTTCGAGAGAAATTCAGAATTTTATAAACGAACTGGAAATCACGGAAAATTTGAACTTTTTGTCCATTTGAGTTTTCGGTAAGTAAAAAATACAAAAAAAATCCAAAAAAGCAAAAATTAAAAAATTAGTAATCAGAAATTTGAAACTTCACATGGAAAATTTTTAATTTTCGAAAATTCAAAATTTTGAAAAATATATAAAATTTGTAAAAATTCTATATTTCAAAAAAATTCGAAATTCCAAAAAAATTCAAAATTGCGAGAATATTAAAAATTTTAAAAAATTCATTATTTACAAAAAATTCAAAACTTTAAAAAAATTTAAATAATCAAAAAAATTGTAATTTAAAAAATTAATAGCTCAAAAAATCCAAAACTTCAAAAAGTCAAAATTTCAGAAAAATTTAAAACTTCAAAAAAAAACCTGAAATATAAAAAAAATTGAAAATTTCAAAAAAATGGAAAATTTCCACCAAATTTAAAATTAAAAAACTAAACTTCAAACAAATTTGGAATTTCAAAAAAAGTTGAAATTTCCAATAAAATCTAAAATTTCAAATGGATTCAAAATTTCGAAAAAATCCACAATTTAAAGTGAAATAAAAATTTCCATAAAAATTTAACATTTCAAAGAAATTCAAAATTTCTAAAAATATACCATTTCGAAAAAATTTGAAATTTAAAAAAAAAGTTTAAGTATCCAAAAAAATCGAAAATTAAAAAAGATAGAATTTAGAAGAACCTAAGATTAAAAAACAATCCAAAATTTCCTTAAAAATTTAACATTTGAAGAAAATTCAAAATTTCAAAAAAATTTAAAGTTTGAACAATATTCAACTTCAAAGAAAATTGGAAATTTCATAATTCGAAATTTAAAAAAAAAATTTTAAATTAAAAAAATTGAATTTCCAAAGAATTTGAGATTTAAAAATAATACAAAATTTCAAATGCATTCAAATTTCGGAAGAAAATTCAACATTTCGAAGAAATTAAAAATTCCAAAAAATTTAAAACTTCAAAAAAAGTTAAAATTGCGAGAATATTGAAAATTTTGAAAAA
Organism: Romanomermis culicivorax; assembly: GCA_963922205.1. Taxonomy (NCBI): domain Eukaryota; kingdom Metazoa; phylum Nematoda; class Enoplea; order Mermithida; family Mermithidae; genus Romanomermis; species Romanomermis culicivorax. The sequence continues at coordinate 804,153 of CAWUHX010000096.1, read as the reverse complement.
TTCAAAACTTTAAAAAGAGTTAAATATTTGAAAAAGTTAAAATTCGAAAAAATTAAAAGTTCAAAAAAACTTAAAATATCAGAAAAATAAAAAATTTCAGACAAATTGAAAATTTCAAAAAAATTGAAATATCAAAAAAATTGAAAATTTCTACCAAATTTATGATTGAAAAAACTGATTTCGAAAAATATAAAATTTCATAAAAAATTTGGAATTTGAAAAAAAAATTGAAATTTCCAATAAAATATAATGAAAAAAATAGCATTTCAAAGGAATTTAAGATTTAAAAGTAATCCAAAATTTCAAATGAATTCAAAATATCAAAAAAATGCAAAATTTCAAATAAATTTAAAATTTCCATAAAAATTTAACATTTCAAAGAATTTCAAAATTTCGGAAAAAAATTTAAAATTAAAAAAATATACAATTTCGATAAAAATATAGAATTCCGAAAAAAAATTTGAAATTTAAAAAAAAAATTGAAATTTCCAAAAAAATCTAAAATCAAAAAAATTGAATTTCCAAAGAATTTGAGATTTAAAAATAATCCAAAATTTCAAATGCATTCAAAGTTCCGAAGAAAATTCAACATTTCGAAGAAATTCAAAATTCTAAAAAATTTAAAACTTCAAAAAAAAGATAAAATTGCGAGAATATTGACAATTTCAAAAAATTCAAAACATTAAAAAGAGTTAAATATTTGAAAAACTTAAAATTTAAAAAAATTAAAAGTTCAAAAAAACTTAAAATATCAGAAAAATAAAAAATTTCAAACTAATTGAAAATTTCAAAAAAGTTAAAAAATCAAAAAAATTGAAAATTTCTACCAAATTTATGATTGAAAAAACTGATTTCGAAAAATATAAAATTCCATAAAAAATTTGGAATTTCAAAAAAAATTGAAATTTCCTATAAAATATAATGGAAAAATAGCATTTCAAAAGAATTTAAGATTTCGAAACAATCCAAAATTTGAAATGGATTCAAAATACCGAAAAAATGCAAAATTTCAAATAAATTCAAAATTTCCATAAAAATTTAACATTTCAAAGAATTTCAAAATTTCGGAAAAAAATTTAAAATCAAAAAAATGTACAATTTCGAAAAAATGTACAATTTCGAAAAAAATATAGAATTCAAAAAAAAATTCGAAATTAAAAAAAAAATTGAAATTTCCAAAAAAATCTAAAATGAAAAAAATTAAATTTGCAAAGAATTAAAGATTTAAAAATAATCCAAAATTTCAAATGCATTCAAAGTACCGAAGAAAATTCAACATTTCGAAGAAATTAAAAATTCCAATAAATTTAAAACTTCAAAAAAAGTTAAAATTGGGAGAATATTGAAAATTTCAAAAAATTCAAAACTTTAAAAAGAGTTAAATATTTGAAAAAGTTAAAATTCGAAAAAATTGAAAGTTCAAAAAAACTTAAAATATCAGAAAAATAAAAAATTTCAAACAAATTGCAAATTTCAAAAAAGTTAAAAAACCAAAAAAAAATTGAAAATTGCTACCAAATTTATAATCAAAAAAACCGATTCCGAAAAATATAAAATTTCATAAAAAATTTGGAATTTCAAAAAAAGTTGAAATTTCCAATAAAATATAATAGAAGTCAATAAAATATAATGGAAAAAATAGCATTTCAAAAGAACTTAAGATTTCAAAATAATCCAAAATTTCAAAAGGATTCAAAATATCGAAAAATTGCAAAATTTCAAATGAATTCAAAATTTCCATAAAAATTTAACATTTCAAAGAATTTCAAAATTTCGGAAAAAAATTTAAAATTAAAAAACTAAATTTCAAAAAAATTTGGAATTTCAAAAGAAGTTGAAATTTCCAATAAAATCTAAAATTTCAAATGGATTCAAAATTCCGAAAAAATCCACAATTTAAAATGAATTAAAAATTTCTATAAAAATTCAAAATTTCAAAAAATATATCATTTCGAAAAAATTTGAAATTTTAAGAAAAAGTTTAAGTTTCAAAAAAATCGAAAATTAAAACAGATAGAATTTAGAAGAACTTAGGATTAGAAAACAATCCAAAATTTCCTTAAAAATTTAACATTTGAAGAAAATTCAAAATTTCAAAAAAATTTAAAGTTTGAGCAATATTCAACTTGAAAAAAATTTCAAAATTTAAAAATTCGAAATTTCAAAAAAAAATTGAATTAAAAAAATTGAATTTCCAAAGAATTTGAGATTTAAAAATAATACAAAATTTCAAATGCATTCAAATTTCGGAAGAAAATTCAACATTTCGAAGAAATTCAAAATTCCAAAAAATTTAAAACTTTAAAAAGAGTTAAATATTTGAAAAAGTTAAAATTCAAAAAAATTAAAAGTTCAAAAAAACTCAAAATATCGGAAAAATAAAAAATTTCAAAAAAATTGAAAATTTCTACAAAATTTATGATTGAAAAAACTGATTTCGAAAAATATAAAATTTCATAAAAAATGTACAATTTCGAAAAAAATATAGAATTCAAAAAAAATTGAAATTGAAAAAAAATTAAAATTTCCAAAAAAGTCTAAAATGAAAAAATTGAATTTCCAAAGAATTTGAGATTTAAAAATAATACAAAATTTGAAATGCATTCAGAGTTCCAAAGAAAATTCAACATTTCGAAGAAATTCAAAATTCCAAAAAAATTAAAACTTCAAAAATGTCAAAATATCAAAAAAATTAAAAATTTCAAAAAATGGTTGAAATATCAAAAAAATTCAAAAATTCAAAAAAGTTAAAATATCAAAAAAACTGAAAATTTCAAAAAAATTAAAAATTTCAAAATTTACTCTCAACATTTTTCATCAAATGCCCGTTGGCCATTTGCCAATTGGCGGGGGGACTCGGGCCGGGCTGGTCGTCTAAAATTCTATGGGCGTCTTCGGGTTGCTTGATCCAACGTTCCGTACTAAGGAAAAACCAATTCCGATTGACAATTTCGATTCGGGGCCAATTTTGGGCCTCCCGAATTTTGGCCGTGCCCTGGCGATTGGCCACCAAATGCGTGGTCGGCCAGGCGGGACGGCCTTGGGACGCCTCTCCCACCACGTCCAACGAGACTTGGGCGCCGAACCGCCGGGCCAACTCGTACAACGGATGGGACAACGTTTGGCTTTGAGTGGGCACCAAACCGCTGAACGTCAAACGGACGCCCGACAAGGTTTGGGCGCGGACGTAGGGCACGACCTAGGAGTAGATGGACACTTTTTTGGCACGATGCCAAAATTAAATAATTGAGAAAAATTGAAAATTTTGACCAAAATATAGAAAAACAAAAAATAAAATAAAAAACAAACGAAAAAAGCAAAACTACAAAAAAATGCAAAAAAGCATAAAAACATGAAATATTAAAAACAAACATCTCAAAAACAACAAAACAAGAAGCACGACAGAAACACAAAAAGAAAACGAAAAAACAACAAAAAAACGAAAACAAGCAAGAAAAAACAAAAAAAAAACACAAGAACCGGCCATTAAAAAGCACGCACAAAAAAATTAAAACACAATAACAAAAGCAAAAACAAAAAAAAAACAAAAAAAACGAGAAAAAACAAAAAAAAAACAAAAAATAACAAAAACAAAAAAGCAGAAAACAAAACACTAAAAAACAAACAAAAAATACAGAAACATAAAAAATTAAAAAACAAAAGCAAAAGAAAACTAACAAAACAGCGAAAAAAATAGAGAATCAGAACATTAAAAAACAAACACAATAAAGCAAAAACACAAAAACAAAAACGAAAAAAACAGAAGCAAACAAAAAACAAAAAAAAACAAGACGCAACAAAAAAGAAAACAAAAAAAGAGCAAAACATTAATTAACTCACACAAAAAACGGAAATACAAAAACAAAAAAAAAGCCAACCAAAAACAGCCAAAAGAAGAATAACAAAATACAAAAAACAATAAAAGACAAAATAAGAAAAAAACACAAAGAAATAAACAAAAAAAATCAAAAGAACACAGCATCAAAAAACAAAAACACAAGAACAACAAAAAAAGAAAAAAACAAGGAAATAAAACAGAAACAAAAAACAGAAGAAAAAAACAAAAATATATAAAGCAAAGAGAAACAAACATAAACCCAAGCAAAAAAAGGAAAAAACATAAACAACAGAAAACAACAAACAAAAAAACAACAACAAAAACCGCCAAAACAACAAAAAACATAGGAAATCAAAACATTAAAAAACGAAGATAATAAAGAAAAAACAAAAAACAAAAGCAAGCGAAGAGAACAACAAAAAAGCAAAAAAGCAAAACAAAAAATTTATCAAAAAATATAGAAAATTCTATTTTTTCTGCAAAAATTTAAATTTTACACTCCAAAATAATAAATTTCAAAGTTTTCCTCGAAATTAAAAAAAATTAAATTTTCGTAAAAAATTCAAATTTTAGAAAAAAAATTAAAAATAAAAAAATTTTAATTTTTCAAAAAAAAAATTCAAATTTTAAACCTGATGTGTATTGGGATATTGATTCGAGAGACCCTGTTTCATTTGATCGTAAAGTTTATACCATTCGGCGTGTAATCTCGACAAAATATCTCTTAAATGTAATAAATAATCGTCGTCCATTTCTTCGTGATAAGATGATAAACGCGCTTTTTTCGTCTTTGATATCAAATCTATAAAATAAAAAAAAAATCCACCTCAGTCGGCGTCGAACCCTCGACAAAAAATGAAAAATTTCACATATCTAGCACGAAATTGGTTTTTTTTTGAAAATCGATTTTGAAGCCAAACAAATTCGTTGGCATTCATGTCGAAATTGTATTTTTTTAGGTTTTTTAGAAAAATTCTACAAAAATTATTTAAAAATTTAAATTCTGCACCAAATTTGAGAAATTGACCTTCTTTTTGTGAAAAAATTGCCCACAATGTTGTAAAATTTTTATTTTTTTCGTCAATTTTTGTAAAAAAATTTGTAAAATTTTTGCAAAAAATTTTAAAAAAGCGTAAAATTTTCAAAAAAAATCAAAAAGATTGTGAGATTTAGTAAAATTTTATTTTTGTGCAAAAATTTGTATATTTTTTAAACTAAAATTTGAAAAATTCTTTTCCACTAAATATTGGGAAATTTGTATTTTTTGTAAACTTTTTAAAAAATATCTGAAAAGTTTTTGCATAAAATTAAAAAAATAATTTTAGAAAATTGTGAAATTTCGTAAAATTTGCATTTTTTCTACAAAAATGTGTAAAATTTCTTTTCTACACAAATTCGAAGAATTTTTTTTTTGAAAATTTTTTTGAAGAATGTTCTAAGAATTAAAAAAGAATTTTTGTACAAAAATTTGTGAAAGTTCTTTTGCACATTCTAAAATTTGTATTTTTTTGTGGATTTTTGTGAAAAAATTGTAAAATTTTCTAAAAAATTGAAAAATGGTAAAATTTGTATTTTTTCTGCGAAAATTAGTAAGGTTTTTTTGGACACAAATTTGCAAATTTTGTATTTTTTTGTAAATTTTTGTAAAAAAATTTGTAGAATTTTTGCAAAAAAATTTAAAAAAGCGTAAAATTTTCTGAAAAGCTTAAAATTTTCAAAAAAATCAAAAAGATTGTGAGATTTATTGAATATTTAATTTTTGTGCAAAAAATTGTATATTTTTTAAACTAAAATTTGAAAATTTTTTTCCACTAAATCTTCGGAAATTTGTATTTTTTTGAAAATTTTTGCGAAAAAGTTAAAAAATTTTCTAAAAAAATTGAAAAATTGTAAAATTTGTATTTTTCTGTGCAAAATTTTTACTTTTTTTCCACTCAATATTGTGAAATTTGTATTTTTTGTAAACTTTTTAAAAAAGATCTAAAAAATTTTTGCATAAAATTAAAAAATAATTTTGAAAAATTATGAAATTTCGTAAAATTTGTATTTTTTCTACAAAAATGTGTAAAATTTCTTTTTCGAAAATCTTTTTGAAGAATGTTCTAAAAATTAAAAAAGAATTTTTGTACAAAAATTTGTGAAACTTTTTTTGCACACAATATTCTAAAATTTGTATTTTTTTGTAAATCTTTGCGAAAAAATTGTAAAATTTTCTAAAAAATTAAAAAATCGTAAAATTTTAATTTTTTTGTGCAAAAATTTGTATATTTTTTCCACTGAATATTATCAAATTTGTATTTTTTGTAAACTTTTTAAAAAATATCTGAAAAATTTTTGCATAAAATTAAAAAAATAATGTTAAAAAATTGTGAAATTTCGTAAAATTTGTATTTTCTCTACAAAAATATTGTAAAATTTCTTTTCTACACAAATTCGAAGAATTTTTTTTGTAAATCTTTTTAAAGAATGTTCTAAAAATTAAAAAAGAATTTTTGTACAAAAATTTACGATTTGCACAAAATATTCTAAAATTTGTATTTTCTGTAAATTTTTGCGAAAAAGTTGTAGAATTTTCTAAAAAATCAAAAAATTGTAGAATTTGTATTTTTTCGTAAAAAAATTTTAAAAAATTGCATGATTTTGAAAAATTTGTATTTTTTCCTAAATTTTTGTATAAAAATTTGTAAAATATTGCGGAAAATTAAAAAAAAATTGTCAATTCTTTTCGCAAACAAATTTAAAGAATTTTAAAAAAATTCTTTTCTGGCAAAAAATCAAAAATTCTCGTTTTTCCTCGTTAAATAAAAAATTCTCATTTATTCAGAAGAAAAAATCGCAAATTTTCCAAAAAAAATTCAAAATTCTCATTTTTTCTGCAAAAAATCATAAAATTCTCATTTTTTCATATAAATTCGTTGCAAAATTCCATTTTTTTGCCTTCTAAATAGAAAAAATTGGCCACCATTTTCCGGCGGTTCGTCGTCGCGTTTTTCGAATCCGGGCGGCGCGTTAATGTCGCCTGTGTGCCGGAAAAATTTGTAAGGCTTAACGCGAACCATATTCTGGGCGAAATCCCAAACGTCATCCCGATCGTCAATAATCAACGCCGTATGATCGCCGTGCGGGAATATGGCGCTGAAAAAAAAATTTTTTAAATTTCAAATTTTAAAATTTTTTCTAAATTAAAATTTTTTTTAATTTTAAAATTTTTTTAAACTTAAAAATTTTAATGTGTAAAATTTGTAAATTATTTTTAATTTTTTTTCAATTTCTTAACAAAATTTAGTAAATTTTTATTCAGTTTCTTTAATTTGTTCCACATTTTTTAGGAAATTTTGTAGATTTTTTAATTTTTTTGAATTTTTCTCAATTTTTTGAAAATTTGTAAATTTGTTAAGCAATTTTTCTACATTTTTTTGCTAATATTCTTTTAGTTTTTCTACATTTTGATAGAAAATTTTGGGATTTTTTTTATAATTTTGTTAATTTTCTAAGAATTTGTGAAATTTGTGATTTTTTTGTATTTCAAAATTTGTTTTTTCAATTTCGTAAATCTTTTTAAACTTTTTTCGAGCAAATTTAATATGCTTCTATCAAAATTTGAATTTTTTCAATTTGTTTCCAAAAGTTTGCTCAATTCTTAAAGTTTTTGTCGATTTTTAATTTTTTGAATTGTTCTTTTTCAAAATTTTGTTTCTTAGCATTTCTTACATTTCCCAAGTTTTTTGAGTTTTATTTTTATTTTTACATTTTTTCGTCAAAATTCTGGTCAATTATTGAATTTTTTTGCAAAATTTTGGTCAATTGTTATTTTTTTGTCAAAATTTTGGTGAATTCTTAAATTCTTTTTAATTTTTTAAATATTTTTTTCAAAATTTTAGTCAGTTCTTAAATTTTTTTGGAAATTTTCGAATTTTTTCCCGATTTTTTAGTCTTTTCTTAAACTTTTTCCCCTAAAATTTTCGTCAATTTTTTTTGAATTTTTTTCAAATTTTGGTCAGTATTCGACATTTTTTAAATTTTTTTTCCAAATCTTGGTGAATTCTGACGGTTTTTGAGATGTTTTTTTTTTGAAAATTTTGCTCAATTCTTAAATTTTTTGAATTTTGTCTTCGAAATTCTTCTCAACTGTTCAATTTTTCGATTGTTTTCTAATTTTTTGAATTCTCTTTTCCAAAACTTTGGTAAATTTTAAAATTTTTTTCCTATTTTTTGAAATTCATCACAATTGAGGCAACGCTCAAATTAATTGAATTTTTTTTTATTTTCGAATTTTTTTTTCAAAATTTTGTTCACTTCGCAGGTGTTTTGATTTTAAAATTTTTTTTGAATTTTCCTCCATTCTTGAATTTTGTTTATTTTTTGAATTCTTTTTCTCAAAATTTTCATTTTTTACATATTTTCTTCAAAGTTTCGGTGAATTCTTAAATTTTCGATTTTTTCATCAAAATTTTGTTCCATTCGCAATTTTTTTATTTTTTTCAACTGTTTCCTTAAATTCTGGCCCATTTTTAAGTTTTTTGAACTTTTTTAGCATTTTTTACGTTTCTCAAGTTTTTTGAGTTTTCTTCTTATTTTTACTTTTTCTTGTCAAAATTTTGATCAATTCTTAATTTTTTTTCTCAAAGTTTTGGTGAATTCTTAAATTTTTTTTTGATTTTTTTTTCAAAATTTTAGTCAATTCTGGAATTTTTTTGAAAATTTTTCCCGATTTTTTGGTCTTTTTTTGAATTTTTCCCCCAAAATTTTGGTCAATTCTTACCTTTCCAATTTTTTCAAAATTTTAGTAAATTCTGAAATTTTTTTGGAAATTTTTGGTCTTTTCTTGAATTATTCCCCCAAAATTTTCGTCAATTCTTTTTAAATTTTTTTTTCAAAATCTTGGTGAATTCTGAAGGTTTTTGAGTTGTTTTTTTCCCGAAATTTTACTCAATTCTTAAAATTTTTGAATTTTCTTCCAATATATTTTGTCAATTTTATATTTTTTTAAATTTCAAAAACTAACAAAAAATAAAACAAAGAAACAAAAAATACACTTCAAAATGCTATAAGGACGAACGATTTAAAAATTTTTATATACACAAAATTAATTTTTAAATTGAGCATCTAATGCTGCAGCCATATCATCATCTTCTTCCTGATCATCAAATTCCGATTCCGATTCCGATTCCGATTCCGATTCTTCAACGTTCAATTTACGTTTCAAATCTGAATTTTGCGATTCTTCTCCAACGATCATATTTCGGTTATTATTATTATTGAAGTGATCTGAAAAAAATGTATTTTTAAAAATAATTGAATTAAAAAAAAAAAAATTTAAATCAAATTCAAAATTTCGAGAAAAATTCAAAATTAAATTTTCAGAAAAGAAAAAATTTAATATTAAAAAAATCTAAAAAAACACAAAAAATTTCAAATTTTTAATGCGAAATTTTAAATTTTCGAAAAGTAAAAGCTTAAATTCACAAAATTTAATCGTCAAAAATTTAAAGAGAAAATCAGAAAACACTTAAAATAAAAAAAAGTGGAAAAAATTTAAAAATCACAAATTTCACATAGAAAATTTTCAAATTTCGAATATTTAAAAATTCGAAAAATATTTGAAATTAGTAAAATATTTAAAATTTGTGAAAAAATTTAAATTTCAAGAAAAATTTAAAATTTCACAAACAAACTGGAAATCACAGAAAATTTGGACTTTTTCTCAATTTGAGTTTTCGGTAAGTAAAAAATACAAAGAAATTATTGAATTGAGGAAATTCATTTTTGCAGAAAATCAGAAGAAAACCAAAAAAATCAAAATCCAAAAATTAAAAAATTAATAATCAGAAATTTGAAACTTCACATGGAAAATTTTTAATTTTCGAAAATTCAAAATTTGGAAAGGATTCAAAATTTCAAAAAAATTCAAAACTGCGAGAATATTAAAAATTTTAAAAAATTCAACATTTCAAAAAATTCAAAACTTTAAAAGGATTCAAATATTCAAAAAAATTATAATTTGAAAAATTAATAGCTCAAAAAATCCAAAACTTCAAAAAATTCAAAATTTCAGAAAAATTTAAAACTTAAAAAAAACCTGAAATATAAAAATTAAAAATTTAAAAAAAACTAAAAATTTAAAAAAAACCTGAAATATAAAAATTTAAAACTTCAAAAAAAACCTGAAATATGAAAAAATTAAAAATTTCAAAAAAATGGAAAATTTCCACCAAATTTAAAATTAAAAAACTAAACTTCAAACAAATTTGGAATTTCAAAAAAAGTTGAAATTTTCAATAAAATCTAAAATTTCAAATGGATTCAAAATTTCGAAAAAATCCACAATTTAAAATGAATTAAAAATTTCCGTAAAAATTTAACATTTCAAAGAAATTCAAAATTTCAAAAATATACCATTTCGAAGAAATTTGAAATTTTAAGAAAAAGTTTAAGTATCCAAAAAAATCGAAAATTAAAAAAGATAGAATTTAGAAGAACTTAAGATTAGAAAACAATCCAAAATTTCCTTAAAAATTTAACATTTGAAGAAAATTCAAAATTTCAAGAAAAATTTAAAGTTTGAACAATATTCAACTTCAAAAAAAAATTTGGAAATTTCAAAATTCGAAATTTCGAAAAAATTTTAAATTAAAAAAATTGAATTTCCGAAGAATTTGAGATTTAAAAAAAATACAAAATTTCAAATGCATTCAAAGTTCCGAAGAAAATTCAACATTTCGAAGAAATTCAAAATTCCAAAAAATTTAAAACTTCAAAAAAAGTTAAAATTGCGAGAATATTGAAAATTTTGAAAAATTCAAAACTTTAAAAAGAGTTAAATATTTGAAAAAGTTAAAATTCGAAAAAATTAAAAGTTCAAAAAAACTTAAAATATCAGAAAAATAAAAAATTTCAAACAAATTGAAAATTTCAAAAAAATTGAAAATTTCTACCAAATTTATGATTGAAAAAACTGATTTCGAAAAATATAAAGTTTCATAAAAAATTTGGAATTTCAAAAAAAGTTGAAATTTCCAATAAAATATAATAGAAGTCAATAAAATATAATGGAAAAAATTGCATTTCAAAAGAATTTAAGATTTCAAAATAATTCAAAATTTCAAATGGATTCAAAATATCGAAAAAATCCAAAATTTCAAATGAATTCAAAATTTCCATAAAAATTCAACATTTCGAAAAATTTCAAAATTTCGGAAAAAAATTTAAAATTAAAAAAATATACAATTTCGAAAAAAAATGTAAAATTTCGAAAAAAAAATTGAAATTAAAAAAAAAATTGAAATTTCCAAAAAAATCTAAAATGAAAAAAATTGAATTTCCAAAGAATTTGCGATTTAAAAATAATACAAAATTTCAAATGCATTCAAAGTTCCGAAGAAAATTCGAAATTCCAAAAAATTTAAAACTTCAAGAAAGTCAAAATATCAAAAAAATTAAAAAATTCAAAAAAAGTTGAAATATCAAAAAAATTTAAAATTTTAAAATTTACTCTCAACATTTTTCATCAAATGCCCGTTGGCCATTTGCCAATTGGCGGGCGGACTCGGGCCGGGCTGGTCGTCTAAAATTCTATGGGCGTCTTCGGGTTGCTTGATCCAACGTTCCGTAGTAAGGAAAAACCAATTCCGATTGACAATTTCGATTCGGGGCCAATTTTGGGCCTCCCGAATTTTGGCCGTGCCCTGGCGATTGGCCACCAAATGCGTGGTCGGCCAGGCGGGACGGCCTTGGGACGCCTCTCCCACCACGTCCAACGAGACTTGGGCGCCGAACCGCCGGGCCAACTCGTACAACGGATGGGACAACGTTTGGCTTTGAGTGGGCACCAAACCGCTGAACGTCAAACGGACGCCCGACAAGGTTTGGGCGCGGACGTAGGGCACGACCTAGGAGTAGATGGACACTTTTTTTTGGCACGATGCCAAAATTAAATAATTGAGAAAAATTGAAAATTTTGACCAAAATATAGAAAAACAAACAAAAAAAGCAAAACTACAAAAAAATGAAAAAAAGCATAAAAACACGAAACATTAAAAACAAACATCTCAAAAACAACAAAACAAAAAACAAAACACAAAAAAACCAGAAAAGACAAATACCAAAAAAAAACAACATCGAAAACACGAGAACAAAAACAAAAAGCACGACACAAACACAAAAAGAAAACGAAAAAACAACAAAAAAACGAAAACAAGCGAGAAAAGACCAAAAAAACAGAAAAAAACAAAAAAAACACAAAAACCGGCCATTAAAAAGCACGCACAAAAATTAAAACACAATAACAAAAGCAAGAACAACAAAAAAAACGAGAAAAACCAAAATAACAAAAAAAAACACAAACAAAAACAAAAAGGCAGAAAACAAAACACTAAAAAATAAACACAAAATACAGAAACATAAAAAATAAAAAAAACAAAAGCAAAAGAAAACTAACAAAACAGCGAAAAACATAGAGAATCAGAACATTAAAAAACAAACACAATAAAGCAAAAACACAAAAACAAAAACGAAAAAGACAGAAGCAAACAAAAAACAAAAAAAAACAAGACACAAAAAAGAAAAAAACAAAAAAAGAGCAAAACATTAATTAACACACACAAAAAACGAAAATACAAAAACAACAAAAAACAAAAAAAACCCAACCAAAAAACGGCCAAAAAAAGAATAACAAAATACAAAAAACAATAAAAGATAAAATAAGAAAAAAAACAAAGAAATAAACAAAAAAAATCAAAAGAACGCAGGCAGCATCAAAAAAAAAACACAAGAACAACAAAAAAAGAAGATAACAAGGAAATAAAACAGAAACAAAAAAAAACATTAACAAACAAATATAGAGAACAGAAACGCAAAAATAGGGAAAACAAAATAAACAAAAAAACAGACATAAAACAAACAAAACAACAAAAAACATATGAAATCAAAAAATAAAAATAAAACAAAAAAATAAAAAGGATAAAAGACAGAAACAAAGAAACAAAAAACAAAAAAAACAAAACACTGAACAAAAAACAAAAATATAAAAAGCAAAGAGAAACAAACATAAACCCAAGCAAAAAATGGAAAAAAACATAAATAACAGAAAACAAAAAAAGGACAACAAAAAGCATAGAAAATCAAAAAATTAAAAAACGAAGAAAATAAAAAAAAAACAAAAAACAAAAGCAAGCAAAGACAATAACAAAAAAGCAAAACAAAAAATTGATCAAAAAATATAGAAAATTCTATTTTTTTGCAAAAATTTAAATTTTACACTCCAAAATAATAAATTTCAAAGTTTTCTTCGAAATTAAAAATTTAAATTTTTGGAAAAAATTCGAATTTAGGAAAAAATTTAAAAATTTTACACTAAAGAAAAAATAAATTGAAAAAAATAAAAATAAAAAAATTTTAATTAAAAAAAAAAAAATTCAAATTTTAAACCTGATGTGTATTGGGATATTGATTCGAGAGACCCTGTTTCATTTGATCGTAAAGTTTATACCATTCGGCGTGTAATCTCGACAAAATATCTCTTAAATGTAATAAATAATCGTCGTCAATTTCTTCGTGATAAGATGATAAATGCGCTTTTTTCGTCTTTGATATCAAATCTATAAAATAAAAAAAAAATCCACCTCAGTCGGCGTCGAACCCTCGACAAAAAATGAAAAATTTCACATATCTAGCACGAAATTGATTTTTTTTTTTTAAATCGATTTTGAAGCAAAACAAATTCGTTGGCATTCATGTCGAAATTGTATTTTTTTTTAGGTCTTTTAGAAAAATTCTACAAAAATTTGAATTCTGCACAGAAATTTGTGAAATTGACCTTCTTTTTGTGAAAAAATTGCCCACAATGTTGTAAAATTTTTATTTTTTTCGTCAATTTTTGTGAAAAAATTTGTAAAATCTTAGCAAAAAAATTTTAAAAAAGCGTGAAATTTTCTAAAAAATTAAAAATTTTCAAAAAAAATCAAAAAAATTGTGAGATTTATTGAAATTTTATTTTTGTACAAAAATTTGTATATTTTTTAAACCAAAATTTGAAAATTTTTTCCCACTAAATATTGGGAAATTTGTATTTTTTGTAAACTTTTTAAAGAATATTTGAAAAATTTTTGCATAAAATTGAAAAATAATTTTAGAAAATTGTGAAATTTCGTAAAATTTGAATTTTTTCTACAAAAATGGGTAAAATTTCTTTTCTACACAAATTCGAAGAACTTTTTTTTGTAAATCTTTTTAAAGAATGTTTTAAAAATTAAACAAGAATTTTTGTACAAAAATTTGCGATTTGCACACATTATTCTAAAATTTGTATTTTTTTGTAAATTTTTGCGAAAAAATTGTAAAATTTTCTAAAAAATTAAAAAATTGTAAAATTTTTATTTTTTTTGTGCAAAATTTTTATATTTTTTCCACTCAATATTGTGAAATTTGTATTTTTTGTAAACTTTTTAAAAACTATCTGAAAAATTTTTGCATAAAATTAAAAAAATAATTTTAAAAAATTGTGAAATTTCGTAAAATTTGTATTTTTTCTACAAAATGTGTAAAATTTCTTTTCTACACAAATTCGAAGAATTTTTTTTGTAAATCTTTTTGAAGAATGTTCTAAAAATTAAAAAAAAAGTTTTTTACAAAAATTTGTGAAACTTTTTTTGCACACAATATTCTAAAATTTGTAGTTTTTTGTAAATTTTTGCGAAAAAGTTGTAGAATTTTCTAAAAAATTAAAAAATTGTAAAATTTGTATTTTTTTTGTAAATTTTTGTAAAAAAAATTACTAGAAAAAATTTTAAAAAATTGCATGATTTTGAAAAATTTCCGAAATTCTTGCTTAAAAATTTTTAAAATTTTGCGGAAAATTAAAAAGAAATTGTCAATTCTTTTCGCACACAAATTTGAAGAATTTAAAAAAAATTCTTTTTTGGCAAAAAAATCAAAAATTCTCATTTTTTCTCGTAAAATCAAAAATTCTCATTTTTTCAGAAGAAAAAATCGCAAATTTTCCCACAAAAAATTCAAAATTATTCTCGGAAAACTTGATATTATCTCATTTTTATATAGAATAAAATCAAAAAGTTCTCGATAAAATCAAAAATTCCAATTTTTTCTCGAAAAATATGTCATTTTTCCCAAAAAAATCTCTTATGGCAAAAAAATCAAAAATTTACATTTTCTTCATGAAAAAATCAAAAATGTTTATTTTTCTATAAAAAATCAAAAATTCAAATTTTTTTCTCGAGAAAAATCGAAAACTAGCATTTTTTCATGAAAAAGCAAAACATACTTATTTTTCAAAATAAAGCCAAAGATTCTCATTTTTGAAGTAAGAAAAATCAAGAATTCTAATTTTTTTTTGAAAAAATTCAAATATTCTCATTGTTTGCACAAAAAATGAAAAATTCTCATTTTTTTCGTAAAAGTCAAAAATTGTCATTTTTTCTTCAAAAAATCATAAAATTATCATTTTTTCATGAAAATTCGTTGCAAAATTCCATTTTTTTGCCTTCTAAATAGAAAAAATTCGTCACCATTTTCCGGCGGTTCGTCGTCGCGTTTTTCGAATCCGGGCGGCGCGTTAATGTCGCCGGTGTGCCGGAAAAATTTGTAAGGCTTAACGCGCACCATATTCTGGGCGAAATCCCAAACGTCGTCCCGATCGTCGATAATCAACGCCATATGATCGCCGTGCGGGAATATGGCGCTGAAAAAAATTTTTTTTTTCAATTTCAAATTTTAAAATTTTTCCTAAATTAAAATTTTTTTTAAATTAAATTTTTTTTTAAATTTGAAAATTTTAATGTGTAAAATTTGTAAATTATTTTTAATTTTTTTTCAATTTCTAAACAAAATTTAGTAAATTTTTATTTAGTTTCTTTAATTTTTTCCACATTTCTTAGGAAATTTTGTACATTTTTTAATTTTTTTAAATTTTTAAAAAATTTTTTTCAATTTGCTAATATTCTTTCAATATTTTTACATTTTGATAGAAAATTTTGGAATTTTTTTTTAATTTTGTTAATTTTCTACGAATTTGTAAAATTTGTGATTTTTTTTAAATTTAAAATTTGTTTTTTCAATTTCGTAATTTTTTTTTCAAATTTTTTTTGAGCAAATTTAGTATGTTTCTATCAAAATTTGAATTTTTTCAATTTGTTTCCAAAAGTTTGCTCAATTCTTAAAGTTTTTGTCGATTTTTAATTTTTTGAATTGTTCTTTTTCAAAATTTTGATCAATTGTGAAGTTTTTTTCAATTTTTTCTGTATTTTTTTAATTTATCTCTCCAAACTTTTCGTTTCCGTCAAATTATTTCTGAATTTTCCGATTTTTTTTGAATTTCTTCAATTCTGTTTTTTCAAAATTGTCAATTCTCAATTTTTTTTGAATTTTTTTTTTTTAATTAATTCAATCTTTTTTTTCAAAATTTTCGTCAATTTTCAAATATTTTCATTTTTTTAATTTTGGTCAATTGTCAATTTTTTGAATTTATTTTAATTTTTTTTGTTAAAAATTTTCTTCGTTCTGTGATTTTTTTCAAAGTTTTTTTGAATTTTCAATTTTTGGTTAATTTTTTCTTCAATTTTTTCAATTTTGTTCTCAAAAGTTTACTCAATTTTTGAATTTAGCAGAATTTTTTTTTTTAAATTTTTTGTTCTTTAAATTTATTTTGTTTTAAGTTTTTGTCCATTCTTAAATTTCTAAATTTAATTCTTTTTTTCTTCTCAAGTTTTTTGAATTTTACCTGAATTTTTTAAATTTTTTCTTCAAAATTTTCATCAACCCATGAATTTTTTGAATTATTTCCAAATTTTTTTCTCAACTTTTTCAATTTATTTTTTCCAAAATTTTCGCAAATTCTCAATTTTTTTCAGGTTTTTGAATCTTTATTTTTAATTTTGCTCAATTCTTAAACGTTTGGATTTTTCTATTTCGGTCAGTTTTCATCAACCTTGAATTTTTCTCTATTCATTTTTTCATTTTTTCCAATTTCTCAGCAAAATTTAGTAAATTTTTATTTAGTTTCTTTAATTTTTTCCACATTTCTTAAAAAATTTTGTACATTTTTAATTTTTTCAAAAATTTTTATATTTTTTTTTAATTTTCCAATTTTTTAAAAATTTGTAAATTTGTTAATCAATTTTTCTACATTTCTTGGTAATATTTTTTCAATTTTTCTACATTTTGATAGAAAATTTTGGAATTTTTTTTTAATTTTGTTAATTTTCTACGACTTTTTGTAAAATTTGTGATTTTTTTCAATTTTGTAAATTTTTTTAAATTTTTTTGAGAAAATTTAATGTTTCTATCAAAATTTTGTTTGTTTTAAATTTTTTCAAATTACTCAAAAAGTTTAGTAATTTTTCATTTAGTTTTTGCTTTAAATTTTGTAATTTTTTCGAATTATTTAGAAAATTTCATACATTTTTGGAAGATTTGTAAATTTATTGGGAAACTTTCTAAATCCTTTGAAAAAAAATTTGTAAATTTTTTTAGAAATTTGTATTTCATTGAAAATTTTGTGGAATTCCATAAATTTGTATCGAAATTTGGTAATTTTTTTTTAAATTTTTGTTCATTTTTGTACACCTTATGTAATTTTGTAATTTTTGGAAATTTTCAAAATTTGGTAAATGTTCTAGAAATTTGTAAAAATTGCAATATCGTTAGCAAATCTTCTACATTTTCTGTAATTTTTTTTCAAATTTCTTAGGAACTTTTGCGAATTTAAAAAAAAAATCCATGTTTTTTAAAATTTGTAAATTTTTAGAATTTTCTGTAAATTTCTCAGGAAATAATCGAAGTTTGAAAATTTATTAGTGAATCTTGTGAATTTTTTCTAAACTTTTTGAAAATTTATGAAATTTGTAAATTGGCTAAAAATTTTGGTACATTTTTTTCCGATTTTGTAAATTTTCTAAAAATTTGTAAATTTTTTCTGTTTTTTTCCTTAAAAAAGTGATAAGATTTTTTTAACTTTTGTAAACTTTTTAAAATCCATAATTTCTTCAGAACATTCTTTTTTTGAAAAGTCTTACTGTAGATACTTTTTTTGTGAAGTCTTACTGTAGATTAGTTTTTTGTGAAGTTTTACTGTATATTATTTCTTTTGTGGAGTTTTACTGTAGCTTTGTATTTTTTTAAAGCCTCACTGTAGATTTTTTTTTGTGAATTCCTAGTGTATTTTCTGTAAAGTCTTACTGTAGATTCCTTTTTTGTAAAGTTTTACTGTAGATTATTTCTTTTGTGGAGTTTTACTGTAGCTTCGTATTTTTAAGAAGTCTTACTGTAGATTATTTTTGTAAAATCTTACTGTAGTTTCTGTAAAGTCTTACTGTAGATTCCTTTTCTGTAAAGTTTTAATGTAGATTATTTTTGTAAAATCTTACTGTAGTTTCTGTAAAGTCTTACTGTAGATTCCTTTTTTGTAAAGTTTTACTGTAGATTATTTCTTTTGTGGAGTTTTACTGTAGCTTCGTATTTTTGTAAAGTCTTACTGTAGATTATTTTTGTAAAATCTTACTGTAGTTACTGTAAAGTCTCACTGTAGATTAGTTTTGAAAATTCTTACTGTATTTTCTGTAAAGTCTCACTGTAGATTCCTTTTTTGTAAAGTTTTACTGTAGATTATTCCTTTTGTGGAGTTTTACTGTAGTTTCGTATTTTTGTAAAGTCTTACTGTACATTATTTCTGTAAATTCTTACTGTATTTTCTGTGAAGTCTTACTGTAGATCCCTTTTTTGTAAAGTTATACTGTAGATTTTTTCTTCTGTGGAGTTCTACTTTAATTGTGTAATTTTGTAAAGTCTTACTGTAGATTATTTTTGTAAAATCTTACTGTAGTTACTGTAAAGTCTCACTGTAGATTAGTTTTTTGTAAAGTTTTACTGTAGATTATTTCTTTTGTGGAGTTTTACTGTAGCTTTGTATTTTAGTAAAGTCTCACTGTAGAT
This sequence comes from Romanomermis culicivorax, assembly GCA_963922205.1. Lineage (NCBI taxonomy): Eukaryota > Metazoa > Nematoda > Enoplea > Mermithida > Mermithidae > Romanomermis > Romanomermis culicivorax. Next base: position 785,372 of record CAWUHX010000096.1, on the reverse strand, counting down.
TATTCTCTTGTGAATTGCTACTGTATTTTCTGTAAAGTCTTGCTGTAGATTCCTTTTTTGAAAAGTTTTACTGTATATTATTTCTTTTGTGGAGTTGTACTGTAGCTTCGTATTTTTGTAAAGTCTTACTGTACATTATTTTTGTAGTATCTTACTTTAGCTTCTGTAAAGTCTCACTGTAGATTCCTTTTTTGTAAAGTTTTACTGTATATTATTTCTATTGTGGAGTTTTACTGTAGCTTCGTATTTTTGTAAAGTCTTACTGTAGAATATTTTTGTAAAATCTTACTGCAGTTTCTGTAAAGTCTCACTGTAGATTCCTTTTTTGTAAAGTTTTACTGTATATTATTTCTATTGTGGAGTTTTACTGTAGCTTCGTATTTTTGTAAAGTCTTACTGTAGATTATTTTTGTAAAGTTTTATTGTAAATTATTTCTTTTGTGGAGTTTTACTGTAGCTTTGTATTTTTGTAAAGTCTTACTGTAGATGCCTTTTCTGTAAAGTTTTACTGTAGATTATTTCTTTTGTGGAGTTTTACTGTAGTTTTGAATTTTTGTAAAGTCTTACTGTAGATTATTATTTTCGTAAATTCTTACTGTATTTCCTGTAAAGTCTTACTGTAGATTATTTCTTTTCGACGCTTGATCGAAACATTCGTCCCGGGACAAAATCCGGCGACCGAACAACGATCGATCCGGGTCCAAAATCCGGGCCACCCGATGGGCGTATTCCCGAGCGCCGAACGTACAAATGTGTAATTCGAAGAGGCGGGACGATTCGGCCAAAAAACGTCGAGCGTGCGGCCTCAAACGGACGTGGTAGGTCACGTGACGGCTAAAATTCGGATCGCAAAGTTCGAAAGAATGAACGTCCTGAACGAAACATTAGTTTACTGTAGTTTAGGTTACTGTAATGACACAAAAAAGAATTTTAACTTTTTTAAGGCTAAAATTCAAATATTTTCGCGAATTTTACGAAAATTTTTTTTTTTCCAAAAATTCAAATATTCCAGCAAATTTTTTCAGAAATTTAAATTTTCTAGCAAATTTTTTCAAAAATTCATATTTTTCAGCAAGTTTTTCAGCAAATTTTCTATTAAAATATCAATTTTTTCGACGCAGAGATTTTCAATTTTCAGCAAATTTTACAAAAAAAATCAATTCCTTTTCAAAAATTCAATTTTTTCGACGCAGAGATTTTCAATTTTCAGCAAATTTTACAAAAAAAATCAATTTTTTTCAAAAATTCAACTTTCTCACGAATTCAAAAAAAAAAATAAAATTCAACTTTTTCCGCAAATTTTTTCAGGAATTCAACTTTTTTACTGCAAAAATTCGAATTTTTGCTGAATTTTTTAATAATTGCATTTTTTTAAATTCAGTTTTTTCCAGGCGAAAAATTCAAATTTTCCAGAAAAATTTCCAAAAAAATTCAAAAATTTTTCCAAAAAAATAAAATTTTCAGCAGATTTTACAAAAAATTGCGATTTCTTTCAAAAATTCAACTTTTGAGCGACAAAAATTCAAATTTTTGAACAAATTTCATATAAAAAATTGGAAATTTCTTTAAAAAATTCAATTTTTTCAGGGCAAAAATTCGATTTTTCTAACAAATTTTACAAAAAATGCAAACTTTGCTCACAAAGTCGACTTTTATACGACAAAATTTCAAATTTGAAAAAAATTCTGATTTTTTTTTCTAAATTCAAATTTTTCAGCAAATTTTGCGGAAAAACTGGAATTTTTTTTCAAAAATTCAACCTTTTGGCAAAAAAAATTCAAATTTTCCAGCAAATTCAACAAAAAATTGTATTTTTTTAATTCAACTTTTATACGACAAAAATTCAAATTTTTGAGCAAATTTTACGGAAAAAATTTGAAAACTTTTCCCAAAAATATTTTTCAAAAATTCAATTTTTACACGACAAGCGTTCAAAATTTTCAGCAAATTTTACAAAAAAAATTTCAAAACTTTTCCCAAAAATTCAAAATTTTCAGCAAATTTCACATAAGAATTTTTTTAAATTCAAATTTTTCAGCGAATTTGACGAGAAAATTTCATTTTTTTCAAAAATTCAACTTTCTCACGAATTCAAAAAAAATCAAATTCAACTTTTTCCGCAAATTTTTTCAGAAATTCAACTTTTTTATCGCAGAAATTCAAATTTTTGCTGAATTTTTTAATAATTGCATTTTTTTAAATTCAGTTTTTTCCAGGCGAAAAATTCAAATTTTCCAGAAAAATTTCCAAAAAAATTCAAAAATTTTCCCCAAAAAAATAAATTTTTCAGCAGATTTTACAAAAAATTGCGATTTCTCTCAAAAATTCAACTTTTGAGCGACAAAAATTCAAATTTTTGAGCAAAGTTCACATAAAAAATTGCTAATTTCTTTAAAAAATTCAAATTTTTCAGGGCAAAAATTCGATTTTTCTAACAAACTTTACAAAAAATTCAAACTTTGCTCACAAAGTCGACTTTAATACGGTAAAATTTCAAATTTTTGAACAAATTTTACGAAAAAAATTCTGATTCTTTTTCTAAATTCAAATTTTTCAGCAAATTTTGCGGAAAAACTGGAATTTTTTTTCAAAAATTCAACCTTTTGGCAAAAAATTCAAATTTTCCAGCAAATTCAACAAAAAATTGTATTTTTTAATTCAACTTTTATACGACAAAAATTCAAATTTTTGAGCAAATTTTACGGAAAAAATCTGAAAACTTTTCCCAAAAATATTTTTCAAAAATTCAATTTTTACACGACAAGCGTTCAAAATTTTCAGCAAATTTTACAAAAAAAATTTCAAAACTTTTCCCAAAAATTCAAAATTTTCAGCAAATTTCACATAAGAATTTTTTTAAATTCAAATTTTTCAGCGAATTTGACGAGAAAATTTCATTTTTTTCAAAAATTCAACTTTCTCACGAATTCAAAAAAAATCAAATTCAACTTTTTCCGCAAATTTTTTCAGAAATTCAACTTTTTTATCGCAGAAATTCAAATTTTTGCTGAATTTTTTAATAATTGCATTTTTTTAAATTCAGTTTTTTCCAGGCGAAAAATTCAAATTTTCCAGAAAAATTTCCAAAAAAATTCAAAAATTTTCCCCAAAAAAATAAATTTTTCAGCAGATTTTACAAAAAATTGCGATTTCTCTCAAAAATTCAACTTTTGAGCGACAAAAATTCAAATTTTTGAGCAAAGTTCACATAAAAAATTGCTAATTTCTTTAAAAAATTCAAATTTTTCAGGGCAAAAATTCGATTTTTCTAACAAACTTTACAAAAAATTCAAACTTTGCTCACAAAGTCGACTTTAATACGGTAAAATTTCAAATTTTTGAACAAATTTTACGAAAAAAATTCTGATTCTTTTTCTAAATTCAAATTTTTCAGCAAATTTTGCGGAAAAACTGGAATTTTTTTTCAAAAATTCAACCTTTTGGCAAAAAATTCAAATTTTCCAGCAAATTCAACAAAAAATTGTATTTTTTAATTCAACTTTTATACGACAAAAATTCAAATTTTTGAGCAAATTTTACGGAAAAAATCTGAAAACTTTTCCCAAAAATATTTTTCAAAAATTCAATTTTTACACGACAAGCGTTCAAAATTTTCAGCAAATTTTACAAAAAAAATTTCAAAACTTTTCCCAAAAATTCAAAATTTTCAGCAAATTTCACAAAAGAATTTTTTTTAAATTCAAATTTTTCAGCGAATTTGACGAGAAAATTTCATTTTTTTAAAAATTCAACTCTTAAACTACCAAAAATTTAAATTTCTTAGCAAATATTATGAGAAAAATCCCAATTTTTTCCAGAAATTCAACTTATTCAGCAAATTTTACAAGAAAATGCATTTCTTTTTGAATATTCAACCTTTACAACGCAAAAATTCAAAATTTTCAGCGAATTTTACAAAAAAATCCGAATTTTTTCAAAAAATTCAAATTTATCAGCAAAATTTACGTGAAAATTTTAAATTTTTTTCAAAAATTCAAATTTTTTACTGCAAAAACTCCCGGAAATTCGTGTTTTTCACGGCAAAAATTCAAATCTTTGAGTAAATTTCACGGAAAAATTGCAGATTTTTTTTTAAATTTAAATTTTTCACAACGAAAATTCAAATTTTTATGTAAATTTTCTAAACAAAATTGTCAATTTTTTCCAATTCAAAATTTTCAGCATATTTCAAGAGAAAATTTCAAATTTTTTTCAAAAACTTCAACTTTTAAACGACCAAAAATTTAAATTTTTCAGCAAATTTTAGGGGAAAAAATCCCAAATTTTTTCTGAAAATTCAAATTTTTCAGCAAATTTAATTTGAAAAAATTGCAATTTTATCCAAACATTCAACTTTTCCAAGGCCAAAAATTCAAATTTTTGAGCAAATTTTCTCCAAAAGTTCACATTTTTCAGCAAATTTTACCAATAAATTGTAAAGTTTCCAGCAAATTTTACGAGAAAATTTCATTTTTCTCAAAAATTCAACTTTTAAACGACAAAATTCAAATTTCTCGTCAAATGTTACAGAAAAATTTTTTTTTTTTAAATTCAACTTTTTAAACAACTTTTCCAGAAAAATTGCAAATTTCTTTCGAACATTTAACTTTTTCACTTCAAAAATTCAAATTTTTCAGCAAATTTTACAGACAAATTTTACAAAAAATTGCAAATTTTTTTTTAAAAATTTAACTTTCATACGGCAAAAATTCAACTTTTCGAGCAAATTTTACAGAAAAAATTGCAAATTTTTTTCAAAAATTAAATTTTTCAGCAAATTTTACAAAAAAAATGCATCCGAAATACAACTTTTTCATCGAAAAAATTCGAAATTTTCAGCAAATTTTACAAGAGAATTTCAATTTTTTTCCAAAAATTCGGGGAAATTTCAAATTTTTTTTTCAAAAATTCAACTTTTAAACGACCAAAAATTTAATTTTTTTTGCAAATTTTAGAAAAAAATAATTGCAAATTTTTTCAAAAATTTTCAGCAAATATAAAAATTCAAATTTCTCAAAAATTCCACATAAAAATTGCAAATTTTTTGGAAAATTCAAGTTTTTCAAGACAAAAATTCGATTTTTTCAACAAATTTTACAAAAAAAATTCAAATTTTTTGGAAAATTCAACTTTTTCAAAACAAAAATTCAAATTTTCAGAGCAAATTTCATAAAAATATAGTAGATTTTTTAATTCAACCTTTAAACGACAAAAATTCAAATTTTCGAGCAAATTTTACGAAAAAAATTGCAAATTCCTTTGAAAATTCTATTTTTTTCCGACAAAAATTCAAAATTTTTACCAGATTAAAAAAAAATCTAAATTTTTTAAAGAATTCAAATTTTTCTGCAGATTTTACCATGGAAATTCCTAATTTTTTCGAAAGATTCAAATTTTCGAGTAAATTTAACGAGAAAATTTCAAATTTTTTTCGAAAATTCAACTTTTTAACGACCACAAATTTAAATTTTCCAGCAAATTTTACAGAAAAAAATTCAAAATTTTCCCCCAAAAATTCAAATTTTTCAGCAAATCTTACAGAAGCAACTGCAAATTTTTTTCCAAATATTCAACTTTTAAACGACAAAAATTAAAATTTCACCTCAATTGTTACAAAAAATCCAAATTTTTTTCAAGAATCTAACTCGTATAACGCAAAACTTCGAAACTTTTAAGCAAATTTAACACAAAAAATTCCGATTTCTTTCCGAAAATTCAACTTTTTTACGCCAAAAATTCAAATTTTTCAGCAAATTTTATGAGAAAATTTTACAATATTTTTCAAAAATTCAACTTTTAAACAAAAAAAAATTTAAATTTCGCATCAATTTTACGAAAAATTGCGAATTTCAAGTTTTTCACGACAAAAATTTAAATTTTACGGCAGATTTTACAAAAAAATTCCAAATTTTTTCCAAAATTCAACTTTTTCACGGCGAAATTCCAAATTTTTGAGCAAATTTTTCAGAAAAATTGAAACTTTTTTTCAGAAATTCAAATTTTCCAGCAAAGTTTACAAAAAAAATTGCAAATTATTTTTCACAATTTAAACTTTTTCGCGTTAAAAATTCAAATTTTTGAGCAAAATTTACAACAAAAAAATTCCAAATTCTTTTCAAAAAATCAGATTTTCAGCAACTTTTACAAAGAAATTGCAAATTTTTTTCCAAAAACTCAAGTTTTTCACGGCAGAAATTGAATTTTTTCCAGCAAACATTGCGAAAAATTGTAAATTTTTATCAAAAATTCGAATTTTTGAGTAAATTTTACCCAAAAATGCAATTGTTTTTTTCAAAAATTCAATATTTCAGCAGAATTAACAGAAAAAAATTGCAAATTTTTTCAAAAATTCAACTTTTTCACGGCAAAAATTGGACGTTTTCTCCGCAAATATTACGAAAAAATTATGAATTTTTTTCCAAAAAATCAAATTTTTTTACCAAATTTTACAGAAAAATTGCAAATTTTTCCCATAATTAAAATTAATTCCAATTAAAATTTAAATTTACTAATTAAAAATTTACTTCTAAACCTTGTTCGATAGGCACGTCGGTCGTATGTATTAAAGTTAAATCTAAATCGACCAATAAAGCTAATCGCCTAGTTTCTAATAAATTTTGTTCGTCTTTGCCCCCTAATTGCTTAGCTTCCTAAATTAAAAAAAAATTAATTAATTAATTAATCAACTAATTAATTAATTTAATTACGTCACATGCTACTAATAAATTCGGTTCGCTATGAACGACGCTGAATTTAGCTTCGCTTTTGAAAGCTCGTTCGCCCGGACGTCCGTCTTTTCTAGAAAAAAAAATATATTTTTGATCAAAAAAGAAAAAATTGAAAAAATAAAAAAAAATTAGAAAAAAAAATCAAAAAGTTGATTTTTGAGGGAAAATCGCAAAAAAATCGCTTCTTTTCTACAAAAAAATGATAATCGTCTTTCGCAAAAGTTATTTTTTGACGAAAAATTCGCTAAAAATCAATTTTTTTAGCCAAAATTTTCATTGAAAAATTAAATTTTTGATCAAAAAAGTGGTTAAAAAATGGTTTTTCGACCACAATAAATTAAAATTTTCAATTAAAAATTTGATTTTCGACTGTAAAAAATCCACGATTTTCTTTCAAAAAAGTAATTTTTTAACGAAAAAAATTGCTAAAAATGAATTTTTTAAACAAAAATATGATAATTTTCAGGTAAAAATTTGATTTTTGAGGGCAAAAAATTCATGATTTTTTCGAAAAAAATGAAATTTTGACAAATAATTCGCTAAAAATCGCATTTGGACCACGAAAAATTAAAATTTTCAAACAAAAATTTGTTTTTTTGACTACACAATATTGATAATTTTCTTTCGAAAAAGTGAATTTTTCACAAAAAATGATTTTTCAAATAAAAAAATGATAATTTTCATTCAAAAAGTTGATTTTTGATGGAAAAATTGCTACAAATGTCTTTTTAAAAAGCAAAAAAAAAGATAATTTTCTTCGAAAAGTTGATTTTTTAACAAAAAATTTGCTAAAAAATGACTTTTTTAATACAAAAAATCATCATTTTCAAGCAAAAAGAAAATTTTTGATTTGAAAAATTGCTAAAAATGTCTTTTAAACCGCAAAAAATGACAATTTTCAGTGAAAAAATTTTTTTTTGAGTGCAAAAATGGATTGTCTTTAGAAAAAAGTGAATTTTTGACGAAAAATTCGCCAAAAAACGAGTTTTTTTTTTAAATGATAATTTTCACGCAAAAAATTGAATTTTTGATACAAAAACCATTAAAAATGGCTTTTTGACTACAAAAAATTATAATTTTCAGGCGTAAATTTGATTTTTTACTGCAAAAAATTGATGATTTTCTTTCAAAAACAGCGAGTTTTTTTAAGAAAAAATTCGCTAAAAAATGATTTTTTCAAACTAAAAAAAATAATAATTTTCGTTAAAATTTGATTTTCGATGAAAAATCAGTAAAAATGGCTCTTTGACCACAAAAATCGATAATTTTCATTTCGAAAATTTGATTTTTGACTACAGAAAATTAACGATTTTCTTTCCAAAAAGTCATTTTTTTTGACAAAAAATTAGCTAAAAACGGCCTTTTCATACCAAAAAATGATAATTTTCATTTAAAAACTTAATTTTTAGTGGAAAAGCTTGTAAAAAATGGCTTTTCGACCTCAAAAAAATTGAAAATTTTCAAGCTAAAATTTGATTTTTGACTACAAAAAATTGACGATTTTCTTTCGAAAAAGTTGATTTTTTTGACAAAAAATTTGATGAAAAATTAATTTTTGTGCAGAAAAATAATTACTTTAGTGTATTTTTCAGCATAAAAATTGCTAAAAATGATTTTTTGACTACAATTTCAAATCAAATAGTTGATTTTTTGGGGGAAAAACTCGTTTAAATGTAGATTTTCACCACAAAAAAATGATAATTTCCATACAAAAATTTGATTTTTGATGGGAAAAATCGCTAAAAATGGCTTTTTGACTACAAAAAAATATAATTTCCAATTAAATACTTAATTTTTGAGGAAAAAATCGTTTAAAATAGGGACTTTTTACCATAAAAATTAAATAATTTTGCTTTTCGATGGAAAAAAGTCGCTTGAAAAACAACAAAATTGCTACCAAAAAATTATAACTTCCTCGAAAAATTGATTTTTTGACGAAAAATTGCTAGAAATGGCTTTTTCCACCAAAAAATTATGATTTTAACCCAAAAAATTGATTTTTAACTCATAAAATTATTTTTAAATAAAAAAATTGCTAAAAAAATTACAATTCTAATCCAGAAAATAAATTTTTGACGAAAAAATGCTAAAAAATGACAATTTTAATTTAAAAAATTAGTTTTTGACAAAAAAAACACTAAAAATGACTTTTTTACAACAAAAAATGATAATTATAATCCAAAAAAATTGATTTTTGACCAAAAAAATTACAATTTTCCTCTAAAAATTTGATTTTTTTAGAAAAAAATCGCTATAAAGATTTTTGCAATTTAAAAAACGATGATTTATTAATTTTTAGTAGAAAAAAATTAATCAAAAATGGCTTATTCAACAAAAAATTAAGAAAAATTCACTAAAAAATTGGTTTTTTTAACCAAAAAATGATAATTTTGACACAAAAAGCTGCTTTTTCACGTTAAAATTCGCGAAAAAATGCTTGTCAACCACGAAAAAATCATAATTTACGTAGAAAAATTAATTTTCGACCAAAAAAAAACTTTTTAACCGCGAAAAATTCATAATTTTGGGTTAAAAATGTCGATTTTCGTCAGAAACTTCCAAAAATCGGAAGCCAAATTTTTTCGAAATTAAAAAAAAATTTTGCGAAAATTGGCTTTTTCACCACAAAATTACAATTTTCTTCCAAAAATTACTTCTTTTTTTAGAAAAATATTCGTTGAAAATTGCTTTTTGACCACAAAAAACGATAATTTCTATTCAAAAACTTGATTTTGGACAAAAAATTTTTTTTTACGAATTTCGTTCAAAAAATTAATTTTATTACAAAGATTTCGCTGAAATTGGATTTTAGAGCAACAAAAAAAAATGATTTTCATCGAAAAAATAGTATTTTTGAGGGGAAAATTGGATTCTTCAACATAAAATTTTTAATTTTGATTCGTAAAAAATTTCATTTTCGAAAAAAAATTTATTAAAAAAATGGTTTTTCGAGCAAAAAACCATAATTTTAACACAGAAATTTAATTTTTGATCAGAAAAAATGAGAATTTTAACACAAAAAGTTGGTTTTTGACGTAAAAAACGCCAAAAAAATGCTTGTCAACCTCAAAAAATGATAAATTTCATATACAAAAAGATTAATTTTCGACGGAAAACCCCAAAAAAACTTTCGGTCAAAAAAAATCGAAAATTTGCGAAATTTTCGCAGTTTTTTTCCAATTTAAAAAATAATATTTTTTTTGTCAAAAAATGACTTTTTGAGCATGAAAAAACTGTAATTTCTATCCAAAAGGTACATTTTTGATAGAAAAAAAATTACAAATTTTCTTCAAAAAGTTGATTTTTTGGCAAAAAACCCCGCTAAAATTGACTTTTTCACCACTAAAAAAGATAATTTTCATCCAAAAACTTGATTTTTGACGAAAAAAACGACGTATTTGACTTTTTGACCACTAAAAACTGTAATTACCTCGAAAAATTTTATTTTTGGACGGAAAAATCGTTAAAAATTGCTTTTTGATCAGCATTAAACGATAAATTCCATTCAGAAACTTGATTTTTGGCAGAAAAAATTTATAAATTTGTTTGAAAAAGTTGATTTTTTTGGCAAAAAATGCCTAAAAATTGCTTTTCGACCACAAAAAAGCACAATTTCCATTTAAAAACTTTATTTTTGCCAAAAAAATTAAAAGTTTCGTTCAAAAAGTTGATTTTTTGGACCAAAAATCGTTAAAATGGCTTTTCAATCACAAAAAAAGGATAATTTTTATTGAAAATTTTGATCTTTAGGGGGAGGGGAAATCGCTAAAAATGACTTTTTAAATCTAAGAAAAGATAATTTTCATTCAAAATATTAATTTTTGGTAGAAAAAAATTATCAAAAATGATTTTTTCAACAAAAATTGATGATTTTTATGCGAAAAAAAGTTTATTTTCGGAGAAAAATTCATTAAATTATGGTTTTTTAACCAAAAAACCAAATTTGAACACAAAAAGTTGGTTTTTGACGTAAAAAATCGCCAAAAAAAGCTTGACAACTACGAAAAATGAATATTTTCATATAGAAAAATTAATTTTCGACCAAAAAACCCCCCAAAAAAAGCTTTTCAACCGCAAAAAATTCATAATTTTGGGATAAAAAAGGTGATTTTTCCTTTTAAAAATTCGAAAAATCCAACGCCGAATTTCTTGAAAATTTTCCCGCCTACTCGCGTAAATTGACGCCGCAAACGGCGCACATATCGTTGGCTACGGTCGTATGATCGCAACGACGCATCGATAATATCAAATCGCTGAACAAAAAAAAATTTTTGGAATTTTGCCAAAATAATGCAAATTTTGAATTTGAAAATATATACCTATATTGGGGGGGGGGTCTCCTCAGGGGGACCCTTCAAGTAGGTCAGACCCTATGGCCAGATGTTGGAGTAAGGATCCCCTTGACATCCCAAAAATTTGGAGAAGGTAGCATTTTTTGGGAGAATTTTGGGGTTTTTTGGGATTTTTCAGGATCCCCTCCTGAAACTTTGGCAAACAGGGTGCCCCCATAAATTAAGGGTTACCCTACGAAAAATTCAGCTTTACCCCCCTCAAATTCAGGGTTACCCCCCCCCTACCTTAAACTAGGACCTAGGTATACCCATTTTTCAATTCTACGCCTTTTGCCAAATCCATTTTCGATACGAAAACGCCGGCTTGACCGTCGGGCGTTTTAAAATTTTTCAAAACGCCGACAGCCTGGCCGCCGTCGACGTTTTTTTCCACTTCTTCTTCGTAATAGGTAAAAATTATCGAACCCGTTTGTAGAAAAGTACCGGGCGTTAAAGTTAAAATACGGCGATTAAATTCTTTAAATTTGAATTTTTTAGCGCCGCCGCACGCGAACGACGGCGAAAATGTGACGTAAAATTTGCCGTCGGCGTTTTTTTCGCTATCGGACGTCGACGGTTCTGGTTGTTGAGTCGTCATTTTAGGGCGAAAAACGCGGAAAATTTGAGATTTTAAGATTCGTAAACTACAGTAATAAGTTGAGCACTGCTGATAAATCTAATATCATGCAAAACATGCGAATCATTTTAGAAAATCAACAAACAAAATTCAATCACTTGTATATCAGTCATTTTTATTCATTATTGATTTTTGATATTGTCCATTACAGTATCTTCCAATTATGGCGGACATTTGCTACAGTAATCCTCAATTCTTTATACAAAATCAGTCACATATTTCCAACCTTGATCATCAATAATCCATCTATTTTTATCATCTCTTGTAGCCGAAATTGATATCAATTCGCAAATCATTTTCTTATTGATCGGTCCATAATTTATAGAACGACACCTATAATCCAACAAAAAAATTTTGGACCTAATTTGCATAATTTCTATGCAAATTTTTTCTTTTACTGTTTAGATGTAGCCCATAAACACAATTTCATACAATCGTTTAAAGATTTGGCGAAATGTCGACCCAATATGGAACCATAATCGGGATCTTTGTTATGTCGAAATCGACTATTGTCGTGAATTTCGGCAACATCCAGATTTCGTATAGCTAAAAAAGGGTTGCCCTTCAGAGACAAATTTGGACACAGAAAACTTGCTTCATACTCAAATTATTGGAACAATCGCCAATTTTTTTTGTTTGGCATAATTTTCCTATACGACCATGCGTACAAATGCAAAAACTTTTTTCTTCCCTGATCTGGAAACAATACCCTGAATAGCAAGTTTTGACGCCACCATCGATCATCGGGCATGGTATTTCGCGAGATTGAATATCCGGGCATCCTTCAACATTGTATATGCTAGAGCATTGTGGACTACTATATTATGCACATACAGGCATTCTTAATCATTGTATATGCTATAGCATTGTGGATCACTATATCAGGTGTATGCGGCAATGTTAAGCATTGTATATGCTACAGCATTGTGAACTATTATATCATGCATCCTCAAGCATTGTATATGCTATAGCATTGTGGACTATGCTATAGCATTATGGACTATGGTATAGCATTGTGGACTATGGTATAGCATTGTAGACTACTATATTACGTGCATACAGACATTCTAACCATTGTATATGCTATAGCATTGTGGACTATTATATCATCCATTCTTAACCACTGCATATGCTATGGCATTAGAGACCACTTTTTCAGGTGCATACGCCATCCCTAAGCATTGTATATGCTATAGCATTGTGGACTATTATATTACGTGCATACAGGCATTCTAATCATTGTATATGTTATAGCATTGTAGACTATTACATCATGCATTCATAAGCATTGCATATGCTATAGCATTGTGGACCACTATATCAGGTGTATCTGGCATTGCTAAGCATTGTATATGCTATAGCATTGTAGACTAATATATCATGCATTCTTAAGCATTGCATATGCTATCGCATTAGAGACTAGTTTATCAGGTGCATATGCCATCCTTTAGCATTGTATATGCTATAGCATTGTGGACTATTACATCATGCATTCATAAGCATTGCATATGCTATAGCATTGTGGACTACTATGCCAGGTGCATGGGTATCGGAGCATTGTATATGCTATAGCATTAGGGAGTGACACATCAGTTGCATGCAGGCATTCTTAACCATTGCATATGTTATAACATTGTCAACTATAATATTATCTGCATTCAGGCATTCCTAAGCACTGTATATGCTATAGCATAGTGGAGTGCTATATCAGGCGCATACCGGCATTGTTAACCATTGCATATGGTATAGCATTGTACACTATTATGTCAGCTCCATAAAGGCATTCTTAAGCATTGTATACCCTATAGAATTGTACGGTACTATGTCACACATTCTTAACTATTACATATGCTATAGCATTGTACACTACTATATCACACATTATTAACCATTCTATATGCTATAGCATTGTAGACTTTTATAACAGGTTCATACAGGCATCGTTAAGCATTGTAGATTCTATAGCATTGTAGACAACTATATCAGGTGCATTGAGGCATTCTTGAGCATGGTTTATAGTATAACATTGTAGACAACTATATCAGGCATTCTTAAGCATTGTATATGTTATACCATAGTGCACGACTAAACCACTTGCAGACAGGCATTGTTAAGCATAGTATATGCTATTGCACTGTAGACTTTTATATCAGCTGCATACAAGCATTCTTACCATTGTATATGCTATAGCATTGGGCACTACTAAATCGGATGCATACAAGCATTCTTGAGCATTGCATATGCTATAGCATTGTCAACGATTATATCAGGTGCATACTGCATCATTAACCATTGTGTATGTGCCTGTAGCATTGCAGACTACTATATCAGACGTTCTTGAGCATTGAATATGCTATAGTATTGTGCACTACTATATCAGGTGCATGCTTGCATTCTTAAGCATTGTATATGCTATAGCATTGTGGACTGGCATATCACGCATTTTAGGCATTGTATACACTATAGCATTGTAGACAAATATATCACACATTCTTGAGCTTTGCGTATGCTATAGCATTGTACACTACTATATCAGGTGCATGCTTGCATTCTTAAGCATTGTATATGCTATAGCATTGCTGACTATTAAATATATATACTTACTTGATCTAGAATGTATGATTGGGATAATTGTTGATCGAACGTCAATTTTCGTCATTTTGATATTTGGCTCAAAATCCACCATTCTCATTGTTGTCGAATCAATCATTGTTGCAACTGTCACTATGCTCGCGCAATCTTCACCACCTGGGCATTCTTAAGCATGGCATATATTATAGCATTGTGAACTAAAATATCAGGCATGTACAGGTATCCTTAAGCATTTGCTAATGATATAGCATTGCAGACTGTTATTGCATGCATACTTGATATATGGGCGTTCTTAAGCATGGTGGACTACAGTATCAGGTGGGTAGCTGATGCTGGAGTATTCTTAAACATGGTATATGCTATAGCATTGTGCATTACTAGATTACGTCTATATGTGATATCTAGGCATTCTTAAGCATAGTATATACTATAGCATTGTTGACGAAAATATCAGGCATATAAAGGTATTCTTAAGCATTGTGTATGCTATAGCATTGCAGACTGTTGCATTGAGTGTATACTTGCTGTATATGTATTCTTAAGCATAGTACACATTATAGCATTGTGAACTAAAATATCACACATATACAAGTAGTCTTAAGCATTGTCTACGATACAGCATTGCAGACTACTACATTGCCTCTATACTTGATATACGTGCATTCTTAAGCATGGTATATGGTATAGCATGGTGGACTAGAATATCAGATGTATAGCTGATATTGAAGCATTCTCAAACATGGTATTTGCTATAGCATTGTGCATTACTAGATTACGTGTATATGTGACATCTAGGCATTGATATAACATGGTATGTTATAGCATGGTGAACTAATTTTGTGAATGTATATGTAATATCCATGCATTCTTAAGCATGGTATATGCTATATATTTAGGCAAAGCATATTCATATGTTGAGATATGTAGTTTCTCCCAATACACAGGCTCCGCCCATTTTGTGTTTCCCCAAAGTTCGCCCATTTTGCGTCTACTCAAGCTCCACCCACTTTGTGTGTGCACGAGGTCCACCCATTCAATGTGTTCGGAAGCTCCGCCCATTTTGTGTGTGGACAAGCTTCGCCCATTTTGTGTGCACCCAAGCTCCACCCATTTTCTGTGTGCACGAGCTCCACCCATTCAATGTCTTCGCAAGCTCCGCCCATTTTGTGTGTTATGCAAGTTTTCGTTTATGATTCATTCCTAGTTTTGTTTGGCCTGGTGTTCAGTCGACTTTTTATAATTGTGCTTTTACCTATAGTAAAGATAGACGAACCTTTACTCCGCCTACACACATCAGGTATATACTACTGTATTCTGACTACCATATGTGTGTCTGGACATTCTTGACCATATTGTATGTTATACCATGTTGGTGTATTAGATTACTGTATACTTGATATGGGGGGGTATTCTTAAGCATAGCCTATACTATAACACTGTGGACATGTATATAAGGTGTACATGTGATGTCTGACCATCGTTAACCATACTGTATGCTATAGTATAGTGAAATCCTAGATTGTGTGTATACTTGATATTCAGACATTCTTAAGCATAGCCTATACTATAGCATTGTGAAGTAAAATTTACTTGATTTAGATTGCATCATCGGCATATTTGTTGTTCGAACATTGATTTTCCTCATTTTGATATTCGAGTCGGAATCTACCATTTTCGTTTTTAACGAATCAATAACTGTTGTGATGATTGCGCAATCATTACCAGCGCACTTTTCAACATCTTTCGTAAAATCTGTACTCATAGCATTGGACAAGTCATCATTTTCATTTATATCATCATTGTCGATAGGAACGCATTCGGAATCATTGCCCCCGCCTGCCCCACGACGTTTCTTAAAACCCACGGCGCAAAGGCATAGACCGCATTTTTGGCTAATGACCGGCACGCAAATGGAATTTTTGATCATCATTGCGCAATCTTGATTTTTTCGGCACCCGCCGTCGCATGTTCTAATATCGAATAATAGGTGAGATGAAATAGCGTGTACTAAAATAATTGAAAAGTTGATTATTTTAGTATTAAATTTAGACAAAAAACATAAAAATTATTTATATGAAAAATATTTAATTATTAAATTTTATTATTAAATGAAAATATTGTTTAAAGTAAACATGTAAATAATGTTGAAAGTAAACATGTAAATATTGTTTAAAGTAAACTTGTAAATATTGTTTAAGGTAAACATGTAAATAATGTTGAAAGTAAACATGTAAATATGGTTTAAAGTAAACTTGTAAATATTGTTTAAAGTAAACATGTAAATAATGTTGAAAGTAAACATGTAAATATTGTTTAAAGTAAACTTGTAAATATGGTTTGAAGTAAAGATGTAAATATGGTTTAAAGTAAACTTGTAAATATTGTTTAAAGTAAACATGTAAATAATGTTGAAAGTAAACATGTAAATATTGTTTAAAGTAAACTTGTAAATATGGTTTAAAGTAAACTTGTAAATATTGTTTAAAGTAAACATGTAAATATTGTTTAAAGTAAAGATGTAAATATTGTTTAAAGTAAAGATGTAAATAGTGTTTAAAGTAAAGATGTAAATATGGTTTAAAGTAAACATGTAAATATTGTTTAAAGTAAAGATGTAAATATTGTTTAAAGTAAAGATGTAAATATGGTTTAAAGTAAACTTGTAAATACGGTTTAAAGTAAACATGTAAATATTGTTTAAAGTAAACTTGTAAATATGGTTTGAAGTAAAGATGTAAATATGGTTTAAAGTAAACTTGTAAATATTGTTTAAAGTAAACTTGTAAATACGGTTTAAAGTAAACATGTAAATATTGTTTAAAGTAAAGATGTAAATATGGTTTAAAGTAAACTTGTAAATATTGTTTAAAGTAAACATGTAAATAATGTTTAAAGTAAACATGTAAATATTGTTTAAAGTAAACATGTAAATATTGTTTAAAGTAAACTTGTAAATATTGTTTAAAGTAAACATGTAAATATTGTTTAAAGTAAACATGTAAATATTGTTTAAAGTAAACTTGTAAATACTGTTTAAAGTAAACATGTAAATAATGTTGAAATTAAACTTGTAAATATTGTTTAAAGTAAACATGTAAATAATGTTGAAAGTAAACATGTAAATAATGTTTAAAGTAAACATGTAAATATTGTTTAAAGTAAACTTGTAAATATTGTTTAAAGTAAACATGTAAATATTGTTTAAAGTAAACATGTAAATATTGTTTAAAGTAAACTTGTAAATACTGTTTAAAGTAAACATGTAAATAATGTTGAAATTAAACTTGTAAATATTGTTTAAAGTAAACATGTAAATAATGTTTAAAGTAAACATGTAAATATTGTTTAAAGTAAAGATGTAAATATTGTTTAAAGTAAACTTGTAAATATTGTTTAAAGTAAACATGTAAATATTGTTTAAAGTAAACATGTAAATATTGTTTAAAGTAAACTTGCAAATACTGTTTAAAGTAAACATGTAAATAATGTTGAAATTAAACTTG
Source organism: Romanomermis culicivorax (assembly GCA_963922205.1). Taxonomy (NCBI): domain Eukaryota; kingdom Metazoa; phylum Nematoda; class Enoplea; order Mermithida; family Mermithidae; genus Romanomermis; species Romanomermis culicivorax. The sequence continues at coordinate 767,581 of CAWUHX010000096.1, read as the reverse complement.
TAAATATTGTTTAAAGTAAACATGTAAATAATGTTGAAAGTAAACATGTAAATAATGTTTAAAGTAAACATGTAAATATTGTTTAAAGTAAACTTGTAAATATTGTTTAAAGTAAACATGTAAATATTGTTTAAAGTAAACATGTAAATATTGTTTAAAGTAAACTTGTAAATACTGTTTAAAGTAAACATGTAAATAATGTTGAAATTAAACTTGTAAATATTGTTTAAAGTAAACATGTAAATAATGTTGAAAGTAAACATGTAAATAATGTTTAAAGTAAACATGTAAATATTGTTTAAAGTAAAGATGTAAATATTGTTTAAAGTAAAGATGTAAATATGGTTTAAAGTAAACTTGTAAATACTGTTTAAAGTAAACATGTAAATATTGTTTAAATTAAACTTGTAAATATTGTTTAAAGTAAACATGTAAATATTGTTTAAAGTAAACATGTAAATATTGTTTAAAGTAAACATGTAAATGATATTTAAAGTAAACATGTAAATGATGTTTAAAATAAATATTCAAATAAATAATAAAGTAAACATTTACCTCCGATGTAAGAAACAAAAATGATTGACAAAGAAATCATTATTTATTCGGGAAATTTAAATTTTTTTGTCCTATACGCAAAGTTCGAACAAAAATAATGTCGTTCAAATATAGGTCGTACAGCGTTCCATTCATTAAAAATGAACTACATTGTTAAATAGTGTTTCATACGTAGTAGATAAAAATGTAGTAATTAAAATTGATTTTTATGACATGTGCAAACATTAAAATAATTGTTTAATTGTCTATATAATGTTAAAATTTGTACATTTTTATAATTTGAGAATTAAATTTTTTAAAAGCTTGAGATTTATTTTTAAAATTTTTAATTTTCATAAATTTCCATGTTTAAAAGTTTAAAAAATTTGACAAATTCTTCAAATAATATATTTAATTAAAACAACGCATTAATTTGCTGCAGGCAGTTTGAAAATTTTAATTTCGCATATTATATCGCCATTCGGAAAGGAACTACGCATAAATACTACATATGCAATAAACAAATTTAGTATGAGCACATTGTTACACATAGTATATACTATAGCATTGTAGATTACTATACAATGTATTCTTAAGCATTGCATATATCTTATAACAGTCTATCAGGTGCATACATGCATTGTTAAGCATTGTATATGTTATAGCATTGATACAGACATTCTTAACATTTCTATATGCGATAGCATTGTCGACTATAATATCATGTGCATACATACAAGCATTCTTAAGCATTGTATATACTATAGCATTGTAGATTACTATACAATGTATTTTTAAGCATTGCGTATATCTTATAACACTCCGTCAGGTGCATACATGCATTGTTAAGCATTGTATATGTTATAGCATTGATACAGACATTCTTAACATTTCTATATGCAATAGCATTGTCGACTATTATATCACGTGCATACAGGCATTCTTCAGCATTGTATATGCTATAGCATTGCAGACTACTATATTAGTTGCATAGAGGGATTCTTAAGCATTGTATATACTCTAGCATTGTAGACTAGTATATCAGCTATACGTTTGATATATGGGCATTGTTAAACATGCTATATACTGTAGTACTGTCTACAAGTATATCTAGTGTATATTATATAAGGACGACTACTATATATACTTAGTATATGCGTATTGTTAAACATAGTATATGCTATAGCATAGTGCAGTAGTATATAAAGTTTATGCTTTATATATGCTTATTGTTAAACATGGTATATGGTATACCATCACAGACTATTATACGACATATGTGCTTGGTATGGCCCTATTGTTAAACATGGTATATGCTATAGCATAGTTGACTACTATATGACGTATAGGCTTTATTTGTCCTATTGTTAAACATGGCTACAAGATAATGGTATATGTATATCTATATGCTTTATATATCTGTGTTGTTAAACACGGTATATGTTATAGCATAGTGTGCTACTATACGACATATATGCTTTATATATTCTTATTGTTATACATAGTATATGATAGACAATAGTGGAGTATTAAAGGACGTATATGCTTGATATGGCCCTATTGTTAACATGGTATATGCTATAGCATACTGAACTATTATATGACGTATTGCTTGTCATATCTATGCTGTTAAAGATGATATATACTATAACATTGCGAACTACTATAGGACACGTGTGCCTTATATATCCCTATTGTTGAATATAGCGTGTCATACAGAGTAGTGGACTACTATATCATGTATTGTTTGATATGTCCATATTGTGCAACATGGTATATACTATAGCATAATGTGCTTCTATGCTTTATATATCCTTATTGTTAAACATGACATATGTTGTAGGATAGTGGACTATTATATGATGTATATACCTAATATGGCCCTATTGTTATACATGGTGTATGCTATAGGATAGTACACTACTGTATGACCTATTGATTGATATATGCGTGTTGTTAAACATAGTATATACTATAGTATAGCAGACTAATGATGTATATGCTTGATAGATGTGTATTGCTAAAGGTAGTATATACTATAGTATAATGGACTACAATATGATGTATATGGCTGATATACCAGTGTTGTTAAACGTGGCACATGCTATACGATAGTGATCTACTATATGACGTATATGTTTTATATATCTGTATTGCTAAACATGGTATATGGTATAGGATAGTGGACTACTACATGATATATATGGTGTAGTGTATTTCCGCCGATTTGTAGGATTATCGCCGTGTTTGTCGTTTTTACGAAGAGGCGCGCAAGTACAAAGTGGAGCGAGCTATGCGGACCATCAAGAGACGTCTTACTGTAGCGCAAATTGGCACGCGTGCGTTGGGTTTGCTCTCATATTATTAGTGTTATATGTTTTGCATTGGTGCGCCTCCCCGTGTGCAAAGAATATTTAAGGACGAATTCTGGAACCCACTACTGCCACCACGACAAGCTTAAAATACAACATATATGCTTTATATGTCTATATTATTAAACATGGTATATGCTGTAAGATAGTGGACTTATTGCTTCATATATCCATATTCTTAATTATAATATATAGTTTGGCATAGTGGACTAGTATATCATGTCTATACGTGAGTCATTTCACATTTCGGCGGCAACCATCGAACTATTGCTTTTTCTCCGTAAACCGCTTTTCAACGTCGAACAATTGTTCCGTCGAGCACCATTTTGCAGGTATTTAACTCTATCTTTAGCGTACGACGTGGACATCATGTCGTAATAATCCACGTCATATATATATGGTAAAAATTGTTTTTCTAAATCGTCCATTTGTAAGCCGGAATAAACTGGGGTTTTTTTATTTTGTTGTTTAAATTGCGCAATCGGAGCCAAAGTGACGACGCTTCGGGGACCGGTCGGCGGCATCGAAGATACGCTGGACAAAATTGTACTTTCGCCATCGCTGGCCAACGAAGAAGCCGGAGATTTTTTCCTATCTTGAATAGTTGATAGATGGTTTTGGCTTTCCGGGATTGATGGTAAAGCGGATGATTTAAATGGCGGAGGAGTTGTCGATAACGGGTTTTCGTTGATTATTGTATCGCCCAATTGTGGTATCATACTTTGCGTAGCCTGTCTTAAGATATAAGAATTACTGTTTTGTAGAAGAATTTAAAAAAAAAATTTTGTAGAAAAAATTTGTAAAAAAATTTGTAAAAAATTTTGTAAAAAAAGTTTTTTAAAAAAAATTTTGTGAAAAAAATTTTGCAAAAAAAAAATTTTGCAAAAAAAAATTTTGTAAAAAGGTTTCAAAAAAATTTGTAAAAAGAAATTTGTAAAAAAATTATTGTGAAAAAAATTTTGGAAAAAAAATTTTGTAAAAAATTCACAAAAAAGCTTTGCAAAAAAAATTTAAAGAAATTTTGTAAAAAAAAATTTTAAAAAAAATGGAAAAAAAATTCGTAAAAAAATTTAAAACATTAAAAAATGTAAAATAAATTTGAATATCAAAGTATATTTAAATATTTAAATATATATAAAAAAAATTTTATAATAAAAATTTTAAGTATATAAGCATAATTACATATAAATTTTAAATATAGTTTTGGGGAATATATTGTGAATATGTAATTTAATGGTATTAATACATTAAAAAATTTTTGATATAGATTTATTTAAATAGGTTTAAATATATATTTGGGACATTTATTTAGAAATATAAACATATAAAAAAATTTTGTAAAAAAATTTAAAAAAAGTTTTGTAAAAAAATTTTGAAAAAATTGAAAAAAAATTGTGAAAAAAAATTTTGTGAAAAAAATTTTGCAAAAGCTCTAGAAAAAAATTTTTAAGAAAAATGTAAAAGATTTTGTGAAAAATTTTTGTACTCAAAAATTTGTAAAAAAAATTTTGTAAGAAAAACAATTTTGTAGAAAAATTTTTTAAAAAAATTGCAAAAAGTTTAGAAAAAATTCTTCAAGAAAAATGTAAAAAATTTTGTAAAGACAATTTTGTAAAAAAATTACGCAAAAAAAATTTTATAAAAAATTTTGTAAAAAAACTTTTGTAAAAAATTTTTTGTAAAAACAGCGTGGTAGAAAAAATTCGTAAAAAGAAATTTGTAAAGACAATTTTGTAAAAAAATCTTTAAAGAATTTTGTAAAAAAATTTTTAAAAAATTTTGTAAAAAAAAATTTAAGAAGGAAGCTTTGTAAAAAAAATTTGTAAAAAAATTTTGTGAAAAAAAATTTTGTAGAAAAAAATTTTCTAAAAAGTTAAGTAAAGAATTTTGGAAAAAAAAGATTTTCTAAAAAATGTAAAAAATTTTGTAAAAAACTTTGAAAAAAAAATTTTTCAAACTTTGCAAAAATAATTTTGTAAAAAAAAATTTTTATAAAATTTTGAAAAAAAATTTGCTGAAAAATTTTGAAAAAAAAATTGCTAGAAAATTTAAAAAAAATTTGGTGAAAAAATTTAAAAAAAAGCTTTGTAAAATAAGTTTTGTAAAAGAAATTTTGTAAAAAATTTTGAAAAAAAAGATTTTGTAAAAAAGGTGAAAAATTTTTTTAAAAACTTTGAAAAAAACATTTTTTTCAAATTTTGCAAAAATAATTTTGTAATAAAAATTTTTTATGAAATTTTGAAATCAAATTTGCTAAGAAATTTTGAAAAAAAATTTGCTAAAAAATTTTGAAAAAAAATTTGTTAAAAAATTTAAAAAAAAATTTGGTGAAAAAATTAAAAAAAAGCTTTGCAAAAGAAATTTTGTAAAAAATTTTGAAAAAAAAGATTTTGTAAAAACTTTAAAAAATTTTGTGAAAAACTTTGAAAAAAATTTTTTTTTTAAACTTCCCAAAAATAATTTTGTAATAAAAATTTTTTACAAAATTTGCTAAAAAAAATTTGCTAAAAAATTTAAAAAGAAAATTTCGTGAAAAATATTTAAAAAAAGCTTTGTAAAATAAATTTTATAAAAGAATGTTTGTAAAAAATTGTGTAAAAAATTTTGAAAAAAAAGATTTTGTAAAAAAGGTGAAAAATTTTTTTAAAAACTTTGAAAAAAACATTTTTTTCAAATTTTGCAAAAATAATTTTGTAATAAAAATTTTTTATGAAATTTTGAAATCAAATTTGCTAAGAAATTTTGAAAAAAAATTTGCTAAAAAATTTTGAAAAAAAATTTGTTAAAAAATTTAAAAAAAAATTTGGTGAAAAAATTAAAAAAAAGCTTTGCAAAAGAAATTTTGTAAAAAATTTTGAAAAAAAAGATTTTGTAAAAAATTTAAAAAATTTTGTGAAAAACTGAAAAAAAATTTTTTTTAATTTTTCCAAAAATAATTTTGTAATAAAAATTTTTTACAAAATTTGCTAAAAAAATTTTGCTAAAAAATTTAAAAAGAAAATTTGGTGAAAAATATTTAAAAAAAGCTTTGTAAAATAAATTTTATAAAAGAATGTTTGTAAAAAATTGTGTAAAAAATTTTGAAAAAAAAGATTTTGTAAAAAAGGTGAAAAATTTTTTTAAAAACTTTGAAAAAAACATTTTTTTCAAATTTTGCAAAAATAATTTTGTAATAAAAATTTTTTATGAAATTTTGAAATCAAATTTGCTAAGAAATTTTGAAAAAAAATTTGCTAAAAAATTTTGAAAAAAAATTTGTTAAAAAATTTAAAAAAAAATTTGGTGAAAAAATTAAAAAAAAAGCTTTGCAAAAGAAATTTTGTAAAAAATTTTGAAAAAAAAGATTTTGTAAAAAATGTAAAAAATTTTGTGAAAAACTTTGAAAAAAAATTTTTTTTTAAACTCCCCAAAAATAATTTTGTAATAAAAATTTTTTACAGAATTTGCTAAAAAAAATTTGCTAAAAAATTTAAAAAGAAAATTTGGTGAAAAATATTTAAAAAAAGCTTTGTAAAATAAATTTTATAAAAGAATGTTTGTAAAAAATTGTGTAAAAAATTTTGAAAAAAAAGATTTTGTAAAAAAGGTGAAAAATTTTTTTAAAAACTTTGAAAAAAAACATTTTTTTTCAAATTTTGCAAAAATAATTTTGTAATAAAAATTTTTTATGAAATTTTGAAATCAAATTTGCTAAGAAATTTTGAAAAAAAATTTGCTAAAAAATTTTGAAAAAAAATTTGTTAAAAAATTTAAAAAAAAATTTGGTGAAAAAATTAAAAAAAAGCTTTGCAAAAGAAATTTTGTAAAAAATTTTGAAAAAAAAGATTTTGTAAAAAATGTAAAAAATTTTGTGAAAAACTTTGAAAAAAAATTTTTTTTTAAACTCCCCAAAAATAATTTTGTAATAAAAATTTTTTACAGAATTTGCTAAAAAAAATTTGCTAAAAAATTTAAAAAGAAAATTTGGTGAAAAATATTTAAAAAAAGCTTTGTAAAATAAATTTTATAAAAGAATGTTTGTAAAAAATTGTGTAAAAAATTTTGAAAAAAAAGATTTTGTAAAAAAGGTGAAAAATTTTTTTAAAAACTTTGAAAAAAACATTTTTTTCAAATTTTGCAAAAATAATTTTGTAATAAAAATTTTTTATGAAATTTTGAAATCAAATTTGCTAAGAAATTTTGAAAAAAAATTTGCTAAAAAATTTTGAAAAAAAATTTGTTAAAAAATTTAAAAAAAAATTTGGTGAAAAAATTAAAAAAAAGCTTTGCAAAAGAAATTTTGTAAAAAATTTTGAAAAAAAAGATTTTGTAAAAAATTTAAAAAATTTTGTGAAAAACTGAAAAAAAATTTTTTTTAATTTTTCCAAAAATAATTTTGTAATAAAAATTTTTTACAAAATTTGCTAAAAAAATTTTGCTAAAAAATTTAAAAAGAAAATTTGGTGAAAAATATTTAAAAAAAGCTTTGTAAAATAAATTTTATAAAAGAATGTTTGTAAAAAATTGTGTAAAAAATTTTGAAAAAAAAGATTTTGTAAAAAATGTAAAAAATTTCTTAAAAACTTTGAAAAAAACATTTTTTCAAATTTTGCAAAAATAATTTTGTAATAAAAATTTTTTACAAAATTTTGAAAAAAAATTTGCTAAAAAAATTTGCTAAAAAATTTAAAAAGAAAATTTGGTGAGCAAATTTGGATAAAAGTTTTCTAAAATAAATTTTATTAAAGAATGTTTGTAAAAAATTGTGTAAAAAATTTTGAAAAAAGTTTTGTAAAAAATTTTGTAAAAAAAAGATTTTGTAAAATGCAAAAAATTTTGTAAAAAACTTTGAAAAAAATAATTTTTTTCAAACTTTGAAAAAATTATTTTGTAATAAAAATTTGCTAAAAAATTTAAAAAGAAAATTTGGTGAAAAATTTTGGAAAAAAGCTTTGTAAAATAAATTTTGTAAAAGAAATTTTGTAAAAAATTGTGTAAAAAATTTTGAAAAAAAAATTTTGAAAAAAAAGTTTTGTAAAAAATTTTGAAAAAAAAAATTTAAAACATTAAAAAATTAAAAAATAATACCTTCCAGCATTAATTTCTAATCGTTTATTCGCGTTATTCCTCTATAAAAAAATATTTAAATCAAAATTAAATTTTAAAAAAATTTAAATTTTTTTACCAAATTATTGCTCGTCGATGTAATTTGTCGCTTTTTAGGAAATATAAATCTCCAAATTTTTAAAATTGGCAGCCAAAAACGATTTTTGTAGCTTGGTAATTTGTAAATGGGGATAATTAGCAAATTTCGTCGACCATTGGCCATTGTTGGATTTTCGATCGTTATTATTGGAATTACTTGATCTTTAGCCGCTTGCTCATTTTCTTGTTTCTGTCTTTGCATCATTATATACGTATACGTCGTATGACCTGTCGCTACTAAAAAAATAAAAAATTCAAAAAAATTGAAAAAAATTTAAAAAAATTCAAAAAAGTTTAAAAAATCGAAAAATAAAAAAAACAATAAAAAAATTTCAAAATTTCAAAATTTCAAAACAATTAATTGAAATAAATTTTAATTAAAAAATAAATAAATTTTAACTAAAAAATTGATAAAATAAATTTAAATTAAAAAAAATTTAAAAAATTTAAATTGAAAAATAAATAAAATAAATTTGAATTAAAAAATAAATAAAAGAAATTTGAATTAAAAAATAAATAAAATAAATTTGAATTAAAAAATAAATAAAATAAATTTGAATTAAAAAATAAATAAAATAAATTTGAATTAAAAAATAAATAAAATAAATTTGAATTAAAAAATAATTGAAATAAATTTGAATATATTTTAGTATATTAACATATTTGAATAAATCAACATGTTTAAATATAATAAATATTTATATATATTAACAAATTTGAATATACTAAGAAATAAATATATTTTAATGTAAATATATCAAAACATATTAACATATTTATATAAATTAACATAATTAAATGTATTAACATATTCAAATGTGATATAATTTTATAAAAATCAATTTTAATTTAACTATATTTAAATTCAATTATATTCAAATTCAATTATATTTAAATTTAAATATATCTATTAACATACTTAAATATATTAATATATTCAAATATCGTATGTTTTTATAAAAATATATTAAAATTTAACAATATTTGAAATTAATTATAATCAAATTTAGTTATATTTAAATTTAAAAATATTTATCAACATATTTAAATATATTAATATGTTCAAATCTCATATGTTTTTATAAAAAAATACGTATACGTCGTATGACCTGTCGCTACTAAAAAAAATAACAAAAATAAATGAAAAATTCAGAAAAATTGAAAAAAATTTAAAAAAATTCAAAAAATTTTGAAAAAATTGAAAAATAAAAAAAAACAATAAAAAAATTTAAAAATTTAAACATTTCAAAAGAATTAATTTAAATCAATTTGAATTAAAAAATAAATAAAATAAATTTGAATATATTTTAATATATTAACATATTTAAATATATCAACATGTTTAAATATAATAAATATTTAAATATATTAACAAATTTGAATATACTAAGAAATAAATATATTTTAATTTAAATATATTGAAACATATTAACATATTTATATAAATTAACATAATTAAATATATTAACATATTCAAATGTGATATGTTTTTATAAAAATCAATTTTAATTTGACTATATTTAAATTCAATTATATTTAAATTTAAATATATTTATTAACATATTTAAATATCATATGTTTTTATAAAAATATATTTAAATTAAATTATATTTAAATTTTAATATATTTATTAACATATTTAAATATCATATGTTTTTATAAAAATATATTTAAATTAAATTATATTTAAATTTTAATATATTTATTAACATATTTAAATATCATATGTTTTTATAAAAATATACGTATACGTCGTATGACCTGTCGCTACTAAAAAAAATTTGAAAAATATTAAAAAAGAAAAAAACCGGAGAAAAATGTGAATATATTAAAATTTTAATTATTTAATTTTTTTAATTTAAATTTAAAAAAAATTAAATATAAAAAAACTTGAAAAAAATTTAAAATAAAATCTAAAGAAAATTAAAAAATTAAAAAATAAAAGAAAAAACAAAAAAATGAATGGATAAATTTAAAAAAAATAAAAATCAAAAATCAAATAAAAAAATTAAAAAATGAAAAAAAGCATAATTAAAAAAATTAAAAAAAATTAATTTAAATAAACTCAAATTAAAAAATAAATGGAATAAATTCAAATATATTTTAATATATTAACATATTTTAATATAATAACATATTTAAATATATTAACATATTTGAATATATTACTATATTTAAATATATTAACATATTTAAACATAACATTTTTAAATGTACATATGTATTTATTTAAATATATTTAAATATTTAAATTTAAATATATATATATATATATATATATATGAATATTTTCAAATTTAAATATATATAAATATATTGACACATTTTAAAATATTAACATGTTCAAATATAGATACATATTTATATAAGTATATTTGAATTTAAATATATCTTAATATATAAACACTTTTAAATATAAAGATATTTAAATATAGATATATATTTATATAAATATATTTTAATTTAAATATATTTAAATTCAAATATACTTGAATTTAAATATATTTTAATAAATTAATATATTTAAATATACTAACGTTATAAATAAACATATGTATTTATATGAATATATTTAAATATTTAAATTTAAATATATTCAAATAAATGAATATTTTCAAAATTAAATATATATAAATATATTGACACATTTTAAAATATAAACAAACTTAAATAAAGATATGTATTCATATAAATATATTTAAATTTAAATATATTTAAATTTAAATATATTTAAATTTAAATATATTCCAATATATTAGTATATTTAAATATATCAACATATTTAAATATGCTAATATATTTAAATATATAAATATATTAAAATATGTTAATATATTAAAATATATTTGAATTTATTCCATTTATTTTTTAATTTAAGTTTATTTAAATTAATTTTTATTAAATTTTATTAATTTTTAATTTTTAATTAATAAAATTTTATTAAATAATAATAAATGTTATAATAAATAAATAATAATAATTCAAAAATTATTAATTATTAAAATTATTAGTTATCAATTATTATTATTTATTATTATTATAAATTAGTAATAAATTATTAATTATTATAATTATACTTGAAAAGATTCAAACTTTGAAATATAATGCAATATGTTTATATATGTTTATATAATTAAAGATATTTATATATTTGAATATATTTATGAACATAAATATATCAATATATTTGATTGTATTTAAATTTATTTAAATATATTTATATACTTAAATTCAAATTTTTTTTGTTTTCTTATTATACTTTAATTTGTTTTATTTTTTCATTTTTCTTTATTAATTTTTATATTATTATAATTTATTATTTATATTTTTTTATATTTATTTATATATATTTTTATACATTTAATTTTATATTAATCTATATATATTCATATATATATATATATTTTTTTTATTTATATGTTTTTAATTTTTTCCTTTTCTTTTTTCTAATTCTTATTTTTTATTTATTTACATTTCTACATTTATATATATTATCTATATTTATATCCTTCATTGTATTTATTAATATTTTTTTATATATATTCTTTTTTATATTTTTGTGTCTTTTTAAGTTTTATATTTTTTTATTCTTATTTATTTATACTTAGATATATTATACATATATTTTTTATATGTTTTTATTTTTTAAGATTATTTTTATTTTTCTGTTATTTATATTTATATGTTAAATATTATTTACATTTATATATATTTTATATATTTGTACATTTTTTCTCAAATTTATTTTTATATATTTACAAAAATTCTTTTTTTATTTATAAGTTTTTATGTTTCTAAATTCTTTTTATTTTTTTATATTAATATGTTTTTCATATATTTTTCTTTATTTATACTTATATGTTTTATATATGTTTTTATATTTTTTATTGGTTTATATTTATATCTTATATATTACTTACAATTATATATATATCATATAAATTTATATGTTTTTTATATTTATTTATATATACTTATAAAAACCATTTTTTAGTTATATGTTTTTTATTTATTTTTTTAATTGTTTATATTTATATGCTTTTTTATATTTTTATTTATTTATACTTATATACATATTTTTTTCTCTGTATTTTTTTAATTTTTTTCGTTTTCTTTCTTTGATACTTTTTATTTTTTTGTTTATTTTATATTTATATGATATATATTTATATGTTATATTTATTTATGTATATACTCATATTTTTTTACTTATATGTTTTTAGTTGTTTTCATTTTGTTTCTTTTTATTTGTTTATATTATTAATGTGTTTTTAATTTTTTTATTTATTTATACTTGTATAAATCATATATATATATGTTTGACTATATTTTATTTTTTCATTTATGTTTATATTTTTTTCTTTCTCTTTTTTTCTTATTTTTTTAATTATTTATATTTGTATGCTATATATTATTTATATTTATGTGCATTTTGTATATTTATTATTAATTTTTTTATTTTAATAATTTTAATTTAATAAAAAATATTTTATAAATATTTTTTATTTAAAAATATAAAAATATTTATCATATCAAATGCACTTACTTAAACGGGCATGGAAGATGAGCAAATGGGCAGTGAGGCACAAAATAATGAGGCTAATTAACATTGCTATTGATAATAAGAAAGTCCATAGCACGCTATTAATTTCTATTCCGAATAATCGAAATTTTTCTATAAAAAAATCTAAAAAATAATTAATTAATTAATTAATTAAAATAAACTTTTTTACCTCCATTATTAATTAATAAATGCGGAAAATTAACCTTCATTATCAATTCGGTAATTGTTAATACAAAAATGAATAACATAATTATTAAAGTCGATGATACGTAAACGAGAAATACCCTAAAAAAAAGATTTTTATTAATTAACCTGTAATTTGACGAAAATTGTTAATTAATTAACAATTAAAATTTCTGATTAATTAACCTGTAATTTTTGGCTCCTATGCAATTATTAAGCCATTTACAATGATGATCAAAATTCAAGACACATTTGTTACATTGGCGGCAGTGTTTCGACGTTGGATTTCTGAATAATTAATAAAGTTTTTAAATATAAACAAAAAAGCAATAAATATAAATATAATACAAATATATAATAAATCAAAATAAATTAAATGTTATGAATAAAATAAATAAAATAAACAAAATGAATAAAACAAAAAACTTTAAAAAAAATAAAGAAAATAAACAAAATAAACAAAATGAATAAAATAAATAAAATGAATAAAACTGAAAACTAAACGAAATAAATGAAAGACAAAATAAATAACATAAAAAATGAATAAAACAAAAAACTAAAAAAAAGAAAATAAACAAAATGAATAAAACTAAAGACTAAAGAATATAAATAAATTAAACAAAATAAACAAAATGAATAAAATAGACAAAATGAATAAAATAAACAAAAAGAATAAAATAAACAAAATGAATAAAACTGAAAGCTAAACAAAATAAATAACATAAACAAAATGAATAGAACAAAAAACTAAAAAAATAGAGAAAATAAACAAAATGAATAAAATAAACAAAATGAATAACATAAACAAAATGAATAAAATAAACAAAATGAATAAAATAAACAAAATGAATAAAATAAACAAAATGAATAAAATAAACAAAATGAATAAAAGTAAAGACTAAAAAATATAAAGAAAATAAACAAAATCAATAAAATAAACAAAATGAATAAAATAAACAAAATGAATAAAATAAAAAAAATGAATAAAATAAACAAAATGAATAAAATAAACAAAATAACCGAAATGAATAAAATAAACAAAATAACCAAAATGAATAAAATAAACAAAATGAATTAAACAAAAAACTTAACAATATAAAAAAATTAACAAAATAAGTGAAATTAACAAAATCAATAAAATAAATAAAATATATAAAAAAAATAAAATAAATAAAATAAATAAAATGAATAAAATAAATAAAATAAATAAAATAAATAAAATAAATAATATAAATAAAAAAAACAAATAAATAAATAAAACCAATAAAACAAATAAAATAAATAAAACCAATAAAACAAACAAAACAAATAAAATAAATAATACAAATAAAACAAAAAAATAAATAAAATAAATAAACTAAATTAAATCAACAAAATCAGTAAAATAAAAAAAATAAATAAAAGGATCAGAATAAATATAATAAATAAAATAAATAAAATAAATAAAATAAATAAAATAAATAAAATAAATAAAATGAATATAATAAATGAAATGAACAAAATCAATAAAATAAAAAAAAATAAAAGGATCAGAATAAATATAATAAATAAAATTAACAAAAAAATAAATAAAATAAATAAAATGAATGAAATGAATAAAATAAATAAAATCGATAAAATGAATAAAATAAATAAAATACATAAAAAATAAAATGAACAAAATAAATGAAATTAATGAAAGGAATAAAATAAATAAAATAAATAAAATAAAACTATATATATAATATATAATATTATATAATATAATATAACTATACAATACATATGATATATAATATAATATAAAAAACATATAATATAAAATCAATATATAAAATAATATACATAATATACAAATAAAATAAAATAAAATAAAATAATAAAATAAAATAAAATAAAATGAAATAAAATAAAATAAAATAAAATAAAATAAAATAAAATAAAATAAAATAAAATAAAATAAAATAAAATAAAATAAAATAAAATAAAATAAAATAAAATAAAATAAAATAAAATAAAATAAAATAATAAAATAAAATAAATAAAATAAAATAAAATAAAATAAAATAAAATAAAATAAAATAAAAAAAAATAAAATAAAATAAAATAAAATAAAATAATAAAATAAAAAAAATTAAATAAAAATATTAAAATTTAATGTTTTTGTATTTTATATTTAAATCTTACATGATCGTTTCGCAAATATTACAAAAAAAATTTTGATCTATAACATGAGCGTGTTGTTGTCTATCAAATGTTGGTCTTGGGACGCCTTTGATTTTTTTTTGAACCGCATCATCCGCCGGATCAATCGACGTAACTACCACATTTAAAATTATATTTATTGTCGTTATAAATGCCAGAAACTACAAAAAAAGAAAAAAACAATTAAATTATATACATTTTAATTATAATTTTTTTATAATTTAAATTAAAATTCAAATTAAAATAAAAATTTTAATATAATTTTTATATAATTTAAATTTTAAATATAATTTAAATTTTGAATATAATTTAAAATTTAAATATAATTAAATTTAAATATAATTTAAAATTTAAGTATAATTTAAAATTTAAATATAATTTAAAATTTAAATATAATTTAAAATTTAAATATAATTTAAAATTTAAATATAATTTAAAATTTAAGTATAATTTAAAATATAAGTATAATTTAAAATTTAAGTATAATTTAAAATTTAAATATAATTTCAAATTAAAATTTAGTTTACTTTTATACTTATATTTTGTGCAAATTATATTAAATTGTATTTTTTGTATATTATATTTCAACTTTGGTTTATATTTAACTTTTCTTATATTCAATTTTTTTATATTTAAGAAGTCAATTTTGTATTAAATTTTCTAATTTTAATTTTTTTATTTTCAACTTTTTTTGTATTAAACTTTTTTTACATTAAGTTTTTTTTAGATTTAAATTTTTTATCAAATATTATTTTTGTATATTTAATTTTATTTTACATTTAACTTTTTTTGTATTAAACTTTTTTTACATTAAGTTTTTTTTAGATTTAAATTTTTTATCAAATATTATTTTTGTATATTTAATTTTATTTTACATTTAACTTTTTTTGTATTAAACCTTTTTTACATTAAGTTTTTTTAGATTTAAATTTTTCATCAAATATTATTTTTGTATATTTAATTTTATTTTACATTTAACTTTATTTTATATTAAACTTGTTTTATATTTAAGTTTATTTTAAATTGAAATTTTTTTTATATTTTAAGTTTTTTTGTATTTAATTTTTTATTTCTTACTTAAATTCATTTTATATTATACTTTTTTAGATTTAACTTTATTTTATTTTCAGGTTTATTTTCTATTTAATTTTTATTTTATATTTAAGTTTACTTTTGTATTTAATTTTATTTTATACTTGATTTTATTTTATATTTAATTTTATTTTATATTTAATTTTATTTTATATTTAGTTTTATTTTGTATTTAATTTTATTTTATATTTAACTTTTTTTATATTAAACTTTTTTTATATTTGAGTTTACTCTGTATTTAATATTATATAATGTTTAAGTTTGTTTAATATTTAAGTTTATTTTACATTGAAATTTATTTATATTTGAGTTCATTCTATATTTAACTTTATTTCAAATTCAACTTTTTTATGTCTAAGTTTATTTTATATTGTATTTTGTTTAATATTGAATTTTGTTTTATATTTAATTAACTTTTATATTCAAATTGATTTTATATTTAATTTAATTTTATATTCAATTTTATTTTAAAATTATTTTTATTTTACATTCAATTCAATTTTATATTCAATATTATTTTTATGTCTTTGTTTATTTTATACTAAATTTTGTTTTATATTCAATTTTTCTTTAAATTTAATTTAATTTTATATTTATTTTTATTTGACATTTAATTCGTTTTTATATTCAATATTATTCTTTATTTAATTTTTTTATATTAAACATTTTTCATATTCTAGTTTACTTTATATTTAATTTCGTTTTATATGTAATTTAATTTTTAATTAAATTTTATTTTATATTAGATTTTGTTTTATTTCAGTTTTATTTTATGTTTAATTTTATTTTATATTAAACTTTTTTATAGTTGAGTTTATTCTATATTTGACTTTATTGTATATTCAACTTTTTTATATCGAAGTTTATTTTAAATTTAGCTTTATTTTATATTAAATTCTTTTTTATGATTAGTTTTATTTTTTGTATTTAAGTTTTTTATATTAAACTTACTTTTTTATGTTTAAGTTTATTTTACATTTAAGTTTGTTTTGTATTTAACTTTATTGTATATTTAACTCTATTCCATATTAAACTTTTTTTAAATTTAAGTATATTTCATATGTAGCATTATCTTATATTTATTTTTAAGATTGTTTTATATTCCAATTTATTTTATGTTTAACTTTTTTTATATCAGACTTTTTTATGATTAACTTTATTATATATTTAATTTTTTTTATATTTAACTTTATTTTATATTTAACTTTATTTTTAATTTCTCTGCATGTCGCGTATAGCGCAAAAATTATATAATTTTAATTATAGACAATTTTTTTTTTAATTTACCATATTTGAATATAATTTGATGGTCGACGAGTTTTATTTTATATTAGACTTTTTTATATTAAACTGTATTATATATTTATTTTTATGTTATATTAAACTTTATTATATATTTAAGTTTATTTTATGTTTAACTTTATTCTATATTCAACTTTTTTATATCGAAGTTTATTTTAAATTTAGCTTTATTTTATATTAAATTCCATTTTATAATTTGTTTTATTTTATATTAAATTTTTTTATGTTAGACTTTTTTTTATATTTGATTTTATTTTATCTTTAAGTTTATTTTTAATTTCTCTACATTTAAATATAAATGTCGCGTATACCGCAAAAATTATATAATTTTAATTATAGACAATTTTTGTTTAATTTACCATATTTAAATATAATTTGATCGTCGACGAGTTTTATTTTATATTAAACTTTTTTTATATTAAACTTTATTATATATTTAATTTTATTTTATATTTAACTTTATTTTATATTTCTCTACATTTAACCATAAAACACCGTTTACGGGGAAAAATTATAATTTAAATTATATACAATTTTTTTCGTTTAATTTACCATATTTGAATATAATTTAATCATCGACGAGTTTTATTTTATATTAAACTTTATTATATATATATATTTTTATTTTATAATTTCATTTTATTTTTAAGATTATTTTATATTCCAATTTATTTTATATTTAATTTTATTTTATATTAAATTTTATTTTATATTTCACTACAATTAACCATAAAACGCCGCAAAAAATATATAATTTTAATTATAGACAATTTTTTTTGTTTAATTTACCATATTTAAATATAATTTGATCATCGACGATTCCAACGACGCGACCAATACAAAAAATGACATAATCAAAAGACAAATGGCCAAAAACCAAGCCAACAATTGTAAAGGGTGCGGAGGTTTTGTCCAACCGTTGACGCGACTCATATTTTCGACCATATTATTATTGCGCGAGGAGCGAGAGCCGTTAAAGCTTTTCGAATAACGAAAGCCTGGCGTTGTTATGGCTACGGCGACGTATCGATTTTAAGAATTGATATACGTGTATATATATATATATATATATATATATATACAGGTATAACATATAACATATAACATATAACATATAACATATAGCTAATTAGTCATTAGAATTGACGTCGTCGACCTGTCGAGAAACATATGTTTAAATGAGTAAAAAAGGCTAATAATGTTCAAGTTAGCTTACATTTTATAAAAGTTGTAGATGAGAAAAAATGTAATAGCTTTCGACGTCGCTTCGCGCATCTTTCTTATACAATAATTAAGCCAATTATGATGCTAGAAAATCGATTCCAAGGCTCTCAACTAGCTTAGTTTTCTTTGTTCGGGGCATGGCTTACGAACACGTATCGTTATTAAATAACAAATCGAAATATTTATATTCTGGTGGTCGATCGGTGGATATTTGCCCTCCTAAAAATATTATGTCCGATAAAAATTTAACGTCCAGTTTAACATATCCGGAAAATTTGAAAATTTGTGATCACGGCCAGCATGATCATTCCAATAAAGCCTCATCATCGTCTGATTCGAAAAATCCATTCTACGAAGTTAGCAACGAATATATGCGTTTAAGCGGCTACGCTAGGCAATTTACAAAATTATTACAAAAAAATTGTAAACGTAAATGCGAAAATATTGAAATGCCGCCGCCGACAATTATCGATATGACGCCCGAAATCAATGATCCCGATCCCGATTGCCAAGATTTGTCAAAAAATGTGGGCAGCCCCTATGGCATTTTATGGAAAAATCCACCCAATTTTAAACGTATTAAACGACGAAAACAATTATTCCTCTTAAAAACTAAAGCTTGTTATATGGCCGTATTGTTCAGCTTGATTGGTTTAATTTGCGCTATATTGGAAGCGGAATTGATCGCCAATCAATATACCACGAAAGTAAGATTTAAAAAAAAAAAGGAAAAAAGCTTACTCTAGAAAATTTTCTTGTTTTTTTCTTCTTTTTTTGGTTTTTTTTTGCTTCTTTTTTGTTTTTTTTGTTTCTTTTATTTCTTTTGTTTCTTTTGTTTTTTTGTTTAATTTGTTTCTTTTGTTTCTTTTGTTTCTTTCCTTTCTCTTCTTTCTTTTGTTTCTTTAATTTCTTTCCTTTCTTTTCTTTCTTTTCTTTTTTTTTGTTTCTTTCGTTTCTCTTGATACTTTTCTTTCTTTTGTTTTTTTTGTTTCTTTTTTGTTTTTTTTGTTTCTTTTATTTCTTTTGTTTCTTTTGTTTTTTTGTTTAATTTGTTTCTTTTGTTTCTTTTGTTTCTTTCCTTTCTCTTCTTTCTTTTGTTTCTTTAATTTCTTTCCTTTCTTTTCTTTCTTTTGTTTTTTTTTTGTTTTTTTTGTTTCTTTTATTTCTTTTGTTTCTTTTGTTTTTTTGTTTAATTTGTTTCTTTTGTTTCTTTTGTTTCTTTCCTTTCTCTTCTTTCTTTTGTTTCTTTAATTTCTTTCCTTTCTTTTCTTTCTTTTGTTTTTTTTTGTTTCTTTCGTTTCTTTTGATACTTTTCTTTCTTTTGTTTTTTTTTGTTTCTTTTTTGTTTTTTTTGTTTCTTTTATTTCTTTTGTTTCTTTTGTTTTTTTTCTTTCTTTTATTTTTTGTTTCTTTAGTTTCTTTTGTTTTTTCTTCTTTTGTTTCTTTTGTTTTTTTTGTTTCTTTTGTTTTTTTGTTTCTTTTGTTTTCTTGTTTTTTTTGTTTCTTTTGTTTTTTTGTTTCTTTTGTTTTTTTGTTTCTTTTGTTTTCTTGTTTTTTTTTGTTTCTTTTGTTTTTTTGTTTCTTTTGTTTTTTTGTTTCTTTTGTTTCTTTTGTTTTTTTGTTTCTTTTGTTTATCTTGTTTCCTTGGCTTCTTTTTCCTTCTTTTGTTTCTTTTGTTTTTTTTGTTTCTTTTGTTTTTTTGTTTCTTTTGTTTTCTTGTTTTTTTTGTTTCTTTTGTTTTTTTGTTTTTTTTGTTTTTTTGTTTCTTTTGTTTTCTTGTTTTTTTTTGTTTCTTTTGTTTTTTTGTTTCTTTTGTTTTTTTGTTTCTTTTGTTTCTTTTGTTTTTTTGTTTCTTTTGTTTATCTTGTTTCCTTGGCTTCTTTTTCCTTCTTTTGTTTCTTTTGTTTTTTTTGTTTCTTTTGTTTTTTTGTTTCTTTTGTTTTCTTGTTTTTTTTGTTTCTTTTGTTTTTTTGTTTTTTTTGTTTTTTTGTTTCTTTTGTTTTCTTGTTTTTTTTTGTTTCTTTTGTTTTTTTGTTTCTTTTGTTTTTTTGTTTCTTTTGTTTCTTTTGTTTTTTTGTTTCTTTTGTTTATCTTGTTTCCTTGGCTTCTTTTTCCTTCTTTTGTTTCTTTTGTTTTTTCTTTCTTTTGTTTCTTTTGTTCCTTTTGTTTCTTTCGTCCCTTTTCTTTCCTCAGTTTCCTTTGTCTCTTTTCTTTCCTTTATTTCTTTTCTTTTTTTGTTTCTTTTGTTTCTTTTATTCATTTTTTGGTTTCTTTTGTTTCTGTTTCTTTTGTTCCTTTTCTTCCTTTTTTATTTTTTTTCTTATTGGAAGCGGAATATACACGACAAAAGTAACATTTGAAAAAAACAAAAAAAAAGTTTACTGTAGAAAATTGGTTTTTTTTGTTTGTTTTTTTCTTTTGTTTCTTTTGTTTCTTTTGTTTCCTTCGTTTCTTTCGTTTTTTTAATTTGCGCTATATTGGAAGCGGGATTGATCGCCAATGAATATACAACGAAAGTAAGAATTAAAAAAAAGAAAAAACTTACTGTAGAAATTTTTTTGTTTTTTTTTTGTTTATTTTTGTTTTTTTTTGCTTCTTTTGTTTTTTTTTTTGTTTCTTTTATTTCTTTTGTTTCTTTTGTTTTTTTGTTTAATTTGTTTCTTTTGTTTCTTTTGTTTCTTTCCTTTCTCTTCTTTCTTTTGTTTCTTTAATTTCTTTCCTTTCTTTTCTTTCTTTTGTTTTTTTTGTTTCTTTCCTTTCTCTTCTTTCTTTCGTTTCTTTTGATACTTTTCTTTCTTTTCTTTTTTTTGTTTCTTTTTTGTTTTTTTTGTTTCTTTTATTTCTTTTGTTTCTTTTGTTTTTTTTGTTTAATTTGTTTCTTTTGTTTCTTTTGTTTCTTTCCTTTCTCTTCTTTCTTTTGTTTCTTTAATTTCTTTCCTTTCTTTTCTTTCTTTTCTTTTTTTTGTTTCTTTTTTGTTTTTTTTTGTTTCTTTTATTTCTTTTGTTTCTTTTGTTTTTTTGTTTAATTTATTTCTTTTGTTTCTTTTGTTTCTTTCCTTTCTCTTCTTTCTTTTGTTTCTTTAATTTCTTTCCTTTCTTTTCTTTCTTTTGTTTTTTTTGTTTCTTTCCTTTCTCTTCTTTCTTTCGTTTCTTTTGATACTTTTCTTTCTTTTCTTTTTTTTGTTTCTTTTTTGTTTTTTTTGTTTCTTTTATTTCTTTTGTTTCTTTTGTTTTTTTTGTTTAATTTGTTTCTTTTGTTTCTTTTGTTTCTTTCCTTTCTCTTCTTTCTTTTGTTTCTTTAATTTCTTTCCTTTCTTTTCTTTCTTTTCTTTTTTTTGTTTCTTTTTTGTTTTTTTTTGTTTCTTTTATTTCTTTTGTTTCTTTTGTTTTTTTGTTTAATTTATTTCTTTTGTTTCTTTTGTTTCTTTCCTTTCTCTTCTTTCTTTTGTTTCTTTAATTTCTTTCCTTTCTTTTCTTTCTTTTGTTTTTTTTTGTTTCTTTCCTTTCTCTTCTTTCTTTTGTTTCTTTAATTTCTTTCCTTTCTTTTCTTTCTTTTGTTTTTTTTGTTTCTTTCGTTTCTTTTGATACTTTTCTTTCTTTTGTTTTTTTGTTTCTTTTTTGTTTTTTTTGTTTCTTTTATTTCTTTTGTTTCTTTTGTTTTTTTTGTTTAATTTGTTTCTTTTGTTTCTTTTGTTTCTTTCCTTTCTCTTCTTTCTTTTGTTTCTTTAATTTCTTTCCTTTCTTTTCTTTCTTTTCTTTTTTTTGTTTCTTTTTTGTTTTTTTTTTGTTTCTTTTATTTCTTTTGTTTCTTTTGTTTTTTTGTTTAATTTATTTCTTTTGTTTCTTTTGTTTCTTTCCTTTCTCTTCTTTCTTTTGTTTCTTTAATTTCTTTCCTTTCTTTTCTTTCTTTTGTTTTTTTTTGTTTCTTTCCTTTCTCTTCTTTCTTTTGTTTCTTTAATTTCTTTCCTTTCTTTTCTTTCTTTTGTTTTTTTTGTTTCTTTCGTTTCTTTTGATACTTTTCTTTCTTTTGTTTTTTTGTTTCTTTTTTGTTTTTTTTGTTTCTTTTATTTCTTTTGTTTCTTTTGTTTTTTTGTTTAATTTGTTTCTTTTGTTTCTTTTGTTTCTTTCCTTTCTCTTCTTTCTTTTGTTTCTTTAATTTCTTTCCTTTCTTTTCTTTCTTTTGTTTTTTTTGTTTCTTTCCTTTCTCTTCTTTCTTTTGTTTCTTTAATTTCTTTCCTTTCTTTTCTTTCTTTTGTTTTTTTTGTTTCTTTCGTTTCTTTTGATACTTTTCTTTCTTTTGTTTTTTTGTTTCTTTTTTGTTTTTTTTGTTTCTTTTATTTCTTTTGTTTCTTTTGTTTTTTTGTTTAATTTGTTTCTTTTGTTTCTTTTGTTTCTTTCCTTTCTCTTCTTTCTTTTGTTTCTTTAATTTCTTTCCTTTCTTTTCTTTCTTTTGTTTTTTTTGTTTCTTTCCTTTCTCTTCTTTCTTTTGTTTCTTTAATTTCTTTCCTTTCTTTTCTTTCTTTTGTTTTTTTTGTTTCTTTCGTTTCTTTTGATACTTTTCTTTCTTTTGTTTTTTTTGTTTCTTTTTTGTTTTTTTTGTTTCTTTTATTTCTTTTGTTTCTTTTGTTTTTTTGTTTAATTTGTTTCTTTTGTTTCTTTTGTTTCTTTCCTTTCTCTTCTTTCTTTTGTTTCTTTAATTTCTTTCCCTTCTTTTCTTTCTTTTGTTTTTTTTGTTTCTTTCCTTTCTCTTCTTTCTTTTGTTTCTTTAATTTCTTTCCTTTCTTTTCTTTCTTTTGTTTTTTTTGTTTCTTTCGTTTCTTTTGATACTTTTCTTTCTTTTGTTTTTTTTGTTTCTTTTTTGTTTTTTTTTGTTTCTTTTATTTCTTTTGTTTCTTTTGTCTTTTTTCTTTCCTTTTCCTTTGTCTCTTTTCTTTCCTTCCTTTCGTTTCTTTTATTTCTTTTATTTCTTTTTTTCTTTTGTTTCTTTTTCTGCTTTTTTTTGTTTCTTTTTCTGCTTTTGTTTCCTTCGTTTCTTTCGTTTTTTTAATTTGCGCTATATTGGAAGCGCAATTGATCGTCAATCAATATACCACGAAAGTAAGATTGAAAAAAAAGCTTACTGTAGAAAATTGTTTTTTTTTTGTTTTTTTCGTTTTTTTTGCTTTATTTGTTTCTTTTGTTTCTTTTGTTTTTTTTATTTCTTTCGTTTCTTTTCTTTCTTCAGTTTCTTTTGGCTCTCTTCTTTCCTTAGTTCCTTTGTTTTTTTTTTTGTTTCTTTTGTTTCTTATGTTTTTTTGTTTCCTTTCTTTCCTTAGTTCTTTTGTTTTTTTTTTGTTTCTTTTGTTTCTTTTGTTTTCTTCTGTTTCTTTTGTTTCTTCTGTTTCCTTTGTTTCTTTTATTTCTTCTATTTCTTTTGTTTTTTTTCTTCCTTTTCTTTTCTTAGTTTCTTTTGTTTCTTTTCCTTCTTTCGTTTCTTTTCTTTCTTTAGTTTCCTTTGTTTTTTTGTTTCTTTTGTTTCTTCTATTTCTTTTGTTTTTTTTTGTTTCTTTTGTTTCTTTTGTTTTCTTCTGTTTCTTTTGTTTTTTCTGTTTCCTTTGTTTCTTTTATTTCTTCTATTTCTTTTGTTTTTTTTTCTTCCTTTTCTTTTCTTAGTTTCTTTTGTTTCTTTTCCTTCTTTCGTTTCTTTTCTTTCTTTAGTTTCCTTTGTTTTTTTGTTTCTTTTGTTTCTTCTATTTCTTTTGTTTTTTTTTGTTTCTTTTGTTTCTTTTGTTTTCTTCTGTTTCTTTTGTTTCTTCTGTTTCCTTTGTTTCTTTTATTTCTTCTATTTCTTTTGTTTTTTTTCTTCCTTTTCTTTTCTTAGTTTCTTTTGTTTCTTCTATTTCTTTTGTTTTTTTTTGTTTCTTTTGTTTCTTTTGTTTTCTTCTGTTTCTTTTGTTTTTTCTGTTTCCTTTGTTTCTTTTATTTCTTCTATTTCTTTTGTTTTTTTTCTTCCTTTTCTTTTCTTAGTTTCTTTTGTTTCTTTTCCTTCTTTCGTTTCTTTTCTTTCTTTAGTTTCCTTTGTTTTTTTGTTTCTTTTGTTTCTTCTATTTCTTTTGTTTTTTTTTGTTTCTTTTGTTTCTTTTGTTTTCTTCTGTTTCTTTTGTTTCTTCTGTTTCCTTTGTTTCTTTTATTTCTTCTATTTCTTTTGTTTTTTTTCTTCCTTTTCTTTTCTTAGTTTCTTTTGTTTCTTCTATTTCTTTTGTTTTTTTTTGTTTCTTTTGTTTCTTTTGTTTTCTTCTGTTTCTTTTGTTTTTTCTGTTTCCTTTGTTTCTTTTATTTCTTCTATTTCTTTTGTTTTTTTTCTTCCTTTTCTTTTCTTAGTTTCTTTTGTTTCTTTTCCTTCTTTCGTTTCTTTTCTTTCTTTAGTTTCCTTTGTTTTTTTGTTTCTTTTGTTTCTTCTATTTCTTTTGTTTTTTTTGTTTCTTCTATTCCTTTCGTTTTTTTGTTTCTTTTGTTTATTTTGTTTCCTTGGCTTCTTTTCCTTCTTTTATTTCTTTTGTTTCTTTTGTTTCTTCTATTTGTTTTATTCCTTTTGTTTTTTGTTTCTTTTGTTTTTTTTTGTTTTTTTCCCCTCCCTTTATTCCTTTTGTTTCTTTTGTTTCTTTTGTTTCTTTTGTTTCTTCTGTTTCTTTTGTTTTTTTGTTTCTTTTGTTTTTTTCTTTCTTTTGTTTCTTCTATTCCTTTCGTTTTTTTGTTTCTTTTGTTTATTTTGTTTCCTTGCCTTCTTTTCCTTCTTTTATTTCTTTTGTTTCTTTTGTTTCTTTTGTTTCTTCTATTTGTTCTATTTCTTTTGTTTTTTGTTTCTTTTGTTTCTTCTGTTTCTTTTGTTTTTTTGTTTCTTTTGTTTTTTTTTTGTTTCTTTAGTTTTTTTTCTTTTCCTTCCTTTGTTCCTTCTGTTTCTTTTGTCTCTTTTCTTTATTTTGTTTGTTTAGTTTTTCTTATTTTTTCCTCATTTTGTTTCTTTTCCTTCTTTTTTCTTCCTTTGTCTTCTTTTTTTCTTTCTTTTCTCCTTTTTTGTGTTTTTCTTTTTCTTTCTTCACTTTGTTTTATTGTTTTTCATTTCTTTTTTTCATTATAGTTTTTATTGTTTCTCTCTTTCTTTCTTTTTCCCTTTTGTTTCTTTGTTTTTTTTCGTTTTGTTTCTCTTCTTTATTTAGTTTGTTCTGTTGTTGTTTTTTTCGTCATTGTTTCTGTCGTTTCTTTTTTGCTCCTTTTGTTTCTTTTGTTTTTGTTTTTTTCCTTTTTTCGTTTTGTTTCTTTAGTTTCTTTTGTTGTTTTTTCCTTTTCTTTTTCCCACATTGTTTCTCTTCATTTTTTCCTTTTTCTTTTCTTTCTTGAATTTCCTCTATAATCAAGAATGTTGATGATGAGATTCTAAATTTCATCTGGCTTCTTCTCTAATGAGAACTCTAATCAAGCATAATTCAATAAAGCAAGGGGGGAAAATATTCAATCATTGATGAAGGTATACTGTAGTTTTTTTACAAAAGTATAAAAAATGAGGATTTTTATGCATTATTTTTTGAGTGTATTACTTTTTTTATTTTTTGGTAATTTTTTTACTTGTTTCTTTTCTTTTGTTTTTTGGTTTGATTTCTATTTCTTTTCCTTTTCTTTCTTTCTTTTGTTTCTTTTTTCTCTTTCTTTTGCTTCCTTTCTCATTTTCTTCCTTTTTCTTCATTCCTTATTTCTGTACCGTTTTCTTTTGTTTTGTTTCTTTTCTGTCTTTCCCTTCTCTTTTTTTGTGTTTTTTTGTTCTTTCTTTCTGTTATTCTTGATTTTTTTTGTTTTCTTTCTTTGTTTTTTTCTTTTTTCTTTGTTTTTTTTTCTTTTCTTTTCTTTTTAACAATAAAAAAAAAGCTTACTGTAGAAATTTTTTTCATTATCTAGCATCATTACTTTTCGCATTTTTTGCGAACAATCATCGTATTAACGACTTTGATTTTAATGTCGCTTATCGCTTGGTATCATATAATTGAAATTCAGGTTAGTAGAAAAAAAAGTGGATTACTGTAGCAAAAACAAAATTTTTTTTTTGAAGATTACGATCATCGATAGCGGAGCCTGCGATTGGCAGGTTACTGTAACAAGTCAACGTATTGTTCAACTTAGCATAGAATTATTAGTTTGCTCTATTTCACCATTTCCAAGTATGTAAATTTAGCAATTTTTTAAAATTTGAAAAGATTAAAATTTTTTCCATTTTTATGCCTTTATCGCACCCAAAATTTTGTAGAAATTTTCAAGTCGATTATCTCAATCAAAAATTAAGATCCAGTCATAAACTTTATACCATTGTGTTCCTTGTTGCAAGAGCTATCATTTGATATATAATTTGTTAGGTACTTTATTGAATAATGTAAATTTTTATATTTTACACTTTCATCGCACCCAAAATTTTGTTGAAACTTTAAACTTGATTATCTCAATCAAAAATTTAGATCCAGCAATATAAATTAGAGTATGGTAATCCTTGCTGCAAGAGCTATCATTTGGTATATAATTTTATAGGCCTTCCATTTTATACTGTTCATGTCCCTTTTTTACACATTGATCGCTCCCATAATTTTGTTGAAACTTCAACCTTGATTATCTCAATCAAAAATCAAGATCCAGCAACAAACTTTATACCATTGTATTTCTTTTTACAAGAGCTATCATTTGGTATATAATTTGTTAGGTACTCCATTAAATAATGCAAATTTTTATATTTTGCACTTTCATCGCACCCAAAATTTTGTTGAAACTTTAAACTTGATTATCTCAATCAAAAATTTAGATCCAGCAATATAAATTAGAGTATGGTAATCCTTGCTGCAAGAGCTATCATTTGGTATATAATTTTATAGGCCTTCCATTTTATACTGTTCATGTCCCTTTTTTACACATTGATCGCTCCCATAATTTTGTTGAAACTTCAACCTTGATTATCTCAATCAAAAATCAAGATCCAGCAACAAACTTTATACCATTCTATTTCTTTTTACAAGAGCTATCATTTGGTATATAATTTGTTAGGTACTCCATTAAATAATGCAAATTTTTATATTTTGCACTTTCATCGCACCCAAAATTTTGTTGAAACTTTAAACTTGATTATCTCAATCAAAAATTAAGATCCAACAATATAAATTAGAGTATGGTAATCCTTGCTGCAACAGCTATCATTTGGTATATAATCTTATAGGCATTCCATTTTATACTGTAAATCTCCCTTTTTTACACATTGATCGCACCCGAAATTTTGTTGAAACTTCAACCTTGATTATCTCAATCAAAAATCAAGATCCAGCGATAAACTTTATACCATTGTATTCCTTTTTGCGAGAGCTATCATTTGATATATGATTTGTAGACTTATTCCTATACTGTGAACTTCCTCACTTTAGCGCTTTATCGCACCTGAAATTTGGCGCAAACTTTGACCTCAATTATCTCAATCAGAAAACAAGACCCAGTTTCACCTCAATTTTCTGCTTAAAAATTTAGGTGTGAAAAAAATACCATTATATTTTGTTTACCAGGGACTAACTATTTGATACATATTTTAATATAGATAACTCATCAACTTTGAGACTTCAGCCTTTAACATATCAATTTTGCATGTAAAGTTTTCTGGAAACTTTGACCTTGATTATTTCGCTTGAAAATCAAGACCCAGCAATCAAATTTGTATTATTTGATTAATTTTAATTTGAGCTATCATTTGATATATAAATGTCTATATGTATTTTTTATATTAAGTACCTGCTGATTTTGTAAATTCATGTCGCAAACTATGTTTTCCACAAACTTTGACCTGAACTTTTTTACTTAAAAGTTAAGATACAGCAATGAAATTTGTACCATTTCAATCTTTTTATATGGATCTGTCATTTGATACTTATTTTAGTATATTAAAATTTCGAATGAATGACTTCCTCTTGTTCAAAATTCAGGCTGCATACTAAATTTTCTTGAAAATTCAATCTTAAATTCACTGTTCAAAAATCAAGATCCAACAATGAAAAATATACCATTGTATTTGTTTTAGCTATAGCTACAATTTGATATATAGTTCAATATATTTAAGTTTCAAATTAGGTACTTTGTTCTTCTATAGATTTATGTCACAAACTGAGTTTTCGGCAAAGTTTGACCTCAACTTTTTTGCTTAAAAGTCAAGATCAAACAATGAAACTAGTACCATTTTAGATGTCTTATTTGGAGCTATCGTTTTATGTATATTTTAGTATATTAGAGATCTGAATTAAATAATTCCTCTTTTCTAAAATTGATCTCTGACGCGAAATTTTCTGAAAACTTTAACCTCAATTTGTCCTCGTCAAAAAAGAAGATACAACTATGAAATATATACCATTGTATTTGTTTTACCTAGAGCTACAATTTGATATATATTTTAATATATGTAATTTTCATATTAGGTTCTACGTGCTTTTACAGATTTATGTCGCAAACTAAGTTTTCGACAATCTTTGACCTAAACTTTTTTGCTTGAAAATCAAGATCCAGCAATGAAATTTTGATCATTTATTTATTTTAATTGGAGTTATCATTTGATATATATTTTAGTATATCAAACTTTCGAATAAAAGACTTTCTCTAGTTTAAATTTTGTCCTGCACACAAAATTTTCTTGAAAATTGAACCTCTATTTTTCTGGTCAAAATTCAAGATCCAACAATGAAATATATACCATTGTATTTGTTCTTTTTAGAGCTACAATTTGATATATATTTTAATATATGTAATTTTTATATTAGGTTCTACGTGCTTCTACAGATTTATGTCGCAAACTAAGTTTTCAACAATTTCTGAATTAATTTTTTTTGCTTGAAAGTCAAGATTCAGCAATGAAATTTGAATCATTTTATTCATTTTAATTGGAGTCATCATTTGATATATATTCTAGTATAGTAAATTTTTGAATAAAAAAATGTCTCCTTTTTGAAATTGATTTCCGACACAAAATTTTCTGAAAACTTTGACCTTGATTTTTTTGATCAAAAATCAAGACCTAGCAATGAAAAATACACCATTACATTTGTTTTAATGAGAGCTTTCATTTGATATAAATTTTATAATTCTTGTTTCTGATATTAAAAATTTTTTACCATCTGATTTTTCCTTAAATATCTTTAAACTTTCGCTATTGATATTTTAGTCAATAATCAAGTTTTAGCATCCAAACTTATATCACTTTGTACATCTCAATTAGATCTATAACTTGATCTGATTCTCCTTTCTTCATTTTCTAAGATCACATCGACATCACCTGGCTCGTCTTTTTTGATCAAAATCATCGACAAGTACGAAACGTAGTGGTGCCCTTGGATTCTCTGCTCATTTTGCCCATGTTTCTACGTTGTTATTTATTTTGTCGTTTTATGGCCCTACGAAGCCGCCAATTCCAAGATGCCGCAACTCGCAGTATCGCTTCATTGAATCGAGTGGCCGTCGATTTTAAATTCGTTCTAAAAACCATGATGTTCGAACACCCGCTGCGCGTTCTTTGCACTTTTACGCTAACTTTTTGGATAGTGACTGCTTGGATTTTCATGCATTGTGAGAGGTGATTTGAGTTTTTTTTGTTGTGTTTTACTTTTTTCTTGTTTTGTTATTTTTTGCATTTTTCACATTTTTTACTTTTTTCTTGTTTTTAAGGGTTTTTTTTATTTTCTGCACTTGTTTTCACTTCTTCCAATGTTTCAATTTTTTCTTCTTTTTTCCAGGCAAAGTGCTATAAAAGAAGACAACGCTTATCTAAACTCAATATGGTTCATAATGATAACTTTCAAAAGCATAGGTTATGGTGACATTGTTCCGAATACGTATTGCGGTCGAGTTTTGGCCATCACTGCTGGCATTGTTGTAAGTAAAAATTACTAGCTAAAGACATCAATTAGCACATGCTTGTTTAGCTGGAACATATCTATTCTTACAAAAGTAGGAGCATTTTTAGTTGAAAAAATCGATTTTTTTAGTTGCGGGCTCAAAATTCAGAAAAAATTTAAATAATGATAACTCTATCAAAATACAATTTCGAGAAAC
Organism: Romanomermis culicivorax; assembly: GCA_963922205.1. NCBI lineage: Eukaryota > Metazoa > Nematoda > Enoplea > Mermithida > Mermithidae > Romanomermis > Romanomermis culicivorax. The sequence goes on along the minus strand of CAWUHX010000096.1, from coordinate 736,852 downwards.
ATAATTACCATCATTAGATAGAACTTTTTAAGATCTATCGAATAGTAGTTGTTTGACTGTTTAATCGTAAAAATTAAGTGATTAAAGAACATAATAATTAATCATGTAAACAGGGTTCTTCGATAAACAGTAATCAAAAGTTGTTAATGACAATAACTCCATCAATAATCAATTTTGAAAAATATTTTTCATATCATTGGATAGAACTTTTTGAGATCTATCGAATGGTACTTTTTTTAATAATCAATCTTGAGATTTAAGTTTTGCAACTACTTAATAATTACTCATGAAAACAGGCATCCTCGAAGGAAAGAAATCAAAAATCGGCAATGATGATAACTTCATCAATAATCAAGTTATAGAAATATAAATTGCATCATTAGATAGAAATTTTTAAGATCTATCGAATTTTTTTTTTTTTTAAATTTTAATTCGGCTTTTTAAATTCTCTAACGTCATAATAATTAATCAGAGAAATGGAGTTCCCCAATTAAAAAATGAAAAATTTCTCAGTTTTCGAATGATGATTACTCCGTTAAAAATTACTTTTAAGCAAAATAATTAACATCATTAGATAGAACTTTTTAAGATCTATCGAATAATATATTTTTTCAAGTTCAGTTTTGTTTTTTCAGGTTTTCGAACAGCATAATAATTAACGAGGGAAACTATGTTCCTCAATGAAAAAATAATAATCCCCCTTATCTTCAAATGAGGATAACTCTATCAAAAATAATTTTTAGGAAAAATAACTCACATCATTAGGTAGAACTTTTGAAGATCCATCGAATGGTATGTTTTTTAGGTTTCAATTGTGCTTTTTCGATTATTTATCAGTATAATAATTACTGAGGAAAACAGGGTGCCTTCATCAAAAAAATCAAAAATTATCTAATTTTCAAATATCAATAACTCCATGAAAAACAACTTTTGAGAAAAAAAATTAACGTCATTAGATAGAACTTTTTAAGATGTATCGAACGGTATATTTTTTAAATTTTCAAAAAGCATAATATACATTCAGGTAAATAGGATTCCTTAGAAAAAAAATTTGAAAATCTCCAAATTTTCAAATGTCAATAACTCTATGAAAAATTGATTTTAAGACAAGTAATTAACATCATTAGATAGAACTTTTCAAGATCTATAAAATAGTATATTTTTTTAAATTTAATTTTGCCTTTTGAGTTTTCAATCGATGGAATAATTATTTAGGTGAACAGGGTTCCTCAAAGAAAAACTAAAAATTTCTCAATTTTCAATTTACGATAAGTCTACGAAAAATTAATTTTAAGGATAATAATTAACATCATTAGATAGAACTTTTCAAGATCTATAAAATAGTATATTTTTTTAAATTTAATTTTGCTTTTTGAGTTCGCTATCGGGGTAATAATTATTTAGGTGAGCAGGGTTCCTCAAAAAAAAATTAAACATTTCTCAATTTTCAAATTACGATAAGTCTACGAAAAATTAATTTTAAGAATAATAATTAACATCACTAGATAGAACTTTTCAAGGCCTATCGAATGATATATTTTTTAATAAATATTTTTGTTTTTTAAATTTTCTAAAGTCGTAATAATTAATCCGGGAAACAGGGTGCCTCATCAAAAAAATGGAAAATTGCCCAATTTTCAAATGACAATAACTCAATGAAAAATTATTTTCAAAAAAATTTATTAATATTACTAAATAGAACTTTTCAAGATCTATCGAATGGTATAATTTTTAAATTTCAAATTTGCTTTTTAGAATTTTAAACAGCATAATAATTAGTAAGGTAAACAGGGTTCCTTAATGAAAAAATAATAACTCTGCAAAATTTCAAAAAGAGATAACTCCATGAAAAATTATTTTTAAAAAAAATAATTAACATAATTAGATACAACTTTTCAAGATCTATCGAATGGTATGTTTTTTTTAATTTTAATCTCGATTTTTAAATTCATAATAACTTTTCGTGTAAACAGGGTGTTTCGAAAATTTAAAAAAAAATAATCGCTAATGAACTTCAACGCCCTACATTCTACGACCTTATGCAAATTTAATTTTCATAAAAATATTATTCTAGAATGTAGAAAATCGACACGTTTTTTTGCCAGCAAAAGGTCAACATGAATTAATGAAGCAAGATTTTTCTTTCTATAATCAAGAATGTTGATGATCAAGATGCTAAATTTCATTTTTGCTTTAGCTTCTTGTCTAATGAGATCTCTAATCAAGCATAATTCAATAGAAGAAGAGAGAAAAAAATATTTAATCATTGATCAAAGTATACTGTAGTTTTTTTTTCTAGAAAACCTTAAAAAATGAGGATTTTTCTGCATTATTTTTTGAGTGTTTTACTTTTTTTGCTTTTTTATTGTTTTTTTATATTTTTTATTTTGTCAATTTTTTCATTTGTTTTTTGCTTCTTTTCTTTTTCCGCTTTTTTTCTCTTTCTTTTCCTTTTCTTGTCATTTTCTTCCTTTCATTTCTTTTGTTTTTTCTTTATTTTGCCCCTTTTGTTTTTTAGTTTCTTTTCATTTTTGGTTTCTTCTATTTCTTTTGTTTCTTTTTGTTCTTTTTGTTTCTTGTGTTTCTTCTGTTCTTTTGTGTTATTTGTGTTGTTTCTTTTTGCTTCTGTTCTTTCTGTTCTGTTGTTTGTATTTTTCTGTTGTTTCTGTTGTTTTTTTTCGTTTCTTTTGTTTCTTTTATTTTTTTCTTCTTTATTTTGTTTCTTTTGTTTAATTTGTGTCTTTTGTTCTTTTACTTTCTTCTGTTTTCTCTTCATTTTATTTCTTTTGTTTCTTTTGTTTCTTTTGTTTTTTTTTGTTTCTTTTGTTTCTTTGTTTCTTTTGTTTCTTTTGTTTCTTTTGTTTCTTTTGTTTCTTTTGTTTCTTTTCTTTTTTGTTTCTTCTATTTCTTTAGTTTCTTTTTGTTGTTTTTGTTCCTTGTGTTTCTTTTGTTTTTTGTTTGTGTTATTTGTAATGTTTCTTTTTGTTTCTTTTTGTTTCTGTTGTTTCTTTTGTTTCTTTTGTTTCTTTTGTTTCTTTTTGTTCTTTTTGTTCTTTTTGTTTCTTGTGTTTCTTTTGTTCTTTTGTGTTATTTGTGTTGTTTCTTTTTGCTTCTGTTCTTTCTGTTTTTTTCTGTTGTTTCTCTTGTTTCTTTTTGTTTCTTTTGTTTCTTTTATTTTTTCTTCTTTATTTTGTTTCTTTTGTTTAATTTGTGTTTTTTGTTCTTTTACTTTCTTCTGTTTTTTCTTCATTTTATTTCTTTTGTTTCTTTTGTTTCTTTTCTTTTTTGTTTCTTCTATTTCTTTTGTTTCTTTTTGTTCTTTTTGTTCCTTGTGTTTCTTTTTTTTTGTTTGTGTTATTTGGGTTGTTTCTTTTTGTTTTTGTTGTTTCTATTGTTTCTTTTTGTTTCTTTTGTTTCTTTTGAATTTTTTCATTTTTTTGTTTTTTTTCTTTTGTTTCTTGATTTTTCTCTATAATCAAGAATTTTGATGATCAAGATTCTAAATTTCATTTTTGCTTTAGCTTCTTCTCTAATGAGAGCTCTAATCAAGCATCATTCAATAGAGCAAGAGAAAAAAGTAGTTAATCATTGATAAAGGTATACTGTAGTTTTTTTTATAAAACCTTAAAAAATGAGGATTTTTCTGCATTATTTTTTCAGTGTTTTACTTTTTTGTTTTTTTATTGTTTTTTTGTATTTTTTATTTTACCAATTTTTTCATTTGTTTTTTCTTTTCGTTTTTTGTTTTTTCTTGCTTTTATTACCCTTTTTTCTTTCCCTTTGCTCCCTTTCTATTGTTTCTTTAGTTCCTTTTGTCTATTCTTTTCTCTTTATTTTGTTTTTTTTATAAAACTATAAATATGAGGATTTTTATGCATTATTTTTTGTGTATTGTTTTTTTTCATTTTTTTATTTTATTTTTTTATTTTTTTCTGTATTTTGGTATTTTTTCATTTGTTTTTATCTTTCTTATTGCAGTTTTGTTTTTTGATTCTTTTATTTTTTCTTATTTTCTTTTTTTTTCTTTCGTTTCGTTTCTTTTCTATTTTCTTTGTTTTGTTACCCTTTTCCCTTTAATTTTCCTTCTTTCTTTTGCTTCTGTTGTTTCTTCTGCTTCTTTTTTCTCTTTTTTTCTTTCTTTTCTCATTTTCTTTTTTTTCTTCATTTCTTTTTTCCTAATTTTTTTCTTTTCTTTTGTTTTCTTTCTTTTCTTTCTTTTCTTTCTTTTCCTTGTACCATTTCTTTTGTTTAAATCTTTTTTGTGTCTTCTGTTCTTTCTTTCTGTTTTTCTTATTTTTTGTTTTTTTTCGTTTTTTGTTTTTTCTTTCTTTTCTTTTCTTTCTTTTCTTTCTTGTGTTCCTTTTGTTTTTTTTGGGTTCTTGTTTCATTTTTGTTTCACTTTTGTTTGTTTCATTAGTTTGTGTTGTGGTTTTTTTTCATGGTTTCTATTGTTTCTTTTTTGTTCCCATTGTTTCTTTGGTTTTTTACTTTTTTGCCTTTGTTTCTTTTGTTTCTTTTGTGTCTTTTGTTCCTTTACTTTCTTCTGTTTTTTCTTTATTTTATTTCTTTTGTTTCTTTTGTTTCTTTTCTTTTTTGTTTCTTCTATTTCTTTTGTTTTTTTGTTCTTTTTGTTCCTTGTGTTTCTTTTTTTTTGTTTGTGTTATTTGGGTTGTTTCTTTTTGTTTTTGTTGTTTCTTTTTGTTTTTGTTGTTTCTATTGTTTCTTTTTGTTTCTTTTGTTCCTTTTGAATTTTTTCATTTTTTTGTTTTTTTTCTTTTGTTTCTTGATTTTTCTCTATAATCAAGAATTTTGATGATCAAGATTCTAAATTTCATTTTTGCTTTAGCTTCTTCTCTAATGAGACCTCTAATCAAGCATAATTCAATAGAAGAAGAGAGAAAAAATAGTTAATCATTGATGAAAGTATACTGTAGTTTTTTTTCTAGAAAACCTTAAAAAATGAGGATTTTTCTGCATTATTTTTTGAGTGTTTTACTTTTTTGTTTTTTTATTGTTTTTTTATATTTTTTATTTTGCCAATTTTTTCATTTGTTTTTTGCTTCTTTTCTTTCTTCCGCTTCTTTTTTCCCTTTCTTTCCCTTTGTTTTTTCTTTATTTTGCCCCTTTTGTTTTTTAGTTTCTTTTCTTTCTTTTGTATCTCTTTTTCTTCTATTTCTTTTGTTCCTTGTGTTTCTTTTGTTTTTTTGTTTGTGTTATTTGTGTTGTTTCTTTTTGTTTCTTTTGTTTCTTCTGAATTTTTTCATTTTTTTGTTTTTTTTTCTTTTGTTTCTTGATTTTTCTCTATAATCAAGAATTTTGATGATCAAGATTCTAAATTTCATTTTTGCTTTAGCTTCTTCTCTAATGAGAGCTCTAATCAAGCATCATTCAATAGAGCAAGAGAAAAAAGTAGTTAATCATTGATAAAGGTATACTGTAGTTTTTTTTATAAAACCTTAAAAAATGAGGATTTTTCTGCATTATTTTTTCAGTGTTTTACTTTTTTGTTTTTTTTCACGTTTTTTTATATTTTTTATTTTGCTAATTTTTTCATTTGTTTTTTCTTTTCGTTTTTTGTTTTTTCTTGCTTTTATTACCCTTTTTTCTTTCCCTTTGCTCCCTTTCTATTGTTTCTTTAGTTCCTTTTGTCTATTCTTTTCTCTTTATTTTGTTTTTTTTATAAAACTATAAATATGAGGATTTTTATGCATTATTTTTTGTGTATTGTTTTTTTTCATTTTTTTATTTTATTTTTTTATTTTTTTCTGTATTTTGGTATTTTTTCATTTGTTTTTATCTTTCTTATTGCAGTTTTGTTTTTTGATTCTTTTATTTTTTCTTATTTTCTTTTTTTTTCTTTCGTTTCGTTTCTTTTCTATTTTCTTTGTTTTGTTACCCTTTTCCCTTTAATTTTCCTTCTTTCTTTTGCTTCTGTTGTTTCTTCTGCTTCTTTTTTCTCTTTTTTTCTTTCTTTTCTCATTTTCTTTTTTTTCTTCATTTCTTTTTTCCTAATTTTTTTCTTTTCTTTTGTTTTCTTTCTTTTCTTTCTTTTCTTTCTTTTCCTTGTACCATTTCTTTTGTTTAAATCTTTTTTGTGTCTTCTGTTCTTTCTTTCTGTTTTTCTTATTTTTTGTTTTTTTATTGTTTTTTTGTATTTTTTATTTTACCAATTTTTTCATTTGTTTTTTGCTTCTTTTCTTTCTTCCGCTTCTTTTTTTCCTTTTCTTTCCCTTGTCTTTTTTTCTTTATTTTGTCATTTTTGTTTTTTAGTTTCTTTTCTTTCTTTTGTATCTCTTTTTCTTTTGTTTCTTTTGTTTCATATTTTTCTTTCTTTTCTTTTTTTTCTTCTTTGATTTTTCATCTATTTTTCCTTTTGTTTCTTTCCCTCTTTTCTTTTTTGCTTCTTATCTTACTCTTGTTTTTTTGTTTCTTTTGTCTCTTTTGTTTCTGTCGTTTCTTTTGCTTTCTGTTTCTTTTTTTTCTTTTTTTTATTTTTCTTTTGCCTCTATTGTTTCTTTTGTTTCTTCAGCTTTTTGTGTTTCTTCTGTTTTTTTTGTTTCTGTCGTTTCTTTTGCTTTTTATTTTATTTCTTTTCTTTTTTTTCTTTTTTCTTTTTTCTTTTGTTTCTTTTCTTTTGTTTCTTCAGTTTTTTGTGTTTCTTCTGTTTTTTGTTTCTTTTGTTTCTTTTATTTATTGTGTTCCTTTGTTTTTTTTTGTTTCTATTCTTTTGTTCGTTTCTTTTGGTTTCTTTTGTTTGTTTCCTTTGTTGTGTTCTTTGTTTTATTTCGTTTTCAATGTTTCTTTTCCTTTTTGTTTCATTTCTTTCTATTCTTTCTTTTTTTCTTTTGTTTCTTTTGTTTTTTCTTTCATATTCTTTATTTTCTTTGTTTTGTTTCCTTTGTTTCATTTGTTTTTCTTGTTTCTTTTCTTTCTTTTGTGTCCTTTGTTTTTTCGTTTCTTTTGTTTCTTTCCCTCTTTTCTTTTTGCTCCTTATCTTACTTTTGTTTCTTTTGTTTCTTTTGTGTTTTTTGTTTTTTTTGTTTTTCTTTTATTTTCTTCATTTTGTTCCCTTTGATTCCTTTGTTTCTTTTCTTCCTTTTGTGTCTTTTATTTTTTTGTTTCTTTGTTTCTCGTGTTCCTTGGGTTTTTTTTTACTGTTGTTTCTTTTGCTTTTTGTTTCTATTCTTTTTTTTTCTTCTGTTTCTTTTGTTTTTTCTTTATTTTGTTTCTTTTGTTTGTTTTATTTCTTTTCTTTCTTTTCTTTCCTTTGTTTCTTATTTTTCCTTCTTTTCTTTTTTTCTTCTTTGATTTTTCATCTATTTTTCCTTTTGTTTCTTTCCCTCTTTTCTTTTTTGCTTCTTATCTTACTCTTGTTTTTTTTTGTTTCTTTTGTCTCTTTTTTTTCTTTTGTTTCTTTTGTTTCTTTACTTTCTTCTGTTTTTTAAAAAAATGAGGATTTTTATGCATTATTTTTCGATTTTTCTGTTTTTTTATTTGTTTATTGTTTTTCATATTGCAAATTTTTCATTGTTTTTAATTTTTCGTATTGCAACTTTATTTTTTGCTTATTTTCTTTTGTTTTTTTCTTTTGTTTTTTCTTTTTTCTTGCTTTTATTACCTTTTTTTCTTTCCCTTTGATCCCTTTCTTTTGTTTCTTTTGTTCCTTTTGTCCATTCTTTTCTATTTTTTTTTGTTTTTTTATAAAACTATAAATATGAGGATTTTTATGCATTATTTTTTGTGTATTGGTTTTTTTCATTTGTTTATTATTTTTTTTTATTTTTTTCTGTATTTTGGTCATTTTTCATTTGTTTTTATTTTTCTTATTGCAGTTTTGTTTTTTCTTTCTTTTCTTTTCATTTTTTTCTTTCTTTTCTTTTCATTTTTTTCTTTCTTGTGTTCCTTTTGTTTTTTTGTTTCTTTTGTTTTTTTGGGTTTTTGTTTCATTTTTGTTTCACTTTTGTTTGTTTCATTAGTTTGTGTTGTGGTTTTTTTCATTTTTTCTATTGTTTCTTTTTTGTTCCCATTGTTTCTTTGGTTTTTTTACTTTTTTGCCTTTGTTTGTTTTGTTTCTTCTGTTTTTTTCCGTTTTTTCCTTTTTGTTTTTTCTTTTGTTTGTTTTCCTTCTTCAGTTTTTTTGTTTTTCCCTTTTGTTTCTTTAGTTTGTTTTGTTGTTTTTTCTTTTTTATTCATTGTTTCTGTTGTATCTTTTTTGTTACTATTGTTTCTTTGGTTTTTTTTACTTTTGTTGCTTTTTTCTTTTTGTTTCTTTTCTTTCTTTTGTCCTTTTTTATTTTTTTTCATTTTGTTTGTTTTGTTTCTTCAGTTTGTTTTGTTGTTTTTTCTTTTTTTCATTGTTTCTGTTGTTTTTTTGTTCCCATTCTTTCTTTGTTTTTTTTTACTTTTTTGTTTTTTTTTTGCTTCGATTTCTTTCGTTGTTTTTCTTTTTTTTCTTTTTTCCTCTTTTGTTTGTTTTGTGTCTTTAGTTTGTTTTTTTGTTTTTTCTTTTTTCTTTTTTTTCTTTTTGCTTCGTTGTTTCTCTTTTTTTCTTCATTGTTTCTCTTGTTTCCCTTTTGTTCCTTTTGTTTTTTTTCGTTTTTTTGCATTTTTTTCTTCTGTTTCTTTGGTTTATTTAGTTTGTTTTGTTGTTTTTCTTTTTTTATTCGTTGTTTCTATTGTTTCTCTTTTGTTCCCTTTGATTCTTTTATTTTTAGTTTGTTGTGTTGGTTTTTCTTTTTTGTTGGGTTTTCTTCATTTTTTTCTATTTTTTTTTGTTTTTTTGTCTCTTATGTCTTTTACTTTTTTGCTTTTTTCCTTTTGTTTCTTTAGTTTTTTTTGTTGTTTCTTCTTTTTTTCATTGTTTCTCTTGTTTCTTTTTTGTTTTCTGCTTTTTTATTTTTTCTTTTTTGTTGTCGGTTTCTCTTTTTTCAATGCATTTTTACTATACTTGATTGATTTAATTTTTTTTTCTTTATTTTTGCGTATTATAGTTGTTTTTTGTTACTTTTTTGTTTTTTTTCACATTTTAATTTTTTTTCAGGGTGCTGCCGTTTCTTCGGCTCTAATTGCCGTAATTAGCCACAAATTAGAATTGTCTCGAGCCGAAAAACACGTCAACAATTTTATGGCCGATTCTAAATTAACTAGAATGGTAGAAAACAATTATTGTTATCAAGTTTGATGACGTCATAATGTCTCATTTTAATCATGCAAAATTTCAAAATTTGATTCGGGTGACGTCAATTTTAGAATTTAATCTGATGACGTCAAATTATACGCGTCATTTGATGACGTCAAAAATTCTCGATGACGTCATATTTGTAATCTTGCTTGCTGACGTCATTTTTTTTTGTATGCAGAGGAAACACACGGCGGCTATGGTTTTGCAGCATACTTGGTTTATTCATAAATATAGCGAATTGGGGACGACCAAGGACGAAATGAAGCTCAGATTTCATCAAAGACGATTTTTGGCAGCAATAAACGAGTTAGTAGAACGTGTTGTCTGCAAAAAATGAAAAAAAAAAAACAAAAAAAAACAAAAAAACAGAAAAAGCAAAAAAATTAAACAAAAACAAATAAAACTAAGGAAAACAACAAAAAAAATTAGAAAACAAAAAACTAAAAAAGTAACAGAATATAATAAGTACGGACTATAACAAAAAAAACCGAAAAAGCAAAAAAAACAGATAAAGGAAAAAAACGAAAAAATTAATCAAAAAAAGACAAAAAACAAATAAAACTGAACAGAAGAAAAAAATTAAAGAAAATAATATAAAAAATATAAAAGAATATAAAAAGTAGAAAATAACAAAAAAGGAAAAGAACAGTACAAGCAAAAAAAAGAAAAACAAAAATTAAAGAAAACAGAAAAAAACCGATAAAGAAAAAATTAAGCAGAAAAACAAATTAAGTTGGAGAAAACAAACAAACCAGAGAAAACAAAAAATTGAAAACAAAAAAAAGGTAAAAAAATATAAAGAGTAGAGAATGACAGAAATCAAAAGAAAAGAAAAAGCAAAAATACGGAAAAAACGAATAAAAATAGAGAAAACAAAAAAATTAAAGAACAAAAAAGTGAAAAAGTACAAAAGGTAGAAAATAATAAAAAAGTAAAAGAACAGAACAAGCAAAAAACAAAAAATAAGAAAAAAATTAAAGAGAACAGAAAAAACAGAAAAAGCAAAAAAAGTGAACAAAAAATAAATTGAGCTGAAGAAAACAAAAAAATCAAAAAGTGAAAAAAACGTAAAACGTAGAAAAGATTAAAAAACACAGAAAAAGCAAGAAAAAGAAAAAATTAAGAAAAACAAAAAAATTTAAAACAAAAAATTAAAGAACACAAAAAAAACAGAAAAAGCAACAGTGTAAAAAAGTTAACCAAAAAACATATAAAACTAAAGGCAATGAAAAATTGAAGAAAACATTAAAAAAGAAAAAAAATAAAAAAGGTAGAAAACAACAAAAAAGGAAAAGAACAGTACAAGCAAAAAAAAGAAAAACAAAAATTAAAGAAAACAGAAAAAACCGATAAAGAAAAAAAAGTAAGCAGAAAAACAAATTAAGTTGGAGAAAAGAAACAAACCAGAGAAAACAAAAAATTGAAAACAAAAAAAAAGTAAAACAAATATAAAGAGTAGAGAATAACAGAAATTAAAAGAACAGAAAAAGCAAAAATACGGAAAAAAACAAAAAAAATAGTAAACAAAAAACAAATAAAAATAGAGAAAACAAAAAATTAAAGAACAAAAAAGTGAAAAAGTACAAAACGTAGAAAATAATAAAAAAGTAAAAGAACGGAACAAGCAAAAAACAAAATATAAGAAAAAAATTAAAGAAAACGGAAAAAACAGAAAAAGCAAAAAAAGCCAACAAAAAATAAATTGAGCTGAAGAAAACAAAAAAATCAAAAAGTGAAACAACGTAAAACGTAGAAAAGATTAAAAAACACAGAAAAAGCAAGAAAAAGAAAAAATTAAGAAAAACAAAAAAATTTAAAACAAAAAATTAAAGAACACCAAAAAAACAGAAAAAGCAACAGTGTAAAAAAGTTAACCAAAAAACATATAAAACTAAAGGCAATGAAAAATTGAAGAAAACAAAAAAAATATAAAAGAATATAAAAAGTAGAAAACAACAAAAAAGGAAAAGAACTGTTCAAGCAAAAAAAAAGAAAAACAAAAATTAAAGAAAACAGAAAAAAACCGATAAAGAAAAAAAAGTAAGCAGAAAAACAAATTAAGTTGGAGAAAAGAAACAAACCAGAGAAAACAAAAAATTGAAAACAAAAAAAAGTAAAAAAAATATAAAGAGTAGAGAATAACAGAAATTAAAAGAACAGAAAAAGCAAAAATACGGAAAAACAAAAAAAATAGTAAACAAAAAACAAATAAAAATAGAGAAAACAAAAAAATTAAAGAACAAAAAAGTGAAAAAGTACAAAACGTAGAAAATAATAAAAAAGTAAAAGAACGGAACAAGCAAAAAACAAAAAATAAAGAAAAAATTAAAGAAAACAGAAAAAACAGAAAAAGCAAAAAAAGCCAACAAAAAATAAATTGAGCTGAAGGAAACAAAAAAATAAAAAAGTGAAACAACGTAAAACGTAGAAAAGATTAAAAAACACAGAAAAAGCAAGAAAAACAAAAAATTAAGAAAAACAAAAAAATTTAAAACAAAAAATTAAAGAACACCAAAAAACAGAAATAGCAACAGTGTAAAAAAGTAACCAAAAAACATATAAAACTGAAGGCAATGAAAAATTGAAGAAAACAAAAAAAAAGAAAAAAATATAAAAAGTAGAAAATAACAAAAAAATAAAAAAATTAAGAAAACGAAGAATTAAGAGATGTAAAAAAAGTTAAGGAAACAAAAAATAAAAAAACTAAAAACAGAAATAACAAATGTCAAAAAATATAATGAAAGTAAAAAATAAAAGCAAAGGGATTTTGAACATAAAAACAACAAAGAAAACCCAAAATTCAAGTAAATGAGAAAATATAAAAAAAAGAAAGAAAGCATACAAATAAAATACAAGAAAGAAAACAATAGAAGTTATGAAAATAAAAAAAGCGAAAAAAGTGAAAATTTAGGAAAATAAAAAACAAGAAGATAAAAATTAATAAATAAGAAGGATAAATAAACACAGGCTCTAAAAATAGAAACAAAAAACAAACATCCGCAAATAGAAAAATGTGAAGAAAAAAAACAAAAGAAAAATGCAAAAAAAGAAAACAAAAGAATTTTTGAAAATAAAAACAAAGAAAAAAGCTGGCTAAAATTTAGGAGAATAAAAACAAAAAGAAAAATAAATAAATACAGAATAGAAAACGGAGGTTTTAAAATAGAAACAAAAAAAGAAAAAGGTTCGAAAAAATTAAACATTGAAAAAATACAAAATACAAAAAAAGAAAAGAAAAGAATTTTCGAAAAAAAAGGAAAAAAAAATTAAAATCTAGGAAAATAAAAAACGAAAAGAAAAAAAAGAAAATGATTAAAGAGTAGTAAAAAGAGGCGCAAAAAAGAAACAAAAAAAGGAAAATGTAAAAAAAGCAAAAAAAATCAAAAAAAATGAAAAAATAGAAGAAAACACAAAAAGAAAACAAACAAAACATATATAAAGAAAAAAAATTTTTTTCTTCAGATTCCGTAAAGTTAAATGGGATCAACGAAAATTGGCCGAACAAGGTAACGCCCTGATCGACTTGGCCAAACTCCAAAACGACACCTACACCATGATCTACCGTATGCAACAAAGTTTAGAAAAATTGACCAATCAAATCGATTCGATGAGGCGTAATTTCGACCACAATCAACGGCGAACACCGACCAATCGTCGTTCGGAAAATTGCCGCCAAAACGATCGTTATTGTTGAACAGTAAAAAAACCACGATTGTTATAGGAAAATTCTACTTGCGGATCAAATTTGAAAAATCGCCACATATTTTTTTTATTGGAAGTCAAAAATTTTTTCAATTTACGGATAATAATCCTAATTTTTTTGTTTTTTTTCTACGCGAAATTCTAATCAGAAAGACGGAAAAAAAATTTCTCGACACGATTGTTAGAGGAAAATTGTACTTGCGGATCGAAATTTCGAAATCGCCACGTTTTTTTTATTAGAGCTCAAATAAAGTTTGAATTTGCGAATAAAAATTCCTTTTTTTGCCATGCATTTTTTCCCTACGCGAAATTTTGATCAACGGAAACCAAATTTCTCTACACGATTGTTATAGAAAAATTGTACTTGTGGATCGAAATTTTAGAATCGCCACGATTTTTTTTCTATTAGAACCAGAAAAACCGTTCAAATTTGCAGATGAAAATACCAATTTTTTGTCATCGTACGTTTTTGTTTGCGCAGAATTGACCAATTTTCTTTACACGATTGTTATAAGAAAATTTTACTTGCGGATCGAAATTTAAAAATTGCCACGTTTCCTATAAGAACCCAAAAACATTCAAATTGGCTAAAATTCTGAACACGATTGTCATAGGAAAATTTTACTTGCGCATCAAAATTAGAAAATCGCCACATTTCTTTAAAAACCCAAAAACGTTCAAATTAGCGACTAAATATTCTAATTTTTTGTCATCATGCATTTTTTATTGCGCAGAATTGGTTAAAATTCTGAACACGATTGTCATAGGAAAGTTTTACTTGCGCATCAAAATTAGAAAATCGCCACATTTCTTATAAGAATCCAAAAACGTTGAAATTAGCGATTAAATATTAAAATTTTTTGTCGTCATGCATTTTTTGTTGCGCAAAATCGACCCAATTCCACGACACGATTGTTATAAGAAAATCATACTTGCGGATCAAAATTCCAAAATCGCCAGTTTCTTATAAGAACCCAAACACGTTCAGATTTGCGGATAAAAATCCCAATTTTTTGTCATCATGCATTTTTTATTGCGCAGAATGGGCCAAATTTCTCTACACGATTGTTGTGGGAAAATTGTACTTGCGGATCGAAATTAGAAAATCGCCTGATTTGTTATAAGAATCCAAAAAATATTCAAATTTGCGGATAAATATTCAAATTTTTTGTCATCATGCATTTTTTCCTGCACGAAATCGGCCAAATTTTTCGACCCGATTGTTACAGGAAAAATTTACTTGCGGATCGGAATTCAAAATCGCCACTTTTCCCATCAGAACCCAAAAACGTTGAAATCAGCGATTAAATATTCAAATTTCTTGTCGTCATGCACTTTTTTTTGCGCAAAATAGGCCAAATTTCTCGACCCGATTGTTATAGGAAAGTTGTACTTGCGGATCGAAAATTCAAAATCGCCACGTTTTTTTATTACAACCCAAATAACACATTAATTAGCGAATAAAAATTCTAATTTTTTGCCATGCATTTTCCTCCTACGCGAAATTCTAATCAACAGAAAAGTAACAAAATTTTGCAATTCTAGGCCTCCAAATTTAGATTTTTTTTTCTTCAACGCCGAGGGGCTCGCCATTCTTCGCGGCCTTTTACGGGCCTGAAAACGACTTTTTGCGATTTCCAAGTCGTCCAAATGAAACGTTTCAAGTAGAGCAAAACGAAACCGACTGGTAGAGACATAAAAGCGAGCTGTAAAAATAAAAAAATAAAATGAAAAAATTTTTCTTTATATTTATTTTTCAATTTTTTTTTTGTTTTATTTTCTTTTTTTCCGTTTTTCTTGTTTATTATTTTTTTATATTTTTTCCTTGTTGCTAATTTTTTTTGACTTTTTCCATTTTTCCAATTTTTTTTGTATATAATATTATTTTATTTTTTCTTTTCTGAATTTTTCCAATTTTGAATTGTGGGTTTCTTTTTTTAAAGCGTCTTTCCTTGTTCTTCATCATATTTTATTTTTTACTATTTCAATTTTTAGATTTTTTGTTTTTGTATTTTTTTATTTCTATTTTTTGTTTCTGAATTTTTCCATCTTTTTCTTTTTTTCGTTGTTCTTTATTACTTTTTATATTTTTCCTTATTCTTTATTATTTATTCGATTTTTTTTTGATTTTTTCTAGTTGTTAGATTTTTTGCTTTTGTATTACTTTTTTTCTTGTTTTTGAATTTTTGCATTTCCAAATCGTCTTTTTTTGCGTTTTTCCTTGTTCTTTATCATTTTTTAGATTTTTTGTTTCTGCTTTTTTCATTTTCTTGTTTGTTTCTGAATTTTTCCGTTTTTAAAATTGTGGGATTTTAAACGTTTTCTTTCTTTTGAAAATATATTTTTAGACTTTTTCATTTCTTAGATTTTTCGTTTTTGAATTAATTTTATTTCCATTTTTTATTTTCTGAATTTATCCTTATTGTGGTTTTCTTTCTTTTTTAAAGTGTCTTTCTTTGTTTTTCATGACTTTGTTTATATTTCTTCCTTGTTAGTTACTATTTTTTGACTTTTTCTATTTTTTAGATTTTTTTGTACTATTTTTATTTTCTTTTTTATTTCTGAATTTTACATTTTTAAACTATGATTTTCTTTCTTTTTTAAGCGTTTTTCCTTGTTTTTTATAATTTTTTTTGGCTTTTTTCATTTTTTAGATTTTTTTATTTTATTTCTTTATTTGTTTCTATATTTTTGCGTTTTTAAATTGTGCTTTCCTTTGTTTCTTGAAGCTTTTCATTATTTTTGTGTTTTCTTGTTTTGTTTGTTCTTTTTTACAGCATTTTTATTGTTTTCTCTCACTTTTATATGTTCGATTTTTTTTGTTCTGTATTATTTCTACGTTTCCGGAATTTTTCTATTTTCAATTCTGCTTTTTCTTTTTTTTGCGTTTTGCCGTCTCATTTATTATTTTTTAGTATTTTTTTCTCGATTTTTTTTATTTTTTGACTATTTTTATTATTTTTTCACTTTTTTCTTTCTACGATTGTTTTGCTTCATTTTCATTCTTTTCTTTCTTGTTTTTTCTACTTTTTGTTTCTTTTCTTTATTTTTTTTTGTTTTTTCTACTTTTTGTTTCTTTTCTTTATTTTTTTTGTTTTTTCTTTACATTTCCTTCTTTTTTTGTTTCTTTTTTTATTTTCATTGTTTTCTTTTTTGTTGCTCATCTCCCTTTTGTTTCTTCTTTTTTTTGTTGTTTTAATTCATTCACCTTCTTTTCTATTTTGTTTATTTTCCTTCTTTTGTTCCTTTTCTTTCTACTCTTGTTTTTATTTTTGTGTTTTTATCTTTTTTCTTTTGTTGTTGTTTGTTTTGTTTAGCTTTTTTTTCGTTTTCAATTTTTTAAAGCATTTTTCCAGGTTTTTCATTTATTTTTTGTTTGCTTTATTTTGGTACTTTGTTTTTTATTCGGTTTTTGAGAATTTTAATTTTTTCCTTAATTTTTTACTTTTTTTTAAATTTTATATGTTTGTCTTGCTTTTTTGTATTCGATTTGCTTTTTTAGAATTCTTCTTTGTTTTTTTTATTCTTCAGTTTTTATATTTTCCTCTTTTGCTTTTTCGTATTTAATTGATGGTGTTTTTCTTTATTTTAATTCTTTTGCTTTTATGCTTTCTATTTTTTTGAATCTTTAACATGTTTTTGTTTTCTTATCATCTTGGTTGTTTTATTTTTTATTTTTTTATTTGTGTTCTTTTTCTCTTTTTTTTATCATTTTGCATGTTTTCAAAATTTTTTATTTTCTTATTTTTTTACCAATAATTCTTTTTTTATTTTCTTCACCATTTTACTTGTTTTTTGTTATTCTATTTTTTTAGATTTTTTTGTTTTTCTATGTTTTTTTCGTGTTTTTTCTCTTTTTTTCAATATTTTATTATTTTTAAATTTTTTAGAAAAAATATATACAAAACTTTACCTTGAGCGCGTATCTTTTAAAATTGGGCATTTCCGGTCTGGCCAGGTATGTCAAAAAAGTGGACACATCTTTGGCCATTTGGCTCTGGGTGGCTGGTGTTCCTGGAAAAAGAAGAAAAATACAAAAATAGTAAAAACTACAAAAAAGTATAAAAAATAACTAAAAGAAAAAAAACAGAAATACAAAAAAATAGTGTCTTTACCATCCCCATAAAAACAAAAGGAGAAATATAGAAAAAGTGGAAAAAACTACAAAAAATAGTCTCTACTAGCTCCATAAAAAAAGAAAAGAAAACTACAAAAAAGTATAGAAAAAAAACTAAAAAAAGAAAAAATACTGTATCTATCACCATATGAAATAAAAGAAAAAATATAGAAAAACTAAAAAAAGCACCATAAATAAAGAAAAGAAAAGTACATAAACTATAAAAAAGTACAAAAAACTATTAAAATAAGAAAAAATACAAAAAAGTTTTAAAAATACTGTTTTACCATTCCATAAAAAATGAAAGAAAAGCACAAAAAAACTACCAAAAAAACAGTCTGCACTAGCTGCATAAAAAAGAAAAGAAAAATACAAAGAACACAAAAACTAAAAAAAGCTTTCTAAGCAAAAAGAAGAAAAAATACAAAAAGTAAAAAAATAGTTTTTACCATATGCATAAATGAAAAAAAAAGAAAAATACAAAACACAAAAAAGTGTAAAAAATAGTTTCACAGAAATAAAAAAAAAGAAAAGAAATGGGAAAAAGGGAAAAAAATACGAAAAACCCTAGAAAATAACATCTCCATAAAATATAAAGAAGAAAAAATACAAAAAAAGCAGGGAAAGCTACAAAAAAAAGCTTTTTTCACCATCTCCATAAAAAAAGAAAAATACAAAAAAAGCACAAAAAATGTTTTTTACTACCTCCACAAAAAAGAGAAGAAAAAAGGAAAACTATAAAAAATACAAAAAATTATAAAAAAAACAGTTTTCACCATCCTCAGAAAAAATAAAAGATAAATAAAAAAAAATATAAAGAGAGTAAAAAATACAAAAATAAAAAAAAACTACAAAAAAGTTTAAAAAACAACTAAAAGAAAAAAAATACAGAAATACAAAAAATAGTGTCTTTACCATCCCCATAAAAACAAAACAAGAAATATAGAAAAAGTGGAAAAAACTACAGAAAATAGTTTCTACTAGCTCCATAAAAAAGAAAAGTAAAATACAAATGTCATAAAAACTACAAAAAAGTATAGAAGAAAAAACTAAAAAAAGCACCATAAATAAAGAAAAGAAAAGTATAGAAACTATAAAAAAGTACAAAAAATTTATAAAATAAGAAAAAATACAAAAAAGTTTTAAAAATACTGTTTTACCATTCCATAAAAATAAAAGGAAAATACAAAAAAACTACAAAAAAACAGTCTGCACTAGCTGCATAAAAAAGAAAAGAAAAATACAAAGAACACAAAAACTAAGAAAAGCTTTCTAAGCAAAGAGAAGAAAAAATACAAAAAAGTAAAAAAATAGTTTTTATCATATGCATAAATGAAGAAAAAAGAAAAATACAAAACACAAAAAAGTGTAAAAAATAGTTTCACAAAAACAAAAAAAAAGAAAAGAAACGGGAAAAAGAGAAAAAAAATACGAAAAACCCTAGAAAATAACATCTCCATAAAATATAAAAAAGAAAAAATACAAAAAAAGCAGGGAAAGCTACAAAAAAAGCTTTTTTTACCATCTCCACAAAAAAGAGAAGAAAAAAGGAAAACTATAAAAAATACAAAAAATTATAAAAAAACAGTTTTCACCATCCTCCGAAAAAATAAAAGATAAAGAAAAAAATATAAAAAGAGTAAAAAATACAAAAATAGCTTATCATCTTATTAAAAAATGAATGAGAGAAATAAGGAGAAAAATGTACAAAAATTACAAGAAAAACTTTTTAGCATCTCCATAAAAATAGAAAAGAAAAGAAAAAAACGAGACAATACAAAAATTTAACTATTTCCAAAAAAACAAAAAATTGAAATGAAGAGAAAAAATGAGAAAAATACAAAAAAAAACAAAAACCACAAAAAAAACTTTTTACCATCCTCACAGAAAATGAAAAAACAAAAGAAAAGAAAAAATACAAAAAAAGTTTTTTCACAATCTCCATAAAAAATAAAATAGAAAACAAAGAAAAGGGAAAAAAACTACAAAATTTTTCTACAATTTTCACAAAAAATAAAAAGGAAAAGGAAGAAGAGAATTGCAAAAAAGTTTTTTTAACCAACTACACTAAAAATAAAAGAAAACTGAAGAAAAAAGAAGAAAAGAAAAGAAAAAAGAGAAAAACACAAAAAACTGCACATATCCACAAAAAAAGGGAAAAAAAGAAAAAATACTAAAAAGTACAAAAAACGAATAAAAAAAGAAACAAAAGAATAGTTTTCATCATTCATCTTCATAAAAAAAAAGAAAAATAAGTTTTTTACCATTTTCGAAAAAATACACAAAAAATGTTTTCTACTATCTCCGTAAATAGAGAAGAGAGAAAAAAACTACAAAAAAATACAGAAAGTTGCGAAAAACAGTTTTCACTATCCTCAGAAAAATAGAAAAAAAACAAAAAGAAGAAAAATACTAAAAAAGTAAAAAAATACGAAAATCGCTTATCATTTTGGTAAAAAAATGACCAAGACAAAAAAAGAAAAATGCAAAAAAGTACAAAAGAAAAAATTTTACCATCCTCGAAAAATTCCAATAAAGTGTTTACTGTATCCATTAAAAAAACAAAAAATGCAGAAAATCACAAAAATAAAAAAGAAAAGAAAAAACTAAAAAACATTACAGAAAATAGTTTTACGAGCACCGTAAAAAGTAAAGAAAAATACAAGTAAAAAACTACAAAAAAAGAAAGAAACATAAAAGTACGAAAAATTGGTCAAAAAAATTAGAAAAACATTAAAAATTACAAAAAATAGTTTTTTACCATACTCGCAAAAATAAAAAAAAAGAAAAAGGGAGAAAAACACAAAAAGTTCAAAAACAGCAATAATAGTTTTTAACATCTTCACAAAAGTAAAAAAAAGAAAAGAAAAAAATACAAAAAACCACTAAGAATGGTTTTTTACCATTTTTGAAAAAAAACACAACAAAAGTACAAAAAGCCTGCAAAAAAATAATTTTTGACACCTTCATAAACAAAAAAAAGGAAGAAAGGAGAAAAACACGAAAAAGTACAAAAACCAGCAAAAAATCGTTTTTAACATTTCCATAAAAATAAAACAAAAAAGAAAAAAATAGAAAAATACAAAAAATGGTTTTTACTATTTTCAAAAAATTGAAACAAAAAAAAAGCGAAAAATACAAAAAAGTACAAAAAACCACAAAAAGATTAATCTTCAAAAAATTGGAATAAAGAAAAAAATACAAAAAACGACAAAAAATAGTCTTTTCCAGCCCCACAAAAAATAGAAGAAAAAGCAAAAAAATAAAGAAAAGCACAAAAAACTACAAAAATCGCTAATCTTTACGAAAAATAAAAAATAAAAAAAGAGAAAAATACAAAAAAGTATAAAAAACTGAAAAAATGAATGTTACCATCTTCATAAAAAATTGAAATAAAGAAAAAAAGAAACAGTACAAAAAAGTGCGAAAATTAGTTTTTAAAATCTCCATAAAAAATAAAAGAGAAAAGAAAACAAACAAAAAACTACAAAAAATAGTTTTTATACCATTTCCATAAAAACAGAAAAGAATAAATACAAAAAAGTAAAAAAAAATAGCTTTTTACCATACTCACAAAAAATAAAAAAAAAGAAAAAGGTAGAAAAACACAAAAAGTTCAAAAACAGCAAAAATAGTTTTTAACATCTTCACAAAAGTAAGAAAAAAGAAAAGAAAAAATACAAAAAAGTACAAAAAACCACAAAGAATGGATTTTTACCATTTTTGAAAAAAAAAACACAACAAAAGTACGAAAAGCCTGCAAAAAAATAGTTTTTGACACCTTCATAAGTAAAGAAGAAAAAAAGGAGAAAAACACAAAAAAAGTGCAAAAATGAGCAAAAAATCGTTCTTAACATTTATATAAAAATAAAAAACAAAAGAAAAAAAACAAAAAAGGCGAAATATGCAAAAAAGTACAAAAAATGTTTTTTTACCATTTTCAAAAAAAATTGAAATAAAGAAAAAATGAGAAAAACCAAAAGTACAAAAAACAGCAAAAACTTGTTTTTAACATCTCCATAAAAATAAAATGAAAG
This sequence comes from Romanomermis culicivorax, assembly GCA_963922205.1. Lineage (NCBI taxonomy): Eukaryota > Metazoa > Nematoda > Enoplea > Mermithida > Mermithidae > Romanomermis > Romanomermis culicivorax. Next base: position 715,815 of record CAWUHX010000096.1, on the reverse strand, counting down.
AGAAAAAAGCGAAAAATACAAAAAAGTACAAAAAACCACAAAAAGTTTAATCTTCAAAAAATTGGAATAAAGAAAAAACATTGAAAAAAATACAAAAAACGACAATAAATAGTCTTTTCCAGCCCCACAAAAAAAAGAAGAACTACAAAAATAGTTCATCTTTGTGAAAAATAAAAAATAAAAAAGGAGAAAAATACAAAAAATTGCAGATTTTTTTTACTATTTTCAAATAAAAAAATACAAAAATACAAAAAAGTATAAAAACTACAAAAAAAATTTTTTACCATCTTCATATTCTAACATATCGTCGTACAATTGTTGGGCCATAGATAAAACGCTACCGTTCGGAAAATAGGGGTTGTAGGCCTGACCGGGACCGAGTTCGATGCCGGCCGGGGCTTCTTGATAGCCGGTCAATAGATGGAAGAGGTAATCCTGGAAAAAAAATTCTACAGAATTCTGGCAAAAATTTCAAAATTTTAACATTTTCGTTGAAAAATTCTGCAAAAGTTCACTAAAATTTAAAAATTTTTCGGCAACATTTCCAAAAAATGGTTCAAAATTCCAAAAAAATTCATTAAAATTTTGACAAATTTTACAAAATTTGGGAAAAATCAAAAATTCTAGAATTTTTACTCAAAAAAGGTGTTCAAAAATTGCACAAAATTTGGAAAAAAATTCAAAATTTCCGTTAAAAAATTCTGGAAAACCAAACTGAAATTTTAAATTTTTCCAACAAAATTGTCCCAAATTCGAAAAAACCCACTAAAATTTTGAAATTTTTTCGCCAAATTCGAGAAAAATCTTCAAAAATTCTAGAATTATTACTTGAAAAAGTGTTCAAAAATTCTACAAAATTAAAAACGATTTCAAAAATATAAAACTTTTTTTCTGAAAAATTCTAGAAAAGTTGACTAAAATTTTAAAATTTTTCAACAAAATTCAGAAAAAGGCTCCAAAATTTGAAAAAAAATCTTTTGAAATTTTGATAAATTTTTGCCAAATTTGAAAAAAATCGTCGAAAATTCTAGAATTATTCCTTAAAAAAGTGCTCAAAATTTCTACAAAAAACGCTGCCAAGTTTCAGAAAAAATATTTCAAAATTGTGAAACTTTGTCTCGAATTCTAGGAGAATTAAAAATTTTCAAAAATGATCAGATCGAAAAGCTTTTGTATAAAATTATGCAAAAATACTCAAAATTTTTTAAAATTCTAAAAATCCACATCAAAATCTCGAAAAATTTTCAGGAATTTATGAAAAATCTTTGAAAAGTTTCGCGAAAAGTCCTCAAAAACTTAAAATAATTCACTGAAAACGCTGCCAAATTCTTTAAAAACTGTCAAGATTTTAAAATTTGTGTCAAAAATTCTACAGAATTACTGAAAATTGAAAAAAATTCATTAAAAATTCAAAAATTGCGACTTTTTCTCGAAAAAAGTGCAAAAAATTCAACAAAATTCAGGAAAAACGCTGCAAAATTATAAAATAATCCTTGAAAATTGTAGAATTATCGTCGAGAATTTCGGAAAATTACTTGAAATTTTTCGTCAAAATTTTCAAACATTCCGAAAAATCTATCAAAATTGGAAAAAAAGCTTAAAAATTATAAAAATTTTTTTCTACAAAATTTGCAGAAAATGCTCCAAAATTAAAAAAAACCATTGATATTTTGATAAATTTTCCAAAATTTAGAGAAAATCCTACTTACATTATAGATTTCCCTAAAAATATGTTCAGAAATTCGGCAAAATTAAGAAAAAAACCCTTCAAAATTAAAAAAAAAAATCCCGAAAAATACTAAGAAAATATCCTTAAATTTTCCAAAACTATAAATTTCTTCTAAATATTTGATTTTTTTTCAAAATTCTAATGCATCGACTGAAATTTCTAAATAATAATATAAAATTCATAAAAAACGCTGTCAAATTTTGAAGGAAATTTTTCATTACTGAAATTTTCTCGAAAAATTTCGCTCAAAATTCAAAAAAAATTTAGCAAAATTTGGAAAAAATACGGAAAATCTTTGAAAATTTCAAGATTTTTCCAAAAAAGTGCACCAAAATGCTGCTAAAGACTGAGAAAATCTTTCAAAATCGCGAAATTTCGGTCCAAAATTTGGAAAAAGGTATTGCACATTTTTTTCAAAATTATCAAATTTTTCTTTAGAATTCTAAAAAAATTTACGGAAATCGCTGAAAATGACCGAAATTTCAAAATAAAATCGCCACGTTTTTTTAGAACCCAAATAACACTTTAATTAGCGAATAAAATTTCTAATTTTTTGTCTTCATGCATTTTTTCTTGCGCAGAATGGGCCAAATTTTTCGACCCGATTGTTATAGGAAAGTTGTACTTGTGGATCGAAAATTCAAAATCGCCACGTTTTTTTATTACAACCCAAATAACACTTTAATTAGCGAATAAAAATTCTAATTTTTTGCCATGCATTTTTCTCCTACGCGAAATTCTAATCAACAGAAAAATAACAAAAGTTTGCAATTCTAGGCCTCCAAATTTAGATTTTTTTTTTCTTCAACGCCGAGGGGCTCGCCATTCTTCGCGGCCTTTTACGGGCCTGAAAACGACTTTTTGCGATTTCCAAGTCGTCCAAATGAAACGTTTCAAGTAGAGCAAAACGAAACCGACTGGTAGAGACATAAAAGCTAGCTGTAGAAATAAAAAAATAAAATGAAAAATTTTTCTTTATATTTATTTTTCAATTTTTTTTTGTTTTATTTTCTTTTTTTGCGCTTTTCTTGTTGTTTATTTTTTTGACTTTTTCCATTCTTCAAATTTTTTTTGTATATAATATTATTTTATTTTTACTTTTCTGAATTTTTCCATTTTTGAATTGTGGGTTTCTTTTTTTTTAAGCGTCTTTCCTTGTTCTTCATCATATTTTATTTTTTACTATTCTAATTTTAGATTTTTTGTTTTTGTATTTTTTTATTTCTATTTTTTTGTTTCTGAATTTTTCCATCTTTTTCTTTTTCTAGCGTTTTCGTTGTTCTTTATTACTTTTTATATTTTTCCTTATTCTTTATTATTTATTCGATTTTTTTTTATTTTTTCTAATTGTTAGATTTTTTGCTTTTGTATTACTTTTTTCTTGTTTCTGAATTTTTGCATTTCCAAATCGTCTTTTTTTGCGTTTTTCCTTGTTCTTTATCATTTTTTAGATTTTTTGTTTCTGTTTTTTTTTTCATTTTTTTGTTTGTTTCTGAATTTTTCCGTTTTTAAATTGTGGGCTCTTGAACGTTTTCTTTCTTTTTAAATATATTTTCAGACTTTTTCATTTCTTAGATTTTTCGTTTTTTATTTCCATTTCTTATTTTCTGAATTTTTCCTTATTGTGATTTTCTTTCTTTTTTAAAGTGTCTTTCTTTGTTTTTCATGACTTTGTTTATATTTCTCCCTTGTTAGTTACTATTTTTGACTTTTTCTATTTTTTAGATTTTTTTTGTACTATTTTTATTTCCTTTTTTATTTCTGAATTTTCCAATTTTTGAACCGTGGTTTTGTTTCTTCTCTAAACATTTTTTTTCGTTTTTTATTATTTTTTATATTTTTCCGTTGTTCTTTAACATTTTTTCTATTTTATGTTCTATTTATCTTTTTTTTGTTCTATTTATCTTTCTTTTTTAAGCGTTTTCCTCGTTTTTTATAATTCTTTTTGGCTTTTTTCATTTTTTAGATTTTTTTATTTTATTTCTTTATTTGTTTCTATATTTTTGCGTTTTTAAATTGTGCTTCCCTTTGTTTCTTGAATATTTTTTTTTTATTTTCTATTATTTTTTGGTTTTCTTGTTTTGTTTGTTCTTTTTTACAGCATTTTTATTGTTTTCTCTGACTTATATATGTTCGATTTTTTTTTGTTTTGTATTATTTCTATCTTTCCTGAATTTTTCGATTTTCAATTCTGCTTTTTCTTTTTTTTGCGTTTTTCCGTCTTATTTATTATTTTTTTCTCGTTCTTTATTATTTTTAATATTTTTTGAATACTTCCATTTTTAAATTTATTTTCGTATAATTTTTATTTTCTTTTTTTTGTTTCTATATTTTTCCATTTTTAAATTGTGGTTTTTAAGCGTGTTTATTTGTTATTTAATTTTTTTAAAAATATTTTTCGTTGTTGTCTTTTTTTATATTTTTTGACGTTTTCCGTTTTTTTGATTTTTTCGTTTTTGTATTATTTTTATTTTGTTTTTTTTTGTTTCTGAATTTTTCAATTTTTAAATTGTGGTTTTGTTTTCTTTTTTTGCGTTTTCATTGTTCTTTATTAGTTTCTATATTTTTAGACTTTTTCCAATTTATGAATTTTTTTTGTTTGATTTGCTTTTTATTGCTTCATTTTCATTTTTTACTTTATATATTTTCTCATTTTCAAATTGTGATTTTTTTTCTTTTTTCAAGCGTCTTTCAATGCTTTTTCTTACATTTAACCTTGTTCTTTATTATTTTATATATTTTTTCACTTTTTTCTTTTTTACGATTGTTCCGCTTTTTTTCATTCTTTTCTTTTTTGTTTTTTCTACTTTTTGTTTGTTTTCTTTATTTTTTTTTTGTTTTTTCTTTACATTTCCTCCTTTTTTTGCTTCTTTTTCATTTTCATTGTTTTCTTTTTTGTTGCTCATCTTCCTTTGTTTCTTCTTTTTTTTGTTTCAATCCATTTCCCTTCTTTTCTATTTTTTTATTTTTCTTTTTTTGTTCCTTTTCTTTCTACTCTTGTTTTTATTTTTGTGTTTTCATCTTTTTTCTTTTGTTCTTGTTTGTTTTGTTTAGCTTTTTTTCGTTTTCAATTATTTAAAGCATTTTTACAGGTTTTTCATTTATTTATTGTTTGCTTTATTTTAGTACTTTGTTTTTTATTCGGTTTTCGAGAATTTTAATTTTTTCCTTATGTTTTTACTTTTTTTTAAATTTCATATGTTTGTCTTGTTTCTTTTGTATTCAATTTGCTTTTTTAGCAGTCTTCTTTGTTTTTTTATTCTTCAGTTTTTATACCTTCTTCTATTGTTTTTTTCGTATTTAATTTATGTTGTTTTTCTTTATTTTAATTCTTTTGCTTTTATGCTTTCTATTTTTTTGAATCTTTAACATGTTTTTGTTTTCTCATTATCTTGGTTGTTTTATTTTTTATTTTTTTATTTGTGTTGTTTTTCTCTTTTTTTTTATCATTTTGCATGTTTTCAACATTTTTTATTTTCTTATTTTTTTACCAATAATTCGTTTTTTTATTTTCTTCCCCATTTTACTTGCTTTTTGTTATTCTATTCTTTTAGATTTTTTTGTTTTTTGTTTTTCTATGCTTTTTTTCGTAATTTTTTCTCTTTTTTTCAATATTTTATTATTTTTCATTTTTTAGAAAAAATTTATAAAAAACTTTACCTTGAGCGCGTATCTTTTAAAATCGGGCATTTCCGGTCTGGCCAGATATGTCAAAAAAGTGGACACATCTTTGGCCATTTGGCTCTGAGTCGCTGGTGTTCCTGGAAAAAGAAGAAAAATACAAAAATAAAAAAAAACTACAAAAAAGTATAAAAAATAACTAAAAGAAAAAAAATACAGAAATACAAAAAAATATAGAAAAACTAAAAAAAGCACCATAAATAAAGAAAAGAAAAGTACAGAAACTATAAAAAACTACAAAAAACTATTAAAATAAGAAAAAATACAAAAAAGTTTTAAAAATACTGTTTTACCATTCCATAAAAAATAAAAGCAAAATACAAAAAAACTACAAAAAAAACAGTCTGCACTAGCTGCATAAAAAAGAAAAGAAAAATACAAAGAACACAAAAACTAAGAAAAGCTTTCTAAGCAAAAAGAAGAAAAAATACAAAAAAGTAAAAAAATAGTTTTTACTATATGCATAAATGAAAAAAAGAAAAATACAAAACACAAAAAAGCGTAAAAAATAGTTTCACAAAAACAAAAAAAAGAAAAGAAATGGGAAAAAGAGAAAAAAATACGAAAAACCCTAGAAAATAACATCTCCATAAAATATAAAGAAGAAAAAATACAAAAAAGCAGGGAAAGCTACAAAAAAAAGCTTTTTTCACCATCTCCATAAAAAAAAGAAAAATACAAAAAAAGCACAAAAAATTTTTTTTACTACCTCCACAAAAAAGAGAAGAAAAAAGGAAAACGATAAAAAATAAAAAAATTCTAAAAATACAGTTTTCATTATCCTAAGAAAAAATAAAAGATAAAGAAAAAAATATAAAAAGAGTAAAAAATACAAAAATAGCTTATCATCTTATTAAAAAATGAATGAGAGAAATAAGGAGAAAAATGTACAAAAATTACAAGAAAAACTTTTTAGCATCTCCATAAAAATAGAAAAGAAAAGAAAAAAACGAGACAATACAAAAATTTAACTATTTCCAAAAAAACAAAAAATTGAAATGAAGAGAAAAAATGAGAAAAATACAAAAAAAACAAAAACCACAAAAAAAACTTTTTACCATCCTCACAGAAAATGAAAAAACAAAACAAAAGAAAAAATACAAAAAAAGTTTTTTCACAATCTCCATAAAAAATAAAATAGAAAACAAAGAAAAGGAAAAAAAACTACAAAATTTTTCTACAATTTTCACAAAAAATAAAAAGGAAAAGGAAGAAGAGAATTGCAAAAAAGTTTTTTTAACCAACTACACTAAAAATGAAAAAAACTGAAGAAAAAAGAAGAAAAGAAAAGAAAAAAGAGAAAAACACAAAAAACAGCACATATCCACAAAAAAATGGAAAAAAAGAAAAAACTACAAAAAATAGTTTTTATACCATTTCCATAAAAACAGAAAAGAATAAATACAAAAAAGTAAAAAAAAAGCTTTTTACCATACTCACAAAAAATAAAAAAGAAAAGAAAAAGGGAGAAAAACACAAAAAGTTCAAAAACAGCAAAAATAGTTTTTAACATCTTCACAAAAGTAAAAAAAAGAAAAGAAAAAAAAACAAAAAAGTACAAAAAACCACAAAGAATGGATTTTTACCATTTTTGAAAAAAACACAACAAAAGTACAAAAAGCCTGCAAAAAATAGTTTTTGACACCTTCATAAGTAAAAAAGAAAAAAAGGAGAAAAACACAAAAAAAGTACAAAAAACAGCAAAAAATCGTTTCTAACATCTCCATAAAAATAAAATAAAAAAGAAAAAAATACAAAAATACAAAAAAGTACAAAAAACCACAAAAAGATTAGTCTTCAAAAAATTGAAATAAAGAAAAAAATACAAAAAACGACAAAAAATAGTCCTTTCCAGCCCCACAAAAAATAGAAGAAAAGGCAAAAAATAAAGAAAAGCACAAAAAACTACAAAAATAGTTCATCTTTGTGAAAAATAAAAAATAAAAAAAGGACAAAAATAAAAAAACTGCATTTTTTTTACTATTTTCAAATAAAGAAATACAAATATGCAAAAAAGTACAAAAAATGTTTTTTATCATTTTCAAAAAAATGGAGATGAGGAAAAAAGGAGAAAACCCCAAAAAAAGTACAAAAAAGAGCAAAAATTCGTTTTTAACATCTCCATAAAACTAAAACAAAAAAATAGAAAAATACAAAAAATAGTTTTTTACTATTTTCGAAAAATTGAAACAAAGAAAAAAGCGAAAAATACAAAAAAGTACAAAAAACCACAAAAAGATTAATCTTCAAAAAATTGGAATAAAGAAAAAATACAAAAAACGACAAAAAATAGTCTTTTCAGCCCCACAAAAAATAGAAGAAAAAGGAAAAAATAAAGAAAAGCACAAAAAACTACAAAAATAGTTCATCTTTGTGAAAAATAAAAAAGGAGAAAAATACAAAAAACTGCAGATTTTTTTACTATTTTCAAATAAAAAAATACAAAAATGCAAAAAAGTATAAAAACTACAAAAAAAATTTTTTACCATCTTCATATTCTAACATATCGTCGTACAATTGTTGGGCCATAGATAAAACGCTACCGTTCGGAAAATAGGGGTTGTAGGCCTGACCGGGACCGAGTTCGATGCCGGCCGGGGCTTCTTGATAGCCGGTCAATAGATGGAAGAGGTAATCCTGGAAGAAATATTCTACAGAATTCTGGCAAAAATTTCAAAATTTTAAAATTTTCGTTGAAAAATTCTGCAAAAGTTCACTAAAATTTAAAAATTTTTCGGCAACATTTCCAAAAAATGGTTCAAATTTCAAAAAAATTCATTAAAATTTTGATAAATTTTACAAAATTTGGGAAAAATCAAAAATTCTAGAATTTCCCCTCAAAAAAGTGTTCAAAAGTTGCACAAAACTTGAAAAAATTCAAAATTTCCGTTAAAAAATTCTGGAAAACCAAACTGAAATTTTAAATTTTTTCAACAAAATGGTCCAAAATTCGAAAAAAACCACTAAAATTTTGAAATTTTTTCGCCAAATTTAAGAAAAATCTTCAAAAATTCTAGAATTTTTCCTTGAAAAAGGGTTCAAAAATTCTACAAAATTAAAAACGATTTCGAAATTATAAAACTTTTTTCTGAAAAATTCTGGAAAAGTGCACTAAAATTTTAAAATTTTTCAACAAAATTCAGAAAAAGGCTCCAAAATTTGAAAAAAAATCTTTTGAAATTTTGATAAATTTTTGCCAAATTTGAAAAAAAATCATCGAAAATTCTAGAATTATTCCTTTAAAAAGTGTTCAAAAATTCTGAATAATTTGAAAAAAAATTCATATATTTCTCAAAAAAATTTAAAAAAAAAAAAAAAAAATTTTCAAAATTTGAGAAAAATAATCAAAAATTCTAAAATTTTGGCTTAAAAAAGTGCTCGAAATTTCTACAAAAAACGCTGCCAAGTTCCAGAAAAAATATTTCAAAATTGTGAAACTTTGTCTCGAATTCTAGGAGAATTAAAAATTTTCAAAAATGATCAGATCGAAAAGCTTTTGTATAAAATTATGCAAAAATACTCAAAATTTTTTAAAATTCTAAAAATCCACATCAAAATCTCGAAAAATTTTCAGGAATTTATGAAAAATCTTTGAAAAGTTTCGCGAAAAGTCCTCAAAAACTTAAAATAATTCACTGAAAACGCTGCCAAATTCTTTAAAAACTGTCAAGATTTTAAAATTTGTGTCAAAAATTCTACAGAATTACTGAAAATTGAAAAAAATTCATTAAAAATTCAAAAATTGCGATTTTTTCTCGAAAAAAGTGCAAAAAATTCAACAAAATTCAGGAAAAACGCTGCAAAATTATAAAATAATCCTTGAAAATTGTAGAATTATCGTCGAGAATTTCGGAAAATTACTTGAAATTTTTCGTCAAAATTTTCAAACATTTCGAAAAATCTACCAAAATTGGAAAAAAATCTTCAAAAATTCAAAAAAATATGCTTAAAAGTCCTCAAAAATGCTAAAAAATTTATGAAAGACGCGGCTAAACTCTAAAAAAGCTTGAAAATTATAAAATTTTCGTTAAAAATTCTAAAAAAGTAAGTCAAAAATTTCCAGTTTTTTTCTACACAATTTTCAGTAAATGCTCCAAAATTAAAAAAAAATATTTTGATTAATTTTCCAAAATTTGGAAAAAATGGTATTTAAGTTATAGATTTCCCTAAAAATATGTTCAGAAATTCGGCAAAATTAAGAAAAAAACCCTTCAAAATTAAAAAAAAAAATCCCGAAAAATACTAAGAAAATATCCTTAAATTTTCCGAAACTATCAAATTTCTTCTAAATATTTGATTTTTTTCAAAATTCTAATGCATCGACTGAAATTTCTAAATAATAATACAAAACTCATAAAAAACGCTGTCAAATTTTGAAGGAAATTTTTCATTACTGAAATTTTTTCGAAAAATTTTGCTCAAAATTCTAAAAAATCCAGCAAAATTTGGAAATAATACGGAGAATCTTTGAAAATTTCAAGATTTTTCCAAAAAAGTGCACAAAAATGGTGCTAAAGTCTGAAAAAATCTTTCAAAATCGCGAAATTTTGATCCAAAATTTGGAAAAAAAGTGTTCCACATTTTTTTCAACATTATCAAATTTTTCTTTAGAATTCTAAAAAAAATTTACGGAAATCGCTAAAAATGACCGAAATTTCAAAATAAAATTGCCACGTTTTTTCATTAGAACCCAAAAACCGTTCAAATTAGCGGCCAAATATTCTAATTTTTTGTCGTGATGCATTTTTTATGGCGGAAAATGGGCTGAATTTCTCGACCCGATTGTTATAGGAAAGTTGTACTTGCGGATCGAAAATACAAAATCGCCACGTTTTTTATAACAATCCAAATAACACTTTAATTAGCGAATAAAAATTCTAATTTTTTGCCATGCATTTTTCTCCTACGCGAAATTCTAATCAACAGAAAAATAACAAAATTTTGCAATTCTAGGCCTCGAAATTTAGATTTTTTTTTCTTCAACGCCGAGGGGCTCGCCATTCTTCGCGGCCTTTTACGGGCCTGAAAACGACTTTTTGCGATTTCCAAGTCGTCCAAATGAAACGTTTCAAGTAGAGCAAAACGAAACCGACTGGTAGAGACATAAAAGCGAGCTGTAAAAATAAAAAAATAAAATAATTGAAAAATTTTTCTTTATATTTATTTTTCAATTTTTTTTTTGTTTTATTTTCTTTTTTTCCGTTTTTCTTGTTTATTATTTTTTTATATTTTTTCCTTGTTGCTAATTTTTTTTGACTTTTTCCATTCTTCAAATTTTTTTGTATATAATATAATATTAATTTTTCTTCTCTGAATTTTTCCATTTTTGAATTGTGGGTTTCTTTTTTTTTAAGCGTCTTTCCTTGTTCTTCATCATATTTTATTTTTTACTATTTCAATTTTTAGATTTTTTGTTTTTGTATTTTTTTATTTCTATTTTTTTGTTTCTGAATTTTTCCATCGTTTTATTTTTTTAGCGTTTTCGTTGTTCTTTATTACTTTTTATATTTTTCCTTATTATTTATTATTTATTCGATTTTTTTTTGATTTTTTCTAGTTGTTAGATTTTTTGCTCTTGTATTAGTTTTTTTCTTGTTTCTGAATTTTTGCATTTCCAAATTGCCTTTTTTTGCATTTTTCCTTGTTCTTTATCATTTTTTAGATTTTTTGTTTCTGTTTTTTTCATTTTCTTGTTTGTTTCTGAATTTTTCCGTTTTTAAATTGTGGGCTTTTGAACGTCTTTCTATTTAAAATATATTTTTAGACTTTTTCATTTCTTAGATTTTTCGTTTTTGAATTATTTTTATTTCCATTTTTTATTTTCTGAATTTTTCCTTATTGTGATTTTCTTTCTTTTTTAAAGTGTCTTTCTTTATTTTTCATGACTTTGTTTATATTTCTTCCTTGTTAGTTACTATTTTTTGACTTTTTCTACTTTTTAGATTTTTTTGTACTATTTTTATTTTCTTTTTTATTACTGAATTTTCAATTTTTAAAATGTGGTTTTGTTTCTTCTCTAAACATTTTTTGTCGTTTTTTATTATTTTTAATATTTTTCCGTTGTTCTTTTACATTTTTTCCATTTTATGACATTTTCCATTCTTTAAATTTTTTAAATTTTGTATTTTTTTGTTTCAGGAATTTTACATTTTTAAACTATATGATTTTCTTTCTTTTTTAAGCGTTTTTCCTTGTTTTTTATAATTTTTTTTGGCTTTTTCCATTTTTTAGACTTTTTTATTTTATTTCTTTATTTGTTTCTATATTTTTGCGTTTTTAAATTGTGCTTTCTTGAAGCTTTTTTCCGTCTTATTTATTATTTTTTAGTATTTTTTCTCGATTTTTTTTTATTTTTGGACTATTTTTATTATTTTTCCACTCTTTTCTTTCTACGATTGTTTTGCTTTATTTTCTTTATTTTCTTTCTTGTTTTTTCTACTTTTTGTTTGTTTTCTTTATTTTTTTTGTTTTTTTCTTTACATTTCCTCCTTTTTTGCTTCTTTTTCATTTTCATTGTTTTCTTTTTTGTTGCTCATCTTCCTTTGTTTCTTCTTTTTTTTTGTTTCAATCCATTTCTCTTCTTTTCTATTTTGTTTATTTTCCGTCTTTTGTTCCTTTTCTTTCTACTCTTGTTTTTATTTTTGTGTTTTCATCTTTTTTCTTTTGTTCTTGTTTGTTTTGTTTAGTTTTTTTTCGTTTTCAATTTTTTAAAGCATTTTTCCAGGTTTTTCATTTATTTTTTGTTTGCTTTATTTTAGTACTTTGTTTTTTATTCGGTTTTCGAGAATTTTAATTTTTTCCTTATGTTTTTACTTTTTTAAATTTTATATGTTTGTCTTGCTTTTTTGTATTCAATTTGCTTTTTTAGCATTCTTCTTTGTTTTTTTTATTCTTCAGCTTTTATACCTCTCTCTTTTGTTTTTTCGTATTTAATTGGTGTTGTTTTTTTATTTTAATTCTTTTGCTTTTATGCTTTCTATTTTTTTGAATCTTTAACATGTTTTTGTTTTCTTATTACCTTGGTTGTTTTATTTTTTATTTTTGTATTTGTGTTGTTGTTCTCTTTTTTTATCATTTTGCATGTTTTCAACATTTTTTTTACCAATAACTCGTTTTTTTTATTTTCTTCACCATTTTACTTGCTTTTTGTTATTCTATTCTTTTAGATTTTTTTGTTTTCTGTTTTTCTATGGTTTTTTTCGTGATTTTTTCTCTTTTTTTCAATATTTTATTATTTCTCATTTTTTTTGAAAAAATATATAAAAAAATTTACCTTGAGCGCGTATCTTTTAAAATCGGGCATTTCCGGTCTGGCCAGGTATGTCAAAAAAGTGGACACATCTTTGGCCATTTGGCTCTGAGTCGCTGGTGTTCCTGGAAAAAGAAGAAAAATACAAAAATAAAAAAAACTACAAAAAAGTATAAAAAATAACTAAAAGAAAAAAAATACAGAAATACAAAAAAATATAGAAAAACTAAAAAAAGCACCATAAATAAAGAAAAGAAAAGTACGGAAAATACAAAAAACTACAAAAAACTATTAAAATAAGAAAAAATACAAAAAAGTTTTAAAAATACTGTTCTACCATTCCATAAAAAATAAAAGCAAAATACAAAAAAACTACAAAAAAACAGTCTGCACTAGCTGCATAAAAAAGAAAAGAAAAATACAAAGAACACAAAAACTAAGAAAAGCTTTCTAAGCAAAAAGAAGAAAAAATACAAAAAAGTAAAAAAATAGTTTTTACTATATGCATAAATGAAAAAAAGAAAAATACAAAACACAAAAAAGCGTAAAAAAAAGTTTCACAGAAATAAAAAAAAAGAAAAGAAATGGGAAAAAGAGAAAAAAATACGAAAAACCCTAGAAAATAACATCTCCATAAAATATAAGGAAGAAAAAATACAAAAAAAGCAGGGAAAGCTACACAAAAAAGTTTTTTTTACCATCTCCATAAAAAAAAAAAAAAATACAAAAAAAGCACAAAAAATGTTTTTTACTATCTTCACAAAAAAGAGAAGAAAAAAGGAAAACTATAAAAAATAAAAAAATTCTAAAAATACAGTTTTCATTATCCTCAGAAAAAATAAAAGATAAAGAAAAAAATATAAAAAGAGTAAAAAATACAAAAATAGGTTATCATCTTATTAAAAAATGAATGAGAGAAAAAAAGGAGAAAAATGAACAAAAATTGCAAGAAAAACTTTTTAACATCTCCATAAAAATAGAAAAAGAAAAGAAAAAAACGAGAAAATACAAAAATCTAACCATTTCCAAAAAAACGAAAAATTGAAATGAAGAGAAAAAATGAGAAAAATACAAAAAAAAACAAAAACCACAAAAAAAACTTTTTACCATCCTCACAGAAAATGAAAAAACAAAGGAAAAGAAAAAATACAAAAAAAGTTTTTTCACAATCTCCATAAAAATTAAAATAGAAAACAAAGAAAAGGAAAAAAAAACTACAAAATTTTTCTACAATTTTCACAAAAAATAAAAAGGAAAAGGAAGAAGAGAATTGCAAAAAAGTTTTTTAACCAACTACACTAAAAATAGAAAAAAAAACTGAAGAAAAAAGAAGAAAAGAAAAGAAAAAAGAGAAAAACACAAAAAACTGCACATATCCACAAAAAAAGGGAAAAAAAGAAAAAATACTAAAAAGTACAAAAAACGAATAAAAAAAGAAACAAAAGAATAGTTTTCATCATTCATCTTCATAAAAAAAAAGAAAAATAAGTTTTTTACCATTTTCGAAAAAATACACAAAAAATGTTTTCTACTATCTCCGTAAATAGAGAAGAGAGAAAAAAACTACAAAAAAATACAGAAAGTTGCGAAAAACAGTTTTCACTATCCTCAGAAAAATAGAAAAAAAAAACAAAAAGAAGAAAAATACTAAAAAAGTAAAAAATACGAAAATAGCTCATCATCATGGTAGAAAAATGACCAAGAGAAAAAAGAGAAAAATGCAAAAAAGTACCAAAGAAAAAATTTTACCATCCTCAAAAAATTCCAATAAAGTGTTTACTGTATCCATGGAAAAGACAAAAAATGCAGAAAATCACAAAAAATAAAAAAGAAAAGAAAAAACTAAAAAGCATTACAGAAAATAGTTCTACGAGCACCGTAAAAAGTAAAGAAAAATACAAGTAAAAAACTTCAAAAAAAGAAAGAAACATAAAAGTACGAAAAATTGCTCAAAAAAATAAGAAAAACATTAAAAATTACAAAAAATAGTTTTTTATCATTTTCACAAAAAAAACAAAACAAAAAACACAAAATGCACAAAAAATAATTTTTAGTAAAATATTTTCCATCTGCATAAAAAAAATACCAAAAAGTAAGTAAAATTTTTTCACAATCTTCACAAAGAAAGAAAAATACAGAATACTAGAAACAAAAAAGAGAAAAATGCAAAAAAGTATAAAAAACTGAGAAAAATGAAATAAAGAAAAAAAGAAACGGTACAAAAAAGTGCGAAAATTAGTTTTTAAAATCTGCATAAAAAATAAAAGAGAAAAGAAAACAAACAAAAAACTACAAAAAATAGTTTTTATACCATTTCCATAAAAACAGAAAAGAATAAATACAAAAAAGTAAAAAAATAGCTTTTTACCATACTCACAAAAAATAAAAAAAAGAAAAAGGGAGAAAAACACAAAAAGTTCAAAAACAGCAAAAATAAATTTTAACATCTTCACAAAAGTAAAAAAAAGAAAACAAAAAAATACAAAAAAGTACAAAAAAACCACAAAGAATGGTTTTTTACCATTTTTGAAAAAAACACAAAAAAAGTACAAAAATGAGCAAAAAATAGTTTTTAACATTTCCATAAAAATAAAAAACAAAAGAAAAAAATAAAAAAGGGAAATATGCAAAAAAGTACAAAAAATGTTTTTTTATCATTTTGAAAAAAATTGAGATAAAGAAAAAATAAAAAAAAAACAAAAAAAAGTACGAAAAACAGCAAAAACTAGTTTCTAACATCTCCATAAAAATAAAATAAAAAAGAAAAAAAATAGAAAAATACAAAAAAAGGTTTTTACTATTTTCGAAAAATTGAAACAAAGAAAAAAGCGAAAAATACAAAAAAGTACAAAAAACCACAAAAAGATTAATCTTCAAAAAATTGGAATAAAGAAAAAAAATTGAAAAAACGACAAAAAATAGTCTTTTCCAGCCCCACAAAAAATAAAAGAAAAAGGAAAAAAATAAAGAAAAACACAAAAAACTACAAAAATAGTTCATCTTTGTGAAAAATAAAAAATAAAAAAAGGAGAAAAATACAAAAAACTGCATTTTTTTTTACTATTTTCAAATAAAAAAATACAAAAATACAAAAAAGTATAAAAACTACAAAAAAAAATTTTTTACCATCTTCATATTCTAACATATCGTCGTACAATTGTTGGGCCATAGATAAAACGCTACCGTTCGGAAAATAGGGGTTGTAGGCCTGACCGGGACCGAGTTCGATGCCGGCCGGGGCTTCTTGATAGCCGGTCAATAGATGGAAGAGGTAATCCTGGAAAAAAAATTCTACAGAATTCTGGCAAAAATTTCAAAATTTTAACATTTTCGTCGAAAAATTCCGCAAAAGTTTACTAAAATTTAAAAATTTTCCTGCAATATTTCCAAAAAATGGTTCAAAGTTCCAAAAAATCCATTAAAATTTTGATGAATTTTACAAAATTTAGGAAAAATCGGAAATTCTAGAATTTTTCCTCAAAAAAGTGATTGAAAATTCTGCAAAATTTGAAGAAAAAAAATTTCAAAATTTCCGTGGAAAAATTCTGCAAAAGTTCACTAAAATTTAAAAATTTTCCTGCAATATTTCCAAAAAATGGTTCAAAATTCCAAAAAAATTTATTAAAATTTTGATAAATTTTACAAAATTTGGGAAAAATCAAAAATTCTAGAATTTTCCCTCAAAAAAGTGTTCAAAAATTCTACAAAATTTTAAGAAAAAAAAATTTCGAAATTTCCGTTAAAAAATTCTGCAAAAGTTCACTAAAATTAAAAAAATTTTCCTGCAATATTTCCAAAAAATGGTTCAAAATTCCAAAAAAATTTATTAAAATTTTGATAAATTTTACAAAATTTGGGAAAAATCAAAAATTCTAGAATTTTCCCTCAAAAAAGTGTTCAAAAATTCTACAAAATTTTAAGAAAAAAAAATTTCGAAATTTCCGTTAAAAAATTCTGCAAAAGTTCACTAAAATTAAAAAAATTTTCCCGCAACGTTTCCAAAAAATGGTTCAAAATTCCAAAAAAATTCATTAAAATTTTGATAAATTTTACAAAATTTGGGAAAAATCAAAAATTCTAGAATTTTTCCTCAAAAAAGTGTTCAAAAATTGCACAAAATTTGAAAAAAAATTCAAAATTTCCGTAAAAAAGTTCTGGAAAACCAAACTGAAATTTTAAATTTTTTCAACAAAATGGTCCAAAATTCGAAAAAATCCACTAAAATTTTGAAATTTTTTCGCCAAAATCGAGGACAATCTTCAAAAATTCTACAAAATTAAATAAGATTTCGAAATTATTAAACTTTTTTTCTGAAAATTTCTAGAAAAGTAGAGTAAAATTTTAAAATTTTTCAACAAAATTCAGAAAAAGGCTCCAAAATTTGAAAAAAAATCTTTTGAAATTCTGATTAATTTTTGCCAAATTTGAAAAAAAATCATCAAAAATTCTAGAATTATTCCTTTAAAAAGTGTTCCAAAATTTGGGGAAATTTGCAAAAAATTCAAATATTTCTCAAAAAAATTTTAAAAAAATATTCAGATAAATTTTTTCGAAATTCGAGAAAAATCATCAAAAATTCCAAAAATTTGGCTTAAAAAAGTGCTCAAAATTTCTACAAAAAACGCTGCCAAGTTTCAGAAAATTTTTTTCAAAATTGTGAAACTTTGTCTCGAATTCTAGGAGAATTAAAAATTTTCAAAAATGATCAGATCGTAAAGCTTTTGTATAAAATTATGCAAAAATACTCAAAATTTTTTAAAATTCCAAAAATCCACATCGAAATCTAGAAAAAATCTTCAGGAATTTATGAAAAATCTTTCAAAATTTTCGCGAAAAGTCCTCAAAAACTTAAAAAAAATTCACTGAAAACGCTCCCAAATTCTTTAAAAACTGTCAAGATTTTAAAATTTGTGTCAAAAATTCTACAGAATTACTGAAAATTGAAAAAAATTCATTAAAAATTCAAAAATTGCGATTTTTTCTCGAAAAAAGTGCAAAAAATTCAACAAAATTCAGGAAAAACGCTGCAAAATTATAAAATAATCCTTGAAAATTGTAAAATTATCGTCGAGAATTTTGGAAAATTACTTGAAATTTTTCGTCAAAATTTTCAACTATTCCAAAAAATCTACTAAAATTGGTGGAAAATCTTCAAAAATTCAGAAGTCCTCCAAAATGCAGAAAAATTCATGAAAAACGCTGCTAAACTCTAAAAAATCTTAAAAATTATAAAATTTCTGTCAAAAATTCTAAAAAAAACTCAAAAATTTCCAGTTTTTTTCTACAAAATTTTCAGAAAATGCTCCAAAATTAAAAAAAAATATTTTGATTAATTTTCCAAAATTTGGAAAAAGTGGTATTTAAGTTATAGATTTCCCTAAAAATATGTTCAAAAATTCTGAAAATTTCAGAAAAAAAACCCCACGAAATTTTAAAAAAATTTCGAAATTTTCGTCTAAAATACCAAGAAAATATGCTAAAATTTTCCAAAACTATCAAATTTCTTTCAAAATTCGATTTTTGAATTTTTTTTTCAAAATTCTAATAAATCCACTAAAATTTCGAAATAATAGTATAAAATTCACAAAAAACGTCGTCAAATATTGGAGGAAATTTTTCATATCTGAAAGTTCCTTGAAAAATTTCACTCAAAATTCTAAAAAATCTAGCAAAATTTGGAAATAATACGGAAAATCTTTGAAAATTTCAAGATTTTTTCAAAAATGTGCACAAAAATGCTGCTAAAGTCAGAAAAAATTTTTCAAAATGGCGAAATTTTGGTCCGAAATTTGGAAAAAGTATTCAAAATTTTCCCCAAAATTAACAAACTTTTCTTCAAAATTCTAAAAAAAATTTACGGTTATTGCAAAAAATCTCCGAAATTTCAAAATTTCACCTAAAACCTTGAAAAAATATTGTAAAATTCAAATTTTTTTGTAAAATTTCAAATATTTTCTGCAAATCTCTTGAAAATATAAAGAAAATTGGGGGAAAAGCGGAAATTTTTCAGACTTTTACAATTTTTAGAAATTCTGAAGAAGTGGTACAAAATTCTGGAAAAATTGTTCGAAATTTTTGGAGGAAAGACACAAAATTAAAAGATTTTCATATTTTGAAAAATTCCAAAAAATCCGGATATTCTCTTAAAAATTGCAAGAAAATTCGGGCAAAATGCATAATTTCTGAGAAATTCCTACGGGAAATTTACAAAGATTTTAGAATTTTTAATATTCTAAAGAAATGGTACAAAATTCAGGAAAATTGTTCGAAATTTTCGCTAAAAAAACTCCAATTTTCCAAGTATTTCAACCCAAACTCCGCAAAAATTTTGTAAAATTCCAAAAAATTCTACATATTTTGTGCAAAAATCTTGAAAATGTCACGAAAATTTTCCAAAGTTTCAGAATTTTTGGATATTCTGAAGAAATGGCACACAAAATTCTTCCAAATTTTCGGGGGAAAAACTCAGAAATTTGCAATTTTTTTTGTAAAATTCGAATTTTTTTTGTAAAATTTTAGAAATTTCTTCAAGAATTCCTCTTTTTTACCTCTCCACCGTGTCTGGCCAACGTAATTAGCATCAAATCGGGAGGTATGGCCATATTATTGGCCAATTTGGCGTGCGTTTCGGTTTTGTACGGTTTGGGCAACGGATCGGTCAATTTACCCGGCCGGGTGAAATATTCGCCGTTGTCGTTCGGTCCGTCTTCTACGGTCATCTGAACGGTGTCAAATTGAGAATTTTTCAGTAATGGGGGGGGGGGTCGGTCAGGGACCCAACATCGACATAATGGGACCCTTATAACCCTCAAACTCAAAAAATTTTAATGCCAGCCAAATTTTTTTTTTAGAATTTCTCATTATTTTTTCTGAATTTCGACGAAAAATATTGAAATTCTCGATTATTTTTTTGCGGAATTTGATAAATTTTTTCAGAATTTTACCCCAAATTCTAGATCATTTTTTTCGAATTTTGATGGCAAATTTTAGAATTTTGGATCATTTTTTGCGGAATTTGATGAAATTTTTAAGGATTTTTAATCATTTTTTCCAAATCATGATGGAAAATTTTTGGAACATCATTTTCCTCAAACTTTGACGGGAAATTTTAGAATTCTGGATTATTTTTTCATCAATTTCGATGGAAAATTTTAGACTTCTGCATCTTTTTTTCCGGAATTCGATAATTTTTTTTAGAATTTTTGATCAGAAATTTTAAAATTCTGGATTTCCGAATTCTAATGAAAAATTTCAAAATTCTGGTTGATTTGTCTCAATTTTGATGGAAGATTCTAGAATTCTGAATTATTTTCCCGAAATTTGAACGTTAAATTTAAAAATTTTGATGGTAAATTCCAAAATTCTTGATCATTTTCCCGAATTCGGATGAAAAATATTAGGATTCTCGATTACTTACCGAATTTTTTGCGAAAATTTTAAAATTCTGGATGATTTTCTTCAAATTTTTGAGGCAAATTCAAAATTATTTTTTTCCGGCTCTTGATGGAAAATTTCAGAATTCTCGATCATTTTTGGTGGAATTTTCATCAGGAATTTTAGAATTCTGGATCATTTTTTCTACTTTTTTCGAAAAAGTGCCCATTTTAGAGACTCCTAGCCTGAAAAATTAAGGGTCCACCCTCCCTAACTGGTGGGACCCCTCGCCAAAACTTTTACTTCGGCAGCTTCGGCTCTGGCTTCATCTTCGGTCATAATTTGATTGACGAAATGCCGATATTCGTAAATCATAACCGAATGACAAGCTTGACAAACTTGTTTATAAACTTGGTAGCCTCGTCGAACGCTAAAAATAAGGGAAAAAATAGATTTTAGCGCGGAAATTCCGAATTTGACGTCGAAAATTCGAATTTCAAGACTTAAAATTCGAAAACTCCATTTTCAACATCGAATTTAAAAACTTTGAAGCCAAAAATTGATATTTCGGCGTCCAAAACTCGATTTTCCGCTGTTAATCAGCGAATTTTGACGCCGAAAATTCGAATTTCAACGCCTAAAATTCGACTTTTCACGTCCAAAACTCGATTTTCAACTGAGAATTTCGCAACTTTAACGCCAAAAATTGAAATTTTAACGCTAAAAAGCCGAATTTCAACGTCAAAAATTCGAATTTCAAAGCCCAAAATTATAATTTTGACGCCGAAAATTGAAAATTAAACGCCAAATATTCGAATTTTAGCGTCGAAAACTCGAATTTCAACTGCGAATTTTGGAATTTTGACAAAAATTGAAATTTTGAAAAGCCGACATTCAGCGTCAAAAATTCGAATTTCAAATTTTGATTCAAAAAATTGAATTCAAGCGCCCAAAACACGATTTTCAGTCACTAATCTTCGAATTTCGACGCCGAAAATTCAAATTTTAATATCAAAAATTCGAAATTTAACTTCAAAAAGTCGATTTTCAGTTTTGGGGTCAAAAACTTGATTTCAAACTACGAATTTCGCAATTTCGACGTCAAAAATTCAAATTTCAGCGCGAAATACTAGAATTTCCGAATTTTGAAGCCGAAAATTCGAATTCTAGAGATAAAACTCGAGTTTTGACCTCAAAGACTCAAATTAAAGAACCGAATATCCAAATTTGAAAATATCAAAAATTCAAATTTCACATGGAAAAGTCCAACGTCGTTATTTTGACGCCGAAAATTTCGATTTGAGCGCCAAAATTCTGAAATTTCGACGCCCAAATTTCGAAATTTGTACACCATAAACTAGAATTTTAGGGCTAAAAACTCAAATTTTCGAATTTTAAAGCCAAGAATTACGATTTTAGCGCCGAAAACACAAATTTAAACCGTAATTTTCGAATTTCGATGACAAAAATTCAATTTTTAACGCCTAAAAATCGGAATTTTAACTGCCAGTTATAGAATTTCGACGTTAAAATTTTGAAATTCGGCGCTAAAAACTCAAATTTCTCAATTTTGACGTCGAAAATCCAATTCCAGCACGGAAAAGTCGAACTTTGACGTTAAAAATTCAAATTTAGCGGCCAAAAATCTATCTTTTAACGCCAAAACATCGATATTCAATCGCGAATTTCCAAATTTTGTGGTAAAGAAATTCAAATTCCAGGACCGAAAACGCCAATTTTAGGAATTTTGACGTCATAAATTGGAAATTTCAGTGCTGAAAATTCGAATTTCAACCGCGAATCATGAAATTTTGATGCCAAAATTTGAAATTTTATCGCCGAAAAGTCGAATCTTGACATCAAAAATTGAAATTTCAGCGTCGAAAACTCGAATATTGAGGATAAAAATACAAAAATCAGCGTTGAAAATCTGAATTTCGACACTTTAAATTCAAATGTCAGCAACGAAAATTCGAATTTGAACGTCTGAAATTCAAATATAAGTGCCGAAAACCGACTTTTCACGTCAAAAATTTGAAATTTTAGCGCAAAAAAAGTTCAACTGTCGCGCTGAAGACTCGAAATTTTGAATTTTAACCCCAGAAATTCGTATTTTAGCACACCAAAAACTGAAAATTTATATGGTAAATTTGTAAATTTTGATATTCAACCGTGGAAAATTCGAATTTTGAGGCTAAAAATTCAAATTTAAGCAAAGAAAACTGAAATTTTGTCGCCAAAAATTTAAATTTTACGACGGAAAAAACTAATTTATGAATTTTGACTCCAAAAAGTTGAATTTTTGAGCACCGAAAAATTATAATTTCGGAGCAATTTCAATCGCAAATTTTCGAATTTTGAGACCGAAAATTCGAATTTTAGCGCCAAATACTGGAGTTTCCCAAATTTTGACGCCGAAACTCAGAATTTTAGAATCTAAAATTAGAATTTTAACAACAAAATTTCGAATTTTTTCAACGCCAAAATCTTGAATTTTTGAATTTTAACGCCAGAAATTCAAATTTTTGGCACTAAAAACTAAACTTTCAATTGCAAATTTTACAAATTTTAACGCCTAAAGCTCGAATGCTCGAAATTTTGAAGCTAAAAAATAAAATTCAAGTGCCCAAAATTCGAATTTCAACTGCAAAAATTTTAGAATTCCTGCGCCAAAAATTGGAATTTACACATCGAAAACTTGAATCTTAACGCTAAAACTTCAATTTTGGAAAACCGGAAATCTCAATTTTTGACGCTAAAAAAATTTTAATTTTAGCGTCGAAGACTCAAAAATATGACTTTAGACGGATTTTAGCGTCGAAAATTCGAATTTCAACCCCGAATAATACAATTTTGACGCCGAAAATTAAAATTATACATCATCGAAAAGACGAAAATTGAAATTTCAGCGTCGAAAATTAAGATTTTCAACCTTAAAAATTTGAATTTTAGCGTCTAAGACTCAAAAATATGAATTTCGACGCAAAAAATTCAAAATTTAGCGTCCAAAATTCGAATTTCAACCCCGGATTATACAATTTTGACGCCAAAGATTGAAATTATACATCATCGAAAAGACGAAAATTGAAATTTCAGCGTCGAAAATTAAGATTTTCAACCTTAAAAATTTGAATTTTAGCGTCTAAGACTCAAAAATATGAATTTCGACGCAAAAAATTCAAAATTTAGCGTCCAAAATTCGAATTTCAACCCCGGATTATACAATTTTGACGCCAAAGATTGAAATTACATGGCCCAAAAGTCGAATTTTTGACATCAAAAGTTGAAATTTCAGCGTCAAAAACTCAGATTTTGACGCCAAAAAAATTTGAATTTTAGCGTCGAAGACTCAAAAATATGGATTTGGATGCAAAAAATTTGAATTTTAGCGTCGAAAATTCGAATTTAAACCTCGAAATTATACAATTTTGACGCCAAAAATTGAAAACACATCGTCCAAAAGTCGAATTTTTGACAGACAACAGACAAATGTCAGCGTCGGAAATTCGAATTTTGACGCTGAAACTTTGAATTTCCGCGCCGAAGACTCGAAAAAACGAATTTTGATACAAAAAATTCAAATTTTAGCGTCGAAAATTCGAATTTCAACGCTGAATTATACAATTTTGACGCCGAAAATTGAAATTACATCGCCCAAAATCAGAATCTTTGAGGCCAAAAAAAGAGAAATTTCAGCGTCAAAAACTCAGATTTCGACGCCAAAAAATTTGAATTTTAGCGTCGAAGACTCAAAAATATGGATTTGGATGCAAAAAATTCAAATTTTAGCGTCGAATATTCCAATTTTAACCCCGAAATTATACAATTTTGACGCCAAAAATTGAAAATACATCGTCCAAAAGTCGAATTTTTGACAGACAAAAGGCAAATGTCAGCGTCGGAAATTCGAATTTTGACGCTGAATCATACAATTTTGACGCCGAAAATTAAAATTACATCGCCCAAATTCAGAATCTTTGAGGCCAAAAAAATGAAATTTTAGCGTCAAAAACTCAGATTTTGACGCCAAAAAATTTGAATTTTAGCATCGAAGACTCCAATTTCAATAGCCAAAATTTGGAGATTCCGACGTCCAAAAATTCCAAATTTTCTACTCACGCTTTAACGTCGTAACCGTGCCAAATTGATTGTTTATGAAAAAACGGCACTTCCAAGGGATGAACCACCAAATCCGACGCTTTACATATGGTTTTTTCCAAATAATAACCGAAAATCGAAGCGCCGCCGCATATGACGCCCACAATTGTAGCGCCGATTTTCAACTGCGGTGTGGGAAAAAAATTGAAAATTCGAACAAAAAAACCTAAAAAAAACCCAGAAAATTTTACCTTTCGCATCATTTTCAACGTTTTCTCGTCGGTAAGCTGAGTGAAAAAAAAATTTTTTTGAGGAAAAAAACCAATTTAAAATCAAAATTTTTACGTCCGTAGATAAAAATTTGATCGAATTTTGGCCATTTTTACGTAAAAACGACGATCTTGAGCCGAAAAATTGTAGAAATTTCGACATTGAAAAACGTTAAAATTGAATAAATTAGGAAAAAAACGCGCTCCGCAGTTCGCCGCCGCCTCGATTTTTTGGATTTCAACTACAGTAAACTGACACATCACGAATGCATGGCATAACTAACGGTAAGCACTTGTTTGTTAAAAACCAAAATCGACAAAATCACTTCACTTAATTCATATCACAAACTGCTCAAAAAGTGCAATTCACACAACGAAAAATCATAATCGATCGATTTTTTACACTCATTGATGAGTTGTGTCAAATTTTCCAGATATCGATCGATTTGATCATTATAATTAAAATTTGAATTGAAATTTTAAAAAAATCAATAAATTTAAACAAGCACAGACTTGTTCTTGTTGATATAGAATATCATCAGATTGAGAAATTTGGCAAAATTTGGGGAAAAATTGGCCCAAAAATTTTTTTGTCGATTTTGAACATTGATCCGCAAGTTCCATTTATAAAAGTCGATAATCGATCCACAAATACAATATAATTAAATTAAAAATTTTAAGTCCAATTCGAAAATTCAAAATTTCAAGAAAATAGTCAAAAATCCCGAAAAATCCATTAAAATCTTGAAAAATTTTTGCCAAATTTAAGAAAAATCATCAAAAATTCTCCAATTTTTCGCAGAAAATTGTTCCAAAATTTAAAAAAAAATTGAGAAAAAATTCATAGATCCGAATTTTTTCAACAAAATTTTCAATAAATGGTCGAAAATTCGGGAAAGTTCATTAAAATTTTGATAAATTTTTGTCAAATTTGAGAAAAACCATCCAGAATTCTAGAATTTTTCCTTGAAAAAGTGTTCAAAAATTGTAAAAAATTTAAAAAAGATTACAAAATTTTTACATTTTCCGACAAAACTTCAAGAAATACTCAAAAATTCCAAAAAATTCAATAAAAAGTTCGATAAATTTTTGCCAAATTTGAGAAATAATTATCGAAAGTTCTAAAGTTTTTCCTCAAAAAAGGGTTCAAAAATTCCGAAAAATTTTGGGAAAAAATTTCAAAATTCGAAAAAATCTATCGAAATTTTGATAAGTTTTGCCAAATTTGAGCAAAATCATCAAAAATTCAGAGAATTTTTCGCAAAAACATGTTGAAAAATTCTAAGAAATGTAGGGAGAATTTTAAAATTTCAGAAAAATTCAGGAAATGTACCCTGAAATTTTAAAATTTTTCAACAAAATTTCCTAAAAATACTCCAAAATTGAAAAAAAATCCATAAAAATTTTGACAAATTGTTATGTTGCCAAATTTGAGAAAAATTATCAAAAATTCAGAAATTTTTCCTTAGGGAAGTGTAAAGATTTCCAAAGATTAAAATTTTCGTAAAAAATTTCTAAAAAATTTCCAAAGATTAAAATTTTCGTAAAAAAATTCTGGAAATGTACACTAAAATTTTTAAATTCTTGAACGAAATTTCCAAAAAATACTGCAAAATTCGAAAAAATCCATCAGAATTTTGATGAATTTTCGCCAAATTTGAAAAAAATATTTCGAAAATGTAGAATTTTTCCGTTTAAGGAAGTCTTTAAAAATTAAAAAATGTAAGAAACGAGGGAAATTTTGGAAAAAAAGAATTCAAAAATTTAGGAAAAAAATTCAAAAAATTTAATAATTGATCAAAATTTTGCAAAAATACATAAAAATAAGATCATTTTTACCTCTTTTTCATAATTTTCAAGCGATTAAACTTGAAAATAATGAAATGTGAATTTCAACATTACAGTAAACAAGTTGCAAAAGAAAGATATTTTTATGAGAACTTGATGATTAAAATACGAAAGTGACACAATTTTTTAGGCCAAAACTTTGGCGGAAAAAAATTCGGAAAAAATAGAGAAAAAAATCGAGAAAGGTGACAATTGACCGAAATTCTAAAAATAATGATAAAATTTTAAAAATCGACAAAGACTTTAAACAAAAAAAAAAAGAATTCGAAGAATAAAAAAATTTGAAAAATATAGGAAATGAGTAATATTTGAAAATCGAATTCAAAAAATTGATAACTGACCAAAATTGAAGAAAAATCAAAAAAATTTGAGAATTGACCAAAATTTTGAAAAAAAAGAAATTCTCAACAATCAATAAGAAAATTCAAAAAATTTAAAAACTGACCAAAATTTTGAAGAAAAAATTGGGAAAAAAATCTCTATAACTCAAGAATTAAGGAAAATTTTGAAAACCAAATTTAAAAAATTGAAGGAAAAATTCAAAAAATTGAGAATTGATCAAAATTGAAAAAGTCCAAAGATTTTAAGATTGAGCGAAATTTTTAAAGAAAAAATTCAAAAAAATTGAAAATTGGCGAAAATTTTGAAGAAAAAATTCCAGAAACTTGACAATTGAATTAAATTGTCAAAAAAAAGAATTCAAAAAATTGAAAAATATTTAAAAATAATTTTAAAAAATTCAGGAATTGAGCAAAGTTGTGCAAACAAAATTGAAAATATTCACGAAAAAATTTAAAAAAATTGAGAAGAAATTCAATAAATTTAAGAATTGATCTAAATTCTGAAGAAAAATGCATAAAAAAAACACATCATTTTTGGCCTTTTTTCTTACACTTTTCGTCATTTTCGAGCGATTAAACTTGAAAATGCTGAAGTGTAAATTTCAACATTACAGTAAGAAACAATTTGTGCAAAAAACTTGACGATCAAAATTCAAAAGTGACACAATTTTTTTTTATTTCAATATGGAATATGTAATGCGCGACCTTTGAAAAAGAGAAAAAATTCAAAAAACTCGAGAATCGACAAAAATTTCCAAAAATAAGAATTCAAAACATAAAAAAGATTTTTGTTGAAAAACATAAGAATTGAGCAAACTTTTGAAAACATTGCAAAAAATCAAGGAAAAATATGAAAAAATTTAAGAATTGGCCAAAATTAGAAAATCGAAAGGTTTAAGAATGGACCAGAATTTTGAAGGAAAATGAAAAAATTCAAAAATTTTAAGAATTGATCAGAATTTAAAAAAAATACATTAAAAAGCAGTTATTTTTACCACTTTTTCTCTGCTTTTCATCATTTTCAAGCCATTAAACTTGAAAATGATTGTGTAAATTTCGAAATTACAGTAAACAAGTCACAATAAAAATCTAAAAACTTGACGATCAAAATTCAAAAGTGACACAGTTTTTTTATTTCAATATGGAATATGTAATGCGCGACCTTTGACCCAATCGGATTTTGATCGTTCGATATGTCGTCGCCTTTCCAATTCAAATTCATCGTCGTTGAATTTAACTTTGTATTTTTGACACATACTTTGGATAATTTCTTTGGGCAAACCGTTATTTCTATACATGTTCCATAAATCCTTAGAATTCAATGCTTGGGATCTGATTTGTAGAACTTTTTCCAACATTTTCTTGGCTTTTTCCACATTTTCAACAAATTTTTCTTCTTCGGCGTTCAAAATGGCTGAAAAACGTCTTTTTTTTGGCTACAGTAAACTGCGATTACGTAATGGAAATTTACCTAAAATTTTGGACTTGCCGATCAACATTTCGGGAAATATGGTCGTTTCCAAGAAAATTTGGGCCAAGCGTGCTAATGTTTTAGGGGGACATGATAAATTTTCGTTGGCCTGATAAATGGCGTTCCTGATGAGACGCCTAAGAATGTGGCCCGCCCCCTTGGGCCCCGGTTCCACGCCGTCGGACAACAAAACGGCGCAGGAACGGGAATGATCGGCCAAAATTCGAATTGACTCGTCTTTGGACCGATTTTGGAAATTTTCCGATCGAAATCGATGCCCGGAAAATTGTTCAATTTGCGAAATTATTGGCCAAAAAAGATCAGTTTCATAATTTGATGGCACTTTTTGTAAAATGGAACACAATCTTTCCAAACCCATACCTTAAAACGAGCTAAACTTTACTACTTTTTGTTCAACATTTTTAGAATTTTTTCCAGAATTTTAATTGCAAAATTCTAGAATTTTCCATCATTTCTTTGGAAAATTTCTCACAAATTTTAAATTTCAACGCCATTTTTTCCGAAATTTGATTCGAAATTTTCATAGTTCTCCATCGAGTTTTTATGGGAAATTTTAGAATTCTGCATCATCTTTCTCGAATTTTGATCCAAAATTTTGAAATTCTGGATGATTTTTTCCGTTTTTTCTGAATTTTCATTGGAAACTTTATTCCAATTCTAATAGGAATTTCCAGAATTTTGCAACATTTTTTAAGAATTCTGAAGGGAATTTTTAGAATTCTGCATCATTTTTCGGGCTATTTTTCAGGAAATTTTAGAATTCTCAATCTTTTTTGATAAAAAATTTCATAATTCTGGAACCTTTTTCCGAATTTCAATCGAAAATTTTAGAATTCTGAAATAATTTTCAAAGAAAATTCTTCGATTTGCGAAATTATTGGCCAAAAAAGATCAGTGTCATAATTTGATGGCACTTTTTGTGAAATGGAACACAATCTTTCCAAACCCATACCTTAAAACGAGCTAAACTTTACTACTTTTTGTTGAACATTTTTAGAATTTTTCCAGAATTTTAATTGGAAAATTTTAGAATTCAGGATGATTTTTTGTCAATTTTGGAAGTGAATTTCAGAATTCTGCATCTCTTTTTACTAATTCTGATTAAAAATTTTAGAATTCAGCATAATTTTTTCCCTTTTTTGATGGATAATTTCACAGTTCCGACTCATTTTTGCCGAATTTTAGAAAAAAATTTTAAAATCCTAGGTCATTTTATGCCAAGTTCCATGAAAAATTTTAGAATTCTGAATAATTTTTAGAAAATTATGAGAAATTTTAAAATTATTGACCTGGTGGATGATTTTTCTCTCAATCTTAAACGAAAATTCTAGAATTCTTGATCATTTTCGGGATTTTGGATCATTTTCCCGAATTTTCACATAAATTTTAAAATTCTGGATCATTTTCCCCAAGTTTTCGTGGAAAATTTACAAATTCTTGATCATTTTTTCCCAATATTTACAGCAAATTTTAGAATTCTGGAATATTTTCTTTGTATTTTTTAGGAATCTTCTAGAATTTTGGAATATTTTTTCCGGCTTTAAACGGAAATATTCAGAATTCTGCATCATTTTTGCCATCTTTGATTGAAAAACTAAGAATTCTATATAATTTTTTCGAATTTTGATAGAGAATTTTAGAATTCTTGATCAGTTTTCCTCAATTCAGATAAAAAATTCTAGAATTCTACACAATTTTTTCCCCATTTTCCAAAATTTCAAAATTGGGAGAAATTTCTTTACGAATTTTGATGTAAATTTTTTCCGAATTTCAATGCGAAATTCTAGAATCTGGATCATGTTTTTCCGAATTTCGATGGAAGATTGTAGAATTATGGATAATTTTTCGCGAATTTTACAAGCAAATTCTATAATTCAGAATCATTTTTTCGGATTTTGATTCAATATTATAGAATTTTGGATAACTTTTTCCAAACTTTTACCAGCAAATTTTAAAATTATAGATCATTTTTCCAAATTTTGATTCAAAATTTTAGAATTTTGGATCATTTTTACCAAATTTTGATGGGAAATTCTAGAATTCTTGAGCATTTTTCAAATTTTTCGGATGAAATTTCAGAATTCTGGATGCTTTTTTCCGAATTTTGATTGAAAATTTTGAAATTCTGGATGACTTCCCCGATTTTAGACGGAAAACTCTAGAATTTTGGATCATTTTCCCCGAATTTTGATATGAAATTTTAGAATTTGGTAACATTTTCCCCAAATTTCGAAGGAAATTTCAAAAATCTGGATGACTTTTCTGAATTCAGACAGGAAATTTTTAAATTCTTCATCATTGTTTTCGAACTTTGAGAGAAAATTTCAAAATTCTCGACCATTTTACGGAATATTTACAAGAAATTTAGAATTCTGGATCATTTCTTGGGAATTTTCAAGGAAAAATTTAAAATCTTTCATTTTCCCGAATTTTTACATGAAATTTAAGAATTCTGGATCAGTTAGTCCGAATTTTAGATTTCTCTAAATTCTGACGAAGAATTTAAAAATTCTTTATCATTTTTTCTGAATTTCAACAGGAAATTTCAGAATTTTGAATAATTTTTTCAGAATTTTTGCAGCAAAATTCTAAAATAATTGATCCTTTTTCTTGCAAATTGGATGAATAATTTAAAAATTCTTGATCATTTTTTTGTGAATATTGAAGAAAAATGGATTATTTTTGCTCGAATTTTGAAGTGAAATTTTATTCGGGATCATTTTTATCAGAATTTTGACTGCAAATTTTAAAATTCTTGATCATTCTCTCGAATTCAGATGGAAAATACTGAAATTATTGATCATTTTTCTGAATTTTGAAGAAAAGTTTCAGAATTCTGGATCATTTCTTTTCAATTTCATCAAAAAATTCTAGAATTCTGGATCATTTTTTGCAAATATTTAAGGCAAATTTTAAAATTCTGGATCATTTTTTGCAAATATTGAAGGCAAATTTTAGAATTCTCAATCGTTTCTCCCGAATTTTCATTCCGAATTTTAGAATTCTGGATAATTATTGTTTCAATTTTATGAGGAATTTTGGAATTTTGATCATATTTTCCGAATTCTGAAGGAAAATCTAAAATTCTTGATAATTTTTTTACGAATTTGGATGGAAAATTTTAGAATTCTGGATCATTCGCTCCAAAAAGAATTTTGAAATTGTTGTTCATTTTTTTCGGAATTTTTGCAAGAAAATTTAGTATGCTGGATCCCTTTTTGCGATTTTTGATGGAAAATTTTAGAATTTCGGATGATTTTTCAGAAAAATTTTAACATATTTGATCATTTTCCCCCAAATTGATTGAAAAGTTTATTTTTGCGAATTATGACGAGAAAGTTTTACAATTTGAGATCTTTTTTCGGGAAATTCTAGAATTCTAAATCATTTTTTGAAATATTTAGCGAAAATTCTAAAATTCTTGATCATTTTTTCGAAATTTCGATGCAAAATTCTAGAATTTTATATCTTTTCTCCGAATTTTGAAGGCACATTTAAGAATTCCAGGTAGAAAATTTAAAAATTCTTGATCATTTTTTTCCAAATTTTGATTGAAAAATTTTAGAGTTGTGGGTGATTTTTCCCAATTTTTACGGGAAATTTCAGAATTCTGGACAATTAAGGTTGAGATTTTTGGCCTGAAAAAGGTAAATTTTTCGTTTTTTACCCGTATCCAAATGCATTTTGGGTAAATTATGCAAATTTCCGTCCGAATTTCGATCGTATTGTATGAAAACTAAATTCCAAACTTCGGTACATTGATCCAAAGTGGCATTTTTGACGTCCGCAATGTCCAAATTTAAATAGAAAATTTCCGTGCAAGGCCCGCAAGGCCCCGAACCACCCATCTCCCAAAAATTATCCGCCAATGGTAAAGATAGGACGCGATTTTCTGCAAGACCAATTTTCCGGAGCCAAATATCTCGCGTTTCAAAATCCGGATCCAAATTTTGTTCCGGGCAACCGCCGAAATATGTGACGAAAAATCGATCCTGGAAAAATTTGAAAAAAAGTTTTGAATTCAAATTTTAAGAAAAATTCAAAAGTTTAGAAAAAAAGTAGAAAAAACGATGCAGAATTCAAAATTTTTCCATCAAAATTGTATGAAAAATAATCCAAAATTCTAAAATTTCCCTTCAAAATTTGAAAAAATGATCTAGAATTCTAAAATTTTTCATGAGAATTCAGAAAAAATGATTCAGAATTCTGAAATTTCACATCAAAACTCGGAAAAAATAATCAAGAATTCTAAAATTTTTATAAAAATTCCGAAAACTGATAGAGAATTCTAAAATTTTCCGGCAAAATTCGGAAAAAATGACGCAGAATTTTTAAATTCTTCATCAAAACTTTGGATAAAATAATCCAGAATCTAAAATCTTTCATCAAATTCGGAAAAAATGATCCAGAATCCTAAAAATTTCAGGCCAAATTCCGAAGAAATAATCAAGTATTCTAACATTTTCAATGGAAATTCGCAACAAACGATCCAGAATTGTAAAATATTCCATGAAAATTTGATAGAAAATTCTCAAATTATATGATTTTCCAACAAAATTCAACAAAAAATGATTTAAAAACTAAAATTTTCTCAAAAATTCGGAAAAAATGATCCAGAATCCTGAAATTTTTCACAAAATTTAGAAAAAATATTTAGAATTCAAAAATTTTCTATCAGAATTCGATGAAAAATGATTTGAAATTCTAAAATTTTTCTTCAAAATTTGGAAAAATTGGTCCAGAATTCTGAAGTTTTCCAATCAAAATTCGGAAAAAATGATGCAGAATTCTAAAATTTTCCAGCAAAATTTGGAAAAAAATCATCAAAAATTCTAAAATTTTCCATCAAAATTCGATGAAAAATAATTTAAAATGGTAAAATTCTCTTCAAAAATCGGAAAAAACGATCCAGAATTCTAAAATTTTCTATAAAAATTTGGAGAAAATGATCCAGAATTCTGAAATTTTCCATCGAAATTGGATGAAAAATGATGCGAAATTCTAAAAATTTCTCTTTAAAATTTCGAAAAAATAGTCCAAAACCCTAAAACTTTAGATGAAAATTGGATGGAAAATGATTTAAAATTCTAAAATGCTTTTCAAAATTCGGAACAAATGACCCAGAATTCTGAAATTTTCCATGAAAATTGGATGAAGATGCGAAAGTCTGAAATTTCTCTTCAAAATTTGGAAAAAATCATCCAGAATTCTACAATTTTCGATCAGAAGCCGGTAAAACTAATCTGGAATTCTAAAATTTCATTTTTGAAATCCATAAATTCGCTAAAATTTTACAAAAAATGCTTCAGATAAGTGAAAAAGCGAAAATTCTAGAAGAATGATCTTTTAAAATTGAAATTTCCAAAAAATTGCATCAAAAGTCTAAAAAATTATTTCCTGAAATTGTAAAATTTTGAGTCAAAAATTAGAAAAAAGCTTCAAAATTTTGAAATTCTAAAAAATGATCTACTAGGTTTCTTCCATTCCTAGTCAAATATTGCAAAAAATGCTCAAAAATTATGAAAAAAGCGTAAACTCAAAAAGTAATCTGCCGAAATTCTAAAATTTTTCATTAAAATATAAAACAAAGATCCAGAATTTCGACAAAAAATACGTCAGAATTCCAAACAATGACCTAAAATTTCAGAATTCTTAGCATAAATTTGCAAAAAAAGCGTAAATGCTAAAAATTGATACTTCAAAGTTCTGAAATTTTTATCAAACTTGGGAAAAAAATCCAGAATTCTAAAATTTCCAATCAAAATTCGGAAAAAATTATCCAGAATTCTGAAGAAAAAACCTCAAAATTACAAAAAAAGATCTAAAATGCCTATTCAAAAACTCCAAAATCCTGAAAAAGCAGATATTCTGAATGATAATCTTTCAAAATTTTGAAACTTTTAAAAATTTCAATAAAAATTCAAAAAATTATGGACGATCTAAAAAAATACTTTAGAATTCTAGAAAATGTCTCGAAATTCCTAAATTTCAGCTCAAAATTTGTAAAAAACCTCCGTAAAATTCTAAAATTTCAACCAAAATTCTGAAAAAAATAGAAATAGCAAAAAATGGTTCAAAAAACTCTAAAATCTCCAGTCGAAATTAGGAAAAAAACTCTAGAATTTTGAAAAAATCATCCAAAATTCTGAAATTTTGAAAACTTCGTGAATTCTGTAGGGAAAAACATTATGATACTGAAAAATCATCTAAAATTCCAAAATTTCAACTCCAGAATTTTGAAAAAAACCGAAAATTAAAAAAAATCTTCCAAAACGCAAATTCGAAAAACTGATGTCTCAAGATTCTAAAAATTGCAGTCAAAATTTGGAAAAAATACCTCGAAATCCTGAAAAAACGAAAATTTTGCGAAAATTTCCAAAAAACATCCAAAACTGTAGAACTTTGATCTTAAATTATGAAAAAAGCGAAAATTCTCGATAAAAAATTGTAAAGTTTGCACAAAAACTCGGAAAAATGATGCAGAATTCTGAAGAAAAGTGCTGCAGAAATTCTAAACATTGAACTCTAAAATTTGCACTCAAAATTTAGAAAAGGCTTCAAATCGTTCAAAAAATCGAATTTAAAGCGCTGAAAATTAAAACAAAATATTCAAATTTTTGATTATTTATCACGAATTTTACCCAAATTTTTTCAACTTTTCAAGAATTTTACTTTTCAAGAGTTGAAATTTCGTCGAAAATGAACCAAAATTGGCTCAAAATTAAGTTTTTTCCCATGCAAATTTCCAATGAATCCCGAATTTTTACGAGAAATCTGCATCATTTCTTCTAAATTCAGACAAAAAATTTCAGAATTCTAGATCATTTCTTTCGAAATTTGCTTAGAAATTTCAAAAATTCTGGATCACTTTTTCGGAATTTTGAAAATTGAGGATCATTTTCCTCGATTTTCAATTGGAAGTTTTGCAAACTCTGGATGATTTTTTCGAATTTAAATCAAAAATTCTAGATTTTTCGATCATTTTTTGCAAATTTTGAAGGCAAATTTTACAATTCTAGGTTATTCTCTAAGGTTTTTGATGGAAAATTTCCCAATTTGAGATCATTCCTTTTTAGAATTTTAGCAAAAATAAATCTAATTTTCGCTGGGAAAAATGGCAATTCCACTTTTTTAGAGTTGAAATTAGGTAGAAAATGAACAAAATTCTGAATTTTTCGGAGAAAATTCGGAATTGTAGATGATTTTTTGGGAATTTTGAAAATTTAAGATCATTTTTTCGAACTCTAATTGAAAGTTTTGCAAATTCTGGATGATTTTTTCGAATTTCGATGGAAAATTCTAGAATTTTTGATCATTTTTTCCAAATTTTGTAGGCAAATTTTAGAGTTCTATGTTATTTTCTGCGATTTTTTATGGAGAATTTTCGAATTCGAGATCATTCCTTTTTAGATTTTTAGAGAAAAAAATCAAATTTTCGTTGCGAAATATAGGAATTTCACTTTTCTAGAGTTGAAATTTCGTCGAAAATGAACAAAATTTGAATGGAATTAAGTTTTTTTCATGCAAATTTTTAATAAATCCCGAAATTTTACGGGGAATCTGCATCATTTGTTCTGAATTTGGTCAAAAAAATTTCAGAATTCTGAATCATTTCCTTCGAAATTTGCTAATAAATTTCAAAAATTCTTGATTATTTTCTGCCGGGAAAATTTAGAATTCTGGATTATTTTTCCAGAATTTTGAAAATTTAGACTTATTTTCCACGAATTCTAATCGGAAGTTTTGCGAATTATGGATGATTTTTCGGAATTTCGATGAATAATACTAGAATTTTTGATAATTTTCTCAAAATTTTGAGGGCAAATGTTAGAGTTCAAGGTTATTTTCTCCGGTTTTTGATGGAAAATTTTCGAATTCAAGATCATTTTTTTTAGAATTTTAGCAAAAAGTAAATAAAGTTTTCGTGGCGAAAAAATGGGAATTTCACTCTTCCAGAATTGAAGTTTCGTCGAAAATGAACCAAATTCTGAATTTTACGGAGAAAATTCGGAATTGTGCATAATTTTTTCAAAATTTTGAAAATTTAGGATCATTTTTCACGAATTCTAATTGAAAGTTTTGAAAATTTTTTCCAGTTTTTTTCCTGATTTTGAAGTTTTCATCATTTTTTCCTGATTTTGAAGGCAAATTTTAGAGTTTTAGGTTTTTTCTCCATTTTTTGATGGAAAATTTTCGAATTCGAAATCATTTTTTCAAAGGATTTTAGCAGAAAATAAATCAAATTATCGCAAGGAAAATGATAATTTCACTTTTCTAGAGTTGAAATTTCGTCGAAAATGAACAAAATTTGCGTGGAATTAGGTTTTTTCGACGCAAATTTCCAATAAATTGCTTGAATTTCCGGGAAATTTCCCTTCAAAAACCCAATTTTAAGCCTATTTTTCCCCAGAAAACCAACTTTTTCCAATTTATAAACTTCCGTCAATAATCGCCAAGCTTGTTCGCAAGCCTCCAATTTGCTTAAATTGCCGTTGAAAGCCCAATTTCCCAACATTTCGAAAAATGTATGATGTTTGCCATTTTTACCGATCGTATCGAAATCGCAATGTTTGCCGCTAGCTCGTATACATTTTTGGCTATTTACCGCTAATTTTAAATTTTCGAAATTTGACGGCGCCGGCGATTTTTCGCTCGACAAAAAAATCGATTTAAATTGACACATACCGGCGTTGACGAATATCAAAGCCGGGTCTTGTTTGAAAAGAACGGGCGACGATGGTACGAATTTACAGCCCAAATTTTGGTAATAATCTGCGGGAAAAGTTGCAAATTTTCAACAAAAAAACATCGTTTTTTGGATATTTTCATAAAAAACGCCGTTTTTTTGAAAATTTTGGCAAAAAAACCTTTTTTTTTGGAAATTTCCCCAAAAATTTTCCATATTTAGCCCTCAGCGAAAAGAATCCCGAAACTTTTTTCCACATTTTCTAAACTTTTTTTTTCCTCGCTCAAAACGGCAAATTTTCATTTTTAACGTCGAAAATTACCCAAAAATGTACGACGTACGACGTTGGCCGGCCATTCTAACGGTTCTGCATGCGTCGAAAAAAATCGTTTCCGTTGAGTTCGTAGGATAAATTGAGCGTTTTTGAACACCATTTTTGGATTTTTTGATCGGGAGCGACAAATTCCGTGCGCGAATTTCCTACAGTACATCATTGAGCTCTTTCAAAAACTGTATAAAAGTCAACACTTACATGTCATCTATCAAAACAAACAATAGTTGACATTGTGAAAGACATGATAAAACACGATTGAATAACACTGTTATAGCATATCTCATATTATACCATATGCAATCTTGTAACATATACTACGTTATAACATATCCCACATTATAACATGTTCTATGTTAAAATGTATCCCATGTTATTACATATCGCATGTTATAACATATCTCATGTTATAACATATCCTATGTTATAACATATCCTATGTTATAACATATCCTATGTTATAGCATATCATACATTGTAACATATCTAATTTTATAACATGTATTAATTCTTTGAAAAAATTTTTTTTCATATGTTATAGGGCTATGTTATTACATATAGCATGACACTGTAGGTATATCAATATACAGCATACATTGTTGTATATGGCAGTAAAGTCCTTTATTGCTTCAAAAGGTATATCTTTTAAGAGGCAACTATATTTTGTGTGTTGTGACAAATATAACATGACATGCGATATGTTATAACATTGGGTATGTTATAACAGGTATATCCTTTAATGTGGAATATGTTAAGTTGTCGGGCATGTCATACATGGGACGAGCTAAGACATGCGATATGTTATAGCATATCCAATGTTATAAGATATACTATCTCATAATACACCCCATGTTATAGCATATACCCATGCTACAACATACACTCTGTGATAATGTGTGTTGTGAGACAAATGTAACGTGACATATGTTGTAACATGGGATGTGTCATAACGTGGGACAAGTTAAAACATGTGATATAATATAACATATACCATGTTATAGCATATCCAATGTTATAACATAGACTATCTTATAACATTTATACCTACGCATGTTATAACGTACATGTTGTGATAATGGGTCATGTGACAAATATAACATGACATATGTTATAACCTGGGATATGCTATAACATTTAAATCCTTTGATGTGGTATATGTAATGATGTTGGACTGTCATAACATGGGACAAGTTAAAACATGCAACAGTTATAACATAGCTTATGTTGTAGCATATCCAATGTTATAACATACACTGTCTTAAAACAACCCATGTTATAACCAATATTCCTCCTCATGTTAGAACATACACTGTGTGATAATGTGTGTTGTGACAGAATAGGACATATGTTATAGCATGGAGTATGTTATAACATGTATATCCTTTAATGCGGTAGATGTCATAGCATGATGGGGACAAGTTAAAACATGTGATATGTTATAACATATCTTATGTTGTAGCATATGCTATGTTATAACTTATAAAACACCTCATGTTATAGCAAATACACCTCTCCATGTTATAACATACACTGTGTGATAACATACTCTGTGTTATAAGATAGCTACTCATGTTATTACCTACCCCCTGTTATAACATGCCCTATGTTATAACATACTCCATGTTATAGCATAGCCTATGTTATAACATGTTCTATGTTTTAACAATTTTCACTAAATTGGCAAAATAATTTGCAGCAGGCCACGCACCCCCCACCATCGCAGACTCAGGCCTGATTCTAGCACTTGGCAGTCTAAACAATTTGGCAAAAAATTTTGCACCTGTGATTGTGCACTTGATTTTATTTTTTGAACATAAAATGTTTTTTTTTAATATTTCTCTTACCACCTGAATGGTGCAGCATGTTTCCCGTGATTGGGTTTGACTATGTAATAATTTGGCATTTTAGGTTAGTTGCCTGCAGGTACACGCTAAAATGCAGGTAGTGGACCATTCCAAGGTAGTTACTGTAGCTTAAAATTTGGTAGGTGTGTGCGTATCTCTCTTTTAACTTCTCTCTACTACTGGTTTATTATCCTCAGCGGCCTTTTTTTATCAATTGAAGCATCTATGAAATATTCACAGGTAGAAATGCAAATGGATATTCGATGATAAAGACATCTATAATATCCAAGGCATGAATATTCTGAATAGAATAAGTGCAAATTATTTTTGCATTTTTTTCAAATGTTTATAAAGTGCCAAGTAATTTATTTACCATCTATAAAGTAATTTTTAAATGTTGTTTATAAATTTAGCTGCACTCATTTTACGTGGATTCCAAAATTG
Source organism: Romanomermis culicivorax (assembly GCA_963922205.1). NCBI lineage: Eukaryota > Metazoa > Nematoda > Enoplea > Mermithida > Mermithidae > Romanomermis > Romanomermis culicivorax. The sequence continues at coordinate 676,429 of CAWUHX010000096.1, read as the reverse complement.
AAGCAGGGATGATGTCATTGTTTCTTGGAAAAGGGTACAAAAAAACTAAAGACAGTAATAGCAAAGGCGATAAATGCAGCATGATAGCATCAAGATTATTTGGTATGTTGAGAAATTTGTTAATTTTTTTGTTGAAAACCCATTCTCGAAGTTTTTTTTATCATTTTTTATTTGGTAATGTAAAATATTTGGTCATTTTGCGTCATGTGTTGGCAATTTTTTTTCCTTAGTTAGAAATTTTGTATACTTTTTTTCTTACAGATGATGGAAAAAAGGTTGACCACAACTCGTGTTTCCCCAATGTGCGGAAAAATATGTCTAGAATTGGTCGATGAGGATATTTGGTGCATCGATTGCTGTATTGATCTTACTTCATTTGATTAAAACATTTGCAATTTTGGTATATTCAGAAAGCTTATAGTTGATTTTTTCAGCATCCAAGGATTTTATAGCTCGAAAGGGTCTAACTGTTTTTCCTGGTCTATTTGCGATTGTTCCATGGTAGTACGTGGGGAAGACTTCAGGATGATAATCTCGCAAACCTATGTTATAACATACAAAAAATTTTCCTTCCATTTTTTGACATGTTATAAGATTGTCCTATATTGTAACACGATCCAATGTTATAACATAGAAAAATATTATTCCATTTCTCAACATAGTATGGCATACTCCCATGTTATAACATACACGAAAATTTTTTAATTTTTCAACGTGTTATAACATAGTACTATGTTATAACATATTCCTATATTATAACATAGGTCAACATCATAACATAGGATATGCTATAACAAAACTCCGGAGTTCATGTATAAGAAAGAGTGAATACCCTTGCTGGCTTCTCTTTGGGCATGGGCACGCTTTTGATTTCAAACATAAAGTTAGACTACTAATGCTCTTGTAATACAAAAATTGTTGTATATTATGAGACCTACTGAGAAAAAATTTTCCAATGGGCATATAATATAAGCTATACCCAGTTACCCTGCTTCTTTATTACAAGAGTACTTTTCAAAATTATTTTCATGCATCACTTCCTTGTTCAAGAGACAGAGCATCAGAACATCAAAGAATTCCACCTTAACTGTGCAGGGCCATACAGGGGGTGTAGAAAGTATGCCCTCAGAGACCTAGCATAATCAGTAGTTATAGCAGCCCGTACAGGATGTATGGTTAAGCATATACACAGGTTAAAGTATAGGAAAGGGGAAGAGCCATCTGGCATCACATGAGTAAGATCACATGACCTGTGGAAGGGAGCTTAAGGCCACTAACTCTCTACGCCCACTGGTGTCTCTACTGCCACTGGGATCTCTACAGCCACCAGGGTCTTTACCACCACCAAAGCCTTTATCACCACTATGCTTTCTACAGCCACCAGGGTTTCCACAGCCACCAGGTTCTCTACCAGCACCAGGTTCTTTCCCGCCACTAGGGTCTTTACTGTCATTGGTCTTCAATGCCACTATGTCTCTACCACCAGTGGGAGTCTCTACGGCCACCAAGGTCTCTACACTGGCACCAAAAGTCTCTACAGCCACCATAGTTTTTGACTATTACAAGGGTCTACCCCTCACCAGGGTCTAATGATTTAACAGTTTTACTCATTTTTTTAAGAAAATTTTCCAGAGAATTTTGTTCTGGACACATTTTTTACATATTTGGAAGACATTTTTGATGATTCCCTATGCTTGAACATTGTTTTTGGGACAAGTTTTTCGCTGGTTCAGGACATGATTTTCTGCATAGTTTGTAAAAATCGTGCCCTGGCACAGTGAAAAACGTATACTGAGAACATGGCTTAAGCATAGGGTATCGTCAAAATACATATCCCAAATACATAACAAGTGTGTCCGAAACAAAATTTTTTATGAAAATGTTGATCCTTAGACCTGGTGAGGGGTAGAGACCCTTGTGATAGTCAAACATTATGGTTGCTGTAGAGACCTATATCCCCTAGATGGTCCTGTAAACTATACCTGCATATTTCCAGGCAAGTGTCGAAGTTAATGAGAATTTGAGAAATTTTTTTGGACGAATGAGGAAAAGTTAGAAGGAAAATAGTTGCCGCTATTAAACATGAAAACCATTACATTAATGGTACTGATGCTTTCTATGATATCGCCATGTTGCTCCTCGATTCTCCAGTTTCCTAGGATAGCTGTTTTAGGAGGATAACCCTGTCCAACAAGTTCATCGATGAATTAAAAAATTGCTCAATATCAGGGTTGGCGGGGATAGGATATTAGGGTATTTTTTTAGATTTTCACTTTTTCCTGAACACATCAGCAGTTTTCCACATTGTAGGTCTTAAAAGCACAAATTTTCACAAATTTACTGTTGACCGTGAAATATACTGAGGTGAATTCACAAGAAACACTTCCAGGCCTGTGAAAGTAAGTTTTCACAATCCAATTCTGCTTCCTTTTTTCCATTAAGCGAGATTTTTAGGGAGATTCAGGAACAGCCCTCGTTTGTTTCGATGGATTAAAGCCAGTTGCTCAAGGCGTTTTCTCTGGTGTATCACAAAAGACACTAAAAAATGGACTTTTATGAGCACAGTTTATTTATCCCATTGAATAATCGAAACATACCATTGAATCAGGTGGCACAATTTTCACCATTTGGACCTAGGATTCTATGATACAAAAAAAAGCATCGATAGTTGGCGATCCCCTAACATACACCGAATATTTCATCAAAGGCATGGTGATCAATTCACCCGAACTAGTCCACAAAAAACTTGATTTAAAACCTGACCATCAAACTTTCTATTTGAACACTCCTATGATAGTGAATATTGAAGTTCAGCAAGGAATATTCTGGTTGCAAAATATTCAAGGATATTCACTGGTCAAAAATGCCCACAAATGTGCAGTGATTTGCTACCAAAAGTTTAGGAAAGGGAGGTGCAGCTATTTGTCTTCTCTCAAGCCTTGCTATTTTTTGACCTCAAAGCGCTTCTCAAAATATAATATGGATGTTTTGGATTGGACTAAAATTTCATTCCATTATCGAGGCCAAGTGATTTACCTTTCAGTTTAGATCATTTTTTAGCGCAAAAGACAGCCGTGTTTTATGCTGATCATTTTTTATAGGCGCGCAAACTCAATCCAAAACCAATTTGGCGATGTTCTGGCCTACGTGGAATGTCAGGATTCAATTCAAAAATCAACTTTTCCAGTGCATTGGTAACATCGCTTTATTCGGAAAGCTAGCCCTAATTGAAGCCACGTCGAGTTGTCTGGAAAAATTGGGGTATTTTTTATCCAAAAATTTAATAAAAAATTAAGATTTGTGTTTGAGGAATGGTAGTATGAACTTCAATGCTTTGGTTATCTCAGTGTCTCAGTTGCTGAAAAAGATAACAATTTTTGATGTGCCAGTGTCAAACTCGATGATTATTGGGGATACTGTATTCACATTTAAAATATTGAACAATGTCCCAGCTGGTGAATTGATTTTTTGGTTTATTATGTTCAGTGGGTGTATTCGTCAATAGTCTATGGATTATTATAACCTACACGAGCAATGATCCACGTTGGATCATAATGTTGAATATGGATTGTAGAAAAATTAATCTCTTGTGTACGTATTGTTATTTTTGCTAAGGGCCACTGTGCTGGTGAGTGTTCAGATTGTGTCTTTGCTGGTACCCACCAATCTAACTTTATATTTCTTACATATCTGTTTTACCTTGTGAGAAAGGTGTCCACCAGTTGGTTTTGTTGTATTTTAGAATACGTCGGGAATACATGAGTTAGGCAGGAGTGGGATCCCAGGGTTCGTCCTTAATGTACGAATTTCCTACGCCCATGCTTACCCGATTGACTTAATTAAAGTACTTAAACCTGACACTAATTACCCTACAAATTAAGGAAAGACACTTCCTTAATTTGTCTCCCAAAGTAAAATAAAGCGAGAGAAATGGAGACTTTTCTCCAATTTTACCTTTGCACAAAAAAAACACTTACTATACAAAATGTGACGGGGCGAGAGAACAACAATCACTACCACGCACTATGAGAAAACACCAACAAAATGTGGGTGTGCGGGCAGGCGGCAAGTACAAATAAAAGTAACTAATGTTGAGAATAGGATAAACACCTTTTAACACACGAATGAAGGAACAACCAAACACACACGTACCCACATGCGCTACAGTAAAGACGACTGTCGATGGTCCGCATCGCTCACTCCACTTGGTACTTGCAGGCTTCATGCGCGAAATGACAAAAACGACAAAATACAGCAAAATCGACGGAAACACACTACAACAGTTTTTGAGCCTTTCTGATTCTGGTTTGAGGGTATCCATTCTTCCTGAAGGCTATTGGTATATTCCTTCTTTCTTTGCATTTATCCTCTTCTGCCAGGCAAGCATAGAAATTGGTCATATATGGAACAGAAGTTTCATCACATGCGCTATAGCCAGGGAAAACCACCACCCTACCCACCAACATATATAGAAAATCTGGCCCTATGAAAATTGGCCCATGTGGCCTTGTGGATAGGGCTCTTCACTCACAAACTCAAAGCTCACAGTTCAAACCTTGCTCCAGTCAAAATTTGGTAAAAATGTGTAGAAAGCCTGAGGAAGGTAGTAGGATTAGTGCGGAAACGTTGCTCATCCATATTGTCCTGTTACAATACATTGTATTGTTGTGTTATATCCTGTGTTATAATGAAGCGTTTCACCATTTTTATGTGGTTGTAGAGGCCAAAAAGCAGACAGCAAAAATGAGTGATTACAATCCGCTGCAATTGACTTTCAGACAATCATTGTTTAGCTCTACCCATATACCATTCTGCTGTGCTATGATAATCATGATTCTCATTTCCATAACTTTGAGTGCCTGTTCATGCTTGGAGCTCACTGGCCAACATTCCGACCCATAGAGAGCTACAGGGGGGACCATGGTCTTGTAGACTTTAGCCTTAAGTTGGATTGGCATCTGGCAGTGGCAAGGAATGCCGCAAAGAATTTTCAGGAGTGACAAGTACAATAAATTTCTCTTCATTTCTGAAAAACTACAGTAGGACAAGCAATGTACAATGGTGTGTTTGCATGTGCATGTACTTTTTGGCAATCAGTGAGTCTACTGCAATAAGGCGAAATGTTTGCTTAGAGGAAAAATTACATGCAAAGCCACAAAAAGCTCACCAGAAAAACCTATTGATGACAAACTCAACATCCAAAGCCCTACCAGATGCATAAAAAAGGGGGAGTTGCCCTATTCTGATGTTATTGAAGTCGTTGATGTCATTTGCAACTACATTTGAATACATTCCAATAGCGACATCTGGAATGCTTGATGCACGCAAAAGTATTATACGCCAATGATATAGAACATTCCGGCCAGTGATAGCCCAGAAGCTATTACCAAATTATGGTGCTCGACTCGCTCAACCGGAGCCCATGCTCACTGAAGATTTTTGCCCTGTTGAAGATATTAGAAGGAGGGGGCAGTGCAAAATCAAAGTATTATCGAAAAATATTTTCCTCAAGGCCTGACTGGTGCACAAATTTTTGACCAAGTGAAATTGATTGGTATCAGCCGAAATGTCATCTATCGAACAATCAGCCGATTACGTGATACTGGCAGCATTTGAGATAGGCCGAGATCGAGTCTGCCATGCACAGCTTGAACAAAAGAATGAGTCAAATGAGTTCAAAAAAAGATGAGATGGAATCTGTGCTGATGAGAAAGAAAGTTGGCCAAGCAGGAAGGTATCAGGGAGCCTTCCATATGGTGACTGTTTAAATATGATCCTTGCCTAAAGCCTTATAAGAAACGTTTTTGTCATGGTCTATCGGACCGAAAACAACAAGCCAGGGTCACCAAAGCAAGATCTTTGTTGAAGCTGCACAATGCCCACATCATCTTTTCTGATGAGAAATTATTCGTGTGAACTGTTTCGGCATTTCAGAACTAGAACTCGGTCATGGTTTGGGGTGGTCCCCATTGTGTATACAGTACTTTACTATTGTATGTTGTGTTAGTTAGCCTTATTAAACTTAGCTTTTTACCAGGTATTTTAAAGTGGTCAGGGTTTCGGAGAGTGGAGCCAGGAGTGGGTTCCAGAATTTGTCCTTAATGCACGTATTTCCTACGCCCACGGCTACCCGATTAATTACTTAGTTAATGTACTTAAACCCGACAACAATTACCCCACAAATTAGGAAAACTTAGTTCCTTTACTTGTCTCCCTATTACTTAATGAAAATGAGGAGAGGATCTTCTCCAGATTTTATCTACCACAAAGAAACACATATGCATACAAATGGTGAGTGGGCGAGAATAATATTAAGCTCCCACGTGCTGGGGGAAAACACAAATATTCTTTGCTCACGAGGAGGCAAACCAATGAAAAACATATAATACTAATAATGAGAGAGCAAACCCAACGCACACGTGCCGATTTGCACTACAGTAAGACGTCTCTTGATGGTCCACATCCCTCGCTCCACTTTGTACTTGCGCACCTCTTCATCAAAATGACAAACATGGAAGTAATTCTACAAATCGGCGGAAATACACTACAACAAGTATTGCAGTTGGATATTTACCGAATATTCCAAGCCTAATCTGTTTATAACTTGATCCATTCATCATTCGAGCCACAAGAGCCATGATTGCGTAACTTTTTTCATCATTTAGTTTATATTTCCATTAATCTTCAGTCTGCTTGTTGTAATTTGGCCATCTTAATTTGCATAAATTTCTATACCTGATTTAAATTTTTTAAACTTTTTTTTCAAATTGAATATATTTAATTCAATCAAAAGTATCTTGTACTTTTTATTCACTCTTCACATTTCTGAAAACATAATCCATTAGGTAATAGCAAAATATATTGTTAGAGTAAGCTGTATTGAAGCATTAACCATTGTATACATTTTATTTTAAAATTTTTTCCCAATAGAACACCTGTATTTAATCATATTGCTTCATTCTCGGAAACCAATAGCTTCCTACTTACATTGTAGTCTTATTAGCCATTTTTAATTTATCGAAATAAAAATGTTAGTAGTTTATACAACAGTATTTGTAATTTTACAGGAAACCATGTTAGCCGAAGCTTTGCTGGACAATTTGAGTAAGATTTTCTTCATCGACATTTCAAAAATGTTTAATTTTTCAATTTTTTTTGTAAGCTGAATGCGAAAAAGAACGCTTAGAAAAATTACCCGATTGGCAAGAATATTATACGGTTGAAGAAATGGCCGAAAAACTTAAAGGATTATGTAACATGGCCAAAGCGTGGGATTTGACTGCCAAATTGAACATACCGCAATTGACCGACCCATCGTTCGACCCGCAGGAAAATCCCATCAAGTTGAACCTACTGCCTCAACAAAGAAGTTATATAGAAAGCAAAGGACAATGCGAAGATAGCGCTTCTTGTTTCAACAGTTTGACCAAACCTACTTTGCGTGTTAAAGTCAAGAGCATGGGTGGCAATCAAACGGGAAAGAGGAAATTGTGAGTTTAACTGTTTTTTGTAAGGATCCAAAAATTATGAGGTTCCATTTTTTGTGAACACCCACTAAGTCACACCCCCAGAGATACCCTAACCACTGATCAGGGTTAAGCTTCCCGGCAGGACTCAACAAAAGCAAACCCATTGACCAGATGAAACATCATCCATACTGGAGAAATGTTGTATTACAACACTATATAGGCTTATTTCTAGAAGCAAACGACAAGTTACTCCAGTCAAAGTTATTCGTAAAGAATATCGTACGCTCTCCGACAAAGAGCGACAAACCTTCCACGGAGCTATATTAGGCCTGAAAAAGAAGATCATCAATGGTAGCTATAATGCTTTTGATCTACACGCGAGCTTGCACAGTGCGGCCTTTTCGCCCCAAGCCCATTACGGCTGTGCTTTTATCCCATTTCATAGAATTTATTTGCTCATGTAAGTTAATTATAAAGTTTCATTAATAACATTACCATGTATAACTTTACGTTCAGGTTGGAAAAACAATTACAAGAAGTGTCTGGCGACATGACCTTAGGTATTCCCTATTGGGATTCTACACTCGATGTACTGCTACCTCGGCCATGCGATTCAGTGTTATTCTCCGATGAAATGCTGGGTAAAACATCAGAAAATTTTACTCCGATCCACATTGGCAACTTTTTTTCCAATTAGGTCCATCAAACGGTTTCGTCACTAGCGGACCATTTGCAAATTTTCGCTATCCGGAAGGCAGTTTAATGCGCAATTGCCAAGGAAATCGCACAATCCGGCCTAGTGATTTAATGCTATTCAGATCGTTCGTAAACTACACGCAATGCTGCTATTGCGTGTCGAGTACGTTGGAATTGGTGCATGGGACGGTGCACGTATTCGTCAATGGTATAATGAACAATTTGAATCGAGCATCATTCGATCCCTGTTTTTGGTTGCATCATTCTTTTATCGATAAATTGTACGAAGATATACAGGTTAACTTCAAAGTCAAGCCATCCAATGCCAATTTTACGTCATCGAGATGCTTGAATAAGGGTATTCGGCTTTGTTGTATTGTGCCTAGTCGGGGCTTTTGAGAGAGGAGGCAGGAGTGGGATTCCAGAATTCGTCCTTAATGCAAGTATTTCTGACACCCACGGTTACCCGGTTAAAACTTAATTAGAGTACTTAATCCCAAGGATAAATAACCCACAGACTAAGAAAACCAAGTTCCTTAATCCATCTCCCAATTTGGTATGAAGAATGAAGGAGAGTTTTCTCCGATTTTTTTAAACACAAAACACACTTACTTGTACAAAACTTGAATGGGCGAGGAATAATAAACTCCCTCGTGCTAGGGAAAAATACACAATAGACTTGGGGAGGCGGGTCAATATGCACAAAATATAACAACACTAATAATCAGAGAGAAAGAGCCCAACGCACACGTGCTGATTTGTGCTACAGTAAGACGTCTCTCGATGGTCCACATTGCTCACTCCACTTTGAACCTGCGAGCCTCTTTCTAAAAACGACAAATACGAGAATATTCTACAAATCGGCGGAAATACATTACAACAGGATAACGCGAATAGCTATGTTTAACTAGGCTAAATAACACAACATACAATAGTAATATATTGAATAGAAAAATGAATAACAGAAGGAATACACTAAATATCCTAGAATATGTACGAAAGTTTCCAGAACTTTCCAGGAAAATGCACTATATGGAATCTACCTGCACATCATATTATGTGATCATACTGTAAGATATACATCAATACCAATTTTTCATCTTACATAGGAATTGATGGTTTGGATGAACCCATGCTACCATTTGGTTCACGCGACAACAAAACTGGTCAGATAATTGGACTCAAGAATCGAGATGGCCTACTCCCAAGGTATACTTTAGAAGACTATTCCTACGCCCCGAGCCCCAATTGCGCCGACAAAACTTGTACAGGTAATTTACAAAAATTTGTTCTTAATATCTTAAACTCAAATTGCAAAGTTATAATAGGGAAATATTTGTATTGCGATCTGGCCGGTATATGTAAATCTCGCATTCGTAATGGCGGAATATGCGACCAACAGGCCGTCGATCTGTATGATAAAAATGGTACGAATGCTTGCCTCGATGGTTCCAAATGTCAAATGTCAAACGGGCAGTTTAGCTGCACAATAATCATTGGTGCTCAATCTGCCCGTATTGCTGATTATTATTACTATTATTATTAGATTGATTAAATATGATAAGTATAGAGTTTGTGCGATGGAAACATCAATATTTTGTTTCGGGATATATCCATACGGGATAAATAGGGTATGTTATAACATACCCTTATGTTATAACACATAAAACATTTTTCTTCAACAAATTTCTATATGCAAGCCACGATCTATCTTATAACATATAGAATTTTTCTCAAAAGATTAGATTTCTTATAACGTGGGATATGTTCTAACATATTATATGTTACAACATGCTGTCGTATGCCTATATGCACATAGCTGGTGTGTCAGAAAAATAATGCTCAATGAGGGCTGACATCCTCGACCTTCCGCATAAAAGGCAAAGGTGTTCTAATGTAGCCACATTGATGGTTCTAAATTTGTGGTGGTAATGAGTGCAGCACATGCTGCATGATGAATGGCTGCATAGATCACTACAACAATGGGATATGTTATAACATGGTTTATGCTGTAATGTGGCACATGCTAGTAGATGGTATATGTTATAGCATTGGATATGTGTTAAATTTGCATATGCTATAACATAGAATATGTTGTAACTTGGAATATTTTTTAACATGGGATGTATAATAACATTGGGTATGCTATAACGTGGTTTACATTATAAATGCAATGTACAGCAATACACTGTATGTTATAACATGAGATATGCTATAATGTGGAATAGGTTATAACATGGGATATGATATAATGTAGGATATGCTATAACATGGGATATGAGATAATGTAGGGTATGCTATAACATGGGATATGCAATAATGTGGGACATGCTATTAGATGGTATATTTTAATATAGGATATGCTATAACACAAAGTATGTTATAACATGGTGTATGTTTTAATATCTTATATGCTATAAGGTGGAATATGGTATAAATGCAACATGTAGCAACATACAGTATGTTATATCATGAGACATGCTATAATGTGGAATACATTATAACATGGGATACGAGATGATGTAGGATATGCTATAACATGGGATATGAGGTAATGTAGAGTATGCTATAACATGGGATATATTATAACCTGGGACATACTATAATGTGCGACAATGTTAATATAGGATATGCTATAACATAAAATATATTAAACATGGTGTATGTTTTAACATGGGATATGCTATAAGGTGGAATATGTTACAAATCCAATGTGTAGCAACACACGGTATCTTATATCATGAGATATGCTATAATGTGGAATACATTATAACATGGGATATGACATAATGTAGGATATGCTATAACATGGGATATGAGGTAATGTAGAATATGCTATAACATGGGATATGTTATAACCTGGGACATACTATAATGTGTGACAATGTTAATATAGGATATGCTATAACATAAAATATATTAAACATGGTGTATGTTTTAACATGGGATATGCTATAAGGTGGAATATTTTATAAATCCAACATGTAGCAACACACAGTATGTTATAACATCAGATATACTATAATGTTGAACACATTATAGCATGAGAGATGCTATAATGTGGGACATGCTATTAGATAGTATATGTTAATATACAATATACTATAACATCAAACACATTATAAATGCAACATTTAGCAACACACAGTATGTTATAACATGAGACATGCCATAATGCGGAATACATTATAACATGGTATATGTATAATATAGGATATGGTGTAACATGGAATATGTCACAACACCCCATAATATGGTATATAATATGTGAATATGTTATAATATGGCATATGTATCAACATATTTCACGCTATGGCAGAGAATGGCTCTGAACTTTGGCACCATGCTGAGGGTGTATGTATAGAGACATAGCATGTATAGTATGTATGTTTAGAGATATACAACATAGGATACAGAGTGAACTAAAGATAGGACCAATTTACATATGATTCAAAAATGGGGGTACCCAAAGTCCCAATATCTAGTGTGGCTATGTTTCCAATGTTCGCAATGGATGTCCCTGCACTACCTTACATACTTTTTACCTAATATGAATTTTGCGTGTTTTCATATTCATCATTTTCTATATAAAATATTTACAATTTTCATTTTTTACAAATTTTATCAATTTAGTTAAATGACAATAAATACTGGACAATGGCTAGTTCTGGTCATTTTGCTGTTATATAAAACTTTTTTACTGTTTTGAGGACTGGCACTACAGTATTAGGAAGTGCGATCGATCGAATAATGCGACCACGCAATATTGCGACTGCCATCTGCGGAAGCTCAAATGGGGCAAAACAACAGCTTTGTTTGCCCAAATGGTTGCACAGTCTACAATATCTACTACACACAATAAGCTTTTTGTAGCAAAATGTTACTCCACCTTGGCAACATTATGTTTGTTTTATTAATCAATAACAACCTGCTATCATGGGCTCTACTGTATAACTTGGGTAAAAATGTTTTAGCTTTCTATCGTCAATTAATCGCTCATTCGACACTTATCGAATAGGTACGTGTGAAAAACAAAATATGGCCAAAATGCCCGATTGGCGAAAGTATTATACCGCTGGTCAGTTCGAAGTTCAACTTAAACAATTATGTCGAATGGCCAAATCATGGGATTTGACGGCCAAATTAAATATACCCGAATTAACTGATCCAGATTTCGATCCGATTAAGAATCCTATACAATTGAATCTTTTACCCGAACAAAAAATGTATATAGAAAAAAAGCGTCATTGCAACAATAGCGATTCATGTATCCAACTTTTGGCCAGATCGAGCTCGATTGATTTGCAGGGAATTTTTGCAACTAATTCTCGGTACGTGCTGCATTGAAGGGCTTCCTGGGTGGCGCCGTAGCTATCCCACCATTAGCCAATGTGGGGGTAGGTGTAACCATCCTGACCAGGGCTCAACAAAAATGACTGGGTTCAGGACCCGTGGATTGGCTACAACATCAATGCTACAGGTGGAATGTTGTATGTTACCATAGAACATCCCTCCCCCCTTGGAGTAACAGGGGGCCCCCTGGTATGGTCACCAGTGTTGAAGGGCTTGCTGGGTGGCACCGTAGCTGTCCCACCATTGGCCAATGTGGGGGTAGGTGTAATCATCATGACCAGGGCTCAACAAAAATGGCCGGGTTCGGGACCCGTGGATTGGCTACAACATCAATGCTACGGGTGGAATGTTGTATGATACCATACAACATCTGGGTCTTAACCAAGTTGAAAATAGATTAGCATTGGGGTAATTGGTAAATATCCAACTAGCTGGTAAATAGCTAAGTTTAATAAGGCTAACTAACGCAACAACATACAATAGTAATATACTGAACAGTACGATAAGTAAAAGAATGAAAATGCAAAACCACACAGCTTATATACCATCACAGAAAATCACTGAATGTTCTGGAACATTTTAGAATATAAAAGAATATTATAGAATATTGTGGAAGGTTCTAGAAGTTTCCAGGAAAATGCTGTACATGAAAACTTGGTCATACTATAAGGTATACATCACTTGTACTCGCACATCATATCACGTGATCATACTGTATAACCAATGCAGACTTTATCTTATAGTTATTACAGGTTTAGAAGGCGAGCTTTCTCGAAAAAGGTAATCCGAAAAGAATATCGCATCATGAGCGACAAAGAAAGGCAAATATTCCACAAAGCTATAATAGACCTTAAAAAGAAGACCACCAGCAAGGGATACAATGCCTATGATTTACACGCAAGCATGCACAGTGCCGCCTACGCACCACAGGCCCATTTAGGGTGCGGCTTTATACCATTCCATAGGATTTATTTGCTTATGTGAGTCAATAATCTGATAAAATTATCTTATTTAATTAAATAATAAAATTATAATTAAACTGTATTATTATTATAGGCTAGAAAAACAATTGCAAGATGTATCAGGTGACAGATCACTGGCCATACCATACTGGGATTCGACCCTCGATTCGACACTCCCTCATCCATGCGATTCCATCATTTTTAGTGATGAAATGTTGGGTAAGCAAGCTGAATAGTCCTTCATAACTAGATTTTGGAATTTTTCAACCAAGGACCATCAAATGGTATCATAAACAGTGGACCATTCGCCAATTTTCAATCACCGATGGGTGTAATATCACGCAATTGCAAGGGCGATCGAACAATTCGGGTAGGCGACTTTGCCATGTTACGCCGATTCACCAACTATAGCCAATTTTGCTATTGTATCTCCGGTCATCTCGAACTTATACACGGAACGGTGCATACATTGGTTAATGGAATAATGAACGATTTGGATAAAGCGTCCTATGATCCGTGCTTTTGGATGCATCACGCTTTCATCGATAAAATGTACGAAGATATACAAAGGAGGTGGAAAGTCAAACCAAATGATGCAGGATTCAAATCCGGAAGTTGCTTGTCGAAAGGTACGTGGGCAAGTCTTTGACAATTTTTTTGAGGCCAGGGAGGGGTGTCTAGGGTCTCAGCTAGGAGGGTTTACCTCACTATGACCCCCCAATGTGAATATATGGGTGCCTGACCTCCAACCAACCTTTCTAAAAAAGTCTTTTCTCATGGTATTCTTAAGGCATCGATGGTTTAAACGAACCAATGTTCCCATTCGGCAGACGGGACAAGAAAAGTGGTAAAGTGATTGGTTTAGCGAACAAGGATGGTCTAAAAACGAGATTTACGAAGGAAGATTATGAATACGCCCCGAGTCCTAGTTGTACTAGAAAAACTTGTACAGGTATTTTTAATCAGCCCTTGATGCTTAATTCTACAGTATAATACAGACATGTATGGCAAGAATTTTTCAGGGGGCAGGGTCTTTGAACTTGTTATATTTATATTTGTTCTCTTATTTACTTGAGACTGTTGATCGGTGATCCACCAAAAATTATTAAGATTTGATTTTGAATTGAAAATGATTTGGCAGGAATTTTGTTCCAAGAGGTTCAGACCTTAATACTAAGACTTACCTAGGGCTGGGCCGGGGCATGTACTCCCTTTTCTTGCAACAAAGGCTCAAAATTTGTGTCAACCAATAAATATTGTGACGATGTGCAAAAGGTGCCATCCTGCATTTCCCTCTGAACCCGTAGACTTGATGTTGCTCATCCAAGTCACAGGCCCAGACCTGGATTTTTGTGACGGGCACTGCTGCAGTCGCAACAGGCGATGCAGGGCTGTGCAGTCGGTGGTAGAGAAGCTACCACCCAGTGTGCGAGAACTGTTACATGGTGACTGTACCAGGGGGACCCTTGCCTGCCTCAGCAGGGGGAGGGATGTTCTGACGAGGGCGTCACTCTTCCCTAGGAGGAGAATGTGATGATGTGCAAAAGGTGCCATCATGCATTTCCCTCTGAACCCGTAGACTTGATGTTGCTCATCCAAGTCACGGGCCCAGACCTGGATTTTTGTGACGGGCACTGCTGCAGTCGCAACAGGCGATGCAGGGCTGTGCAGTCGGTGGTAGAGAAGCTACGACCCAGTGTGCGAGAACCGTTACAATATTCTAAATTGAGAAATCTGTGATTTCTCAATTTAAAATAATTGAATGGCGTCGGTAAAATTTGCATGGCGAGGAGTTTACTCAGTGAGGTAAAAACAGTCGATAAAAATATAAAACGTAGAAACTCTAAATCACAGACTGAAATTCTGGCACACGATGCAATGACTACAGTAATTGCGTCACCTGGTTTGAAAATCCATGAGATTCTTGAGACATGCTCATCTTTGGTTGTAAGATGCAAGAAGTTGTAAAGTGACATTAAAACAGTTGTGGGAGACTGGAAATGTCACTACAACAGACTTTTCATTGAGGGTGGGGTCGGGGTGGGTGAGCAACAAAAAGAAAAAAGTTGCACAAGCATGCTTTTCATACAAATTATGCATCAAAAAACTGTTTTTGAGAAAGTTCAGTGAGGGTTGTTCAGGGTCTCAGGTGGGAGGGTTTACATCCCTGTGACACCCCCCTCCCATATTCATGTATGGTGTAATAGTGTAATTTAGGAAAGTATCTATTCTGTGATGCTGATATTTGTAAGTCTCGTATTCGCAATGGTGGTCGATGCGACGAACACTTGTTCAATCTAATGGAAGAAAAAGGGATCAACTGTTGTCTTGAAGGTTATCGCTGTCGTCCCGAAGACTCAAGTGATAAGTATACTTGTCAAGCTAGTATAATAAGATTTGACTAGAATAAACATTTTAAAACTAAAAAGCGCTCTTACACTTATTATTTCCATATATGAATTTTCAAAAATTTACTTTCCGAGAATTCAACGCCACCTGCTTCACCTAGAAACTGCAGCTTTATTTGTACAGATGTATGAAGCAACTTCCTAACATTGACAAGACCAAGTTTTAATGTATAATTAGTATGTATGCATATTACGCCGCTAACTTTCTATTCTTACTCCAAATTTCATCTTTATCAGCTTGGCTAAATGATTTGGGTAAGTTTTTGGTGATATTTTTGCCTTTAATTACGCTTGCGTCTATTAGGCCCTTGCGAGCAAAAACAACTGTCCAAACTTCCACGATGGAATGAATTGTACACCGACGAAGATCAACTAAAATCCCAGCTCAAAGAATTGTGTCGTATGGAGAAATCGTGGGATTTGTCGGCCAAATTGAATATACCTCAATTGAATGATCCAAAATTGGATTTGCTCAAAAATCCTATAAAATTGAACTTGTCGCCGCATCAAAAGCGTTATATTGACGGAGGACAGCGGTGTAAGAATGGTAGCGTTTGTTTGAAAACTTTGGCGCAAGCTAGTGCAAGTGGCAGGAAGTTGACGCAAAAATCAATTGTCAGGTATTATTGTCAAATCTAGCATCATCACAAAATGTTCAATTTTGATAAATTCAAGAATCAAACGACAAGCTACGCCATTGAAAGTCGTTCGAAAAGAATACCGGGCGATGAGCGATCAAGAACGTAGAAAATTTCACAGAGCTATCCTAGCTTTAAAAAATGCAATCACGAGCAATGGTTATAACGCGTTCGACTTGCACGCTAGTCTGCATAGTGCAGCATATGCACCGCAGGCTCATTTCGGGTGCGCCTTTATTCCATTCCACAGGATTTACTTGCTGATGTAAGTCACACTTTAATTGATGGATGCAAGGAAAGTGTCAAGAACTTTCTAGAAAGATGGTGTACATGAAATATACCTGCACATCATATTACATGGTCATACTGTAAGACATATAACCACTCCTCCTCACCAAAATTGATCCACTCCATTAGGGTGAAAAATGATCAGGGTGTTGCCCAGACATGTGCGGCAAGAATTTTCCAGTTGGGGGAGGGTCCATGGACTTTTTTCCCAGGGGGTAGAGGGGTGGTTGGGCAAAAAAAGTTCTACAAACCTATTTTTCATACAAAATATGCACAAAAATAAGGAAAAAAGCTGTCTTGAAAAAAGTTCAGGGGGTGTTTTGACGATTTTTTTGGCAAGGGGGGGGGGGGTGGCCAGGGTCTCAGGTATGGGGGTTTACCCCGCCCTAGGCCCCTATGTGCACGTATGGTGTCCCCTTATTCTTATTGATTGACTGATTGGTGCCTCTTCTGGAACTTGGTTGATCAAGATAGGCATCTTGCTGCAGTAGTCAACAGTTGGGTAATCTCATGGGACAAATACTGTAGTTTGTCCATTTTCAACTAGATTTTTATGGTTTTACGTATTTTTGGATTGTGAAATTCTACATTTTGACTCAAACTTCGGTATGTGGATATCATTTTGTACCCTCTGTATGGGCCTGTATAACTACTGATATAACTCCAACATTAACATAAGAGGCATTAAGCTTCTGGTTATGTTATAGAGTAGTTTAAGATGAATGTCCCAATTTATGAATTTATCAGCAGGTTGTAGTCTGATGGCGCACAATGTACCCAGGGAATAGAAGTGTTGTAGTGTGTTTTCCGCCGATTTTTCATTGTTTTGTCAAAACGCATCACAGGCCCGCAGGTGGCAAGTGGAGAGAGCAACGCGGACCACCAGTGGCCATCTTACTGTAGCGCACGTCGGTACGCGTGCGCTGGTCTCTCTCTTCACTTATCATTAACGTATATTTTACGTGTGTTTTTATTTCTCTCTACTAGTTGTGTGCCCCGCCGGCCACCACTAGTATATATTAGCCGCCTCCCACCACGCCTTTTTGTCTTTGCTCGCCCGTGCGTGGGAGTTGATTTATTATTGTTACTTTTATTTTCGCCTCGCCCGCCGCGTTTTGTCACGTAAGTTTTCGTATGCTTATTGTATAGTAATAAATAGGTAGGAAAGCCCTTTAGTTTCCCGTTAGTGAGAAAGAAGGGAGACAATTAAAGAAACTAGGCTTTCTTTAATTGTTGGGATAATTATTGTCGGGGTTTAAGTACTAGTAATTAGGTAATCGGGTAAATGTGGGCGTGGGACGCACGTACATTAAGGACGCAACCTCGGAATCCCAATCCTGCTCACGCCGCATCATCTCCGCCCCGACCAAAACCAAAATACAACACTGGTGACCGTTTGGATTGTACGTTGCCGCTCCCCGCTGTTGCGTTGCATCCGAAAACTCCAAAGACTTCAAAATTCGACCCCGCCGTAGCTGCGCCAAAGGGTACAAACGAGGTTATTATACCTTGAGAAAAAAGATGCCAACGGTAAGCCACACACCGCCGGACTTCACTCGATTTCCGTCGCGCTCCAGTTCTCCGAACGCCGCCACAGCCGCACGCCGTGCCTTAAGTTTTGACCAGATGATGTTGCCGCGACCGTCAAATATTACGCAATCGACAGCGGTACCCACGGTAAGCCTCCCGCTCCATAATCCGCCCTTGTCTAATTTCAGCACTCCCGCGCTGGACAGGACGGCACAGCCGCAAGCACCGCTCATTCCCGCACCTGCGGCGATGAATATTTCCCAAACTCCGCGGCTTGTAAACCAAAACCTTCATGCCGCCGCCAAAAATCGCCCCAACGCGCCGCCCGCATCACAAATGCCGCCGCCGACCGCGCCGGCTCAAAGTAATAATGACCAAATTGTCGCCAGAACCGACTCTTCCGAATCCTTTGTCAATATTGAACCACCGCGAGCCCCAGCCGCCACCCGTGCTTCAGTAAATGATCACCGCAGCAGTCTGGCCATCGCAAACGCCAACGAAGTCCAAAATTTTCGAATTGAAGCACGCGACGCGCTGGAGCAACTCAACACCGCCGCCGCGCGTATAACCAACAATGTCCCCACGGTACAAACCATCGACCAAATTATCGGCGCCATCTCCGATCAATTCCAAGCCCAGCAATTACGCGTTCAACGCGAAATTCAAGAACAAACAAAAGCCACTAACGCGCGTTTCGCCGCACTCGCTGAGCAAATGCAACAATTGATTTCCACAACCGCCGCCGCGACCCACGCGCGTAATCCGCCTACACCAAGACCGCCGCCGGTGTCCTCACGGTTTCACGGCGAGGAAACAAGAGATATTTATATCCCTAACGAAACTCTCCGTGAAACTGAACCGGCTCCAGTCTTTGGCAGGCTACCAAACCAAGTCAAACCCAAAGCACCGTCGACGGATACCTTATATAATAACGAATTCGCCCGCACTACGCGCGCCGATGAAGATTTACACCGCTCCGGGCTTCAAAGACGCCCACCGCCCGCGGCAAACCAGTTTGGCTTCTCAGATTATCCACCCGAGGACTATTACGAACACCCGCATCCTCGGTACGACATGCCGCGCACGTCTCATCGTGAGGAAGATAGCCGCATCAAAACAATCGTCGACAATATGCACCCGCTGATAATCGATGGCACCGCAACAAATAAACGCCTGTTACGCTTCTTCATACGACTGGAAAATGAGTTCGGCTACGACGCCTCCAACCACGTAAAGATGAGTGCCCTTCGCCGACTTACCCGCGATATGCCGAGCGATATGATCCAAGATATGACGCGGTACGAAGACGCCAAACATTTGCTCATGTTCCAGTTGGCGCCCGATTGCAATCTGATGACTCTTAAATGCGAACTTGCGTCAATCACCCCAGAAGCTGGAGAAGAACCCGCCGTGTTTCTGAGTAAGGTAATGACTTATGTACAATTATTGTATCAGCACGAAGATCAAACTTTCCGGCATAAACAAGTAATCAATACCTTTTTGACCAAAATGCCTATTTTCTATCAACTCACAATTGGCGAACAAGCAAAGGGTTTTACAAATGTTCAACAACTGGCCGACGCCGTAGCCAAAGCCCGTAGTGTCCTCAATGCAACTAAAGCCGAAATCGGAACCGCGGAACGACCCATTCTGGTAAATCAAGCTGAGCAAGATGTACCACTACCGAAGTCGCCGCAACCGTTTGACCGCCGTTTTGAACGCCGCCGCAGCATGGACCGTCCTCAAAATCGCTACCGCGAGCGCTCTCCCTCAATGGACCGCAGGACGCAAAACCCGGCGATGCAACCCACTAAATTCGTCTCTTTCCAACCACAAGCAATTGAGCCACCGCCGCCGCAACCACCGCGCACGGAGATGCTTTTGGAACAATTGATTCAACGATACGACCGCGACTATGAAGAACGAAAGTCGCGACAACGCCCAGAAGAAAGGATATCCAACAATAGGCAACAGAGCCCACGCCATCCATCTCAAAACAGAGAGCCATACGCAAACCGCTTTGACCGATCCGCCAGTAGAGACCGCGCACGCACGACGCAACCTGCAGGTCTGTGGTGCGACGCTCACAAATCCCGCACCCACAACACTGAAGACTGCGTCTGGCTCAAGCGGCAAAATGCTCAACAATCAACCCGACTTGAACCAAACGGCCCAAATTACGCCGCCCAACCACGGCAAGCGGATTTCCGAAACAATTCCAACGACGTCCGTGGACAACGCGATTGGCGACCCCGCCACGGAGGACCGCCCCAACGAGGAGCGAACTACGCCCGCGGCGCGCGAAACCATTTCTATGAAGGTAACCCTATACAACGCCCAAATGATTTTGTTCAAAATACCTACGCCGTTTACTCGAACCATCAATTTCAGGCGCCGTGGGAACAACATATTCATTACAACGCGGTACCGGCCCCATACGTCACAACGCCGACGGATTCATCGCGCGCTAGTTCTCAATCTTCAGAGTTGCAAATTACCCTACCCGCCCTTCCGGCACCAAACACCGCGCCAGTACCTGCGCTCGAAGCATGCGTTAACAATCAATCAACGTCAGCGGCCAATATGGTTGTCCCATCTAAAGAAATCGCTTCCGCCGCGCCCATTGTTAGCCCCGACATTGTCCGTTGGAACGCAACGGGCCGCGCTTTTCAAGATCCCTGTCATATTCGTTCGTCCGTTTGTCAAATCGATAATCTCACGCCATCTTCCAAATCGTTTGTTCGCAAGTACGCTTCTACGAGAGCCTTTCAAATCCCCATCAAAATTGGAGCTGTCAAAGCACACGCGCTCATCGATACAGGTGCCCAATGTTCCGTCCTCTCATCAGGATTGGTCAAACGCGCTTTCGACAAGCAATCGCTTCAACTCCCGATTTGTGGAAAAATCAAAGTAGCCGACGGCGCCGTAGTCAACGCTCATGGCCCGGTAGTCGTTACGATGGAATCCGCATTCGGAGAGCACATGATCAAATGCGTTATCCTTGACGACGACGGAAACGATCAATTCATCATCGGAACCGACTTCCTCGCGCATCCCGATATCCACGCCATTTTAAATTTCAAAGACAACTACATAGAAATTCAAGACGTTAAACTGCCGCTCAAGGTAATCGCCTCGATCCGCCCGCAAACGGAACTGTTTCTCAACGCCGCTAACGATAACGTCTTAGAAGAAATACCAGAGGACGAACGAGTAAGTTGTTATGATGATAAATCTGATATTTTTAGCCAACCCGAAGAAATCGAAGTTGAACAACGGATACGGCAAGCTCAACCTAGTCCACACCAACCGCCCCCCCGGCGGCTGGAGGTTACTGAGCTCGCCGAACCGATTTTTCTCGTCGCCCAAGTTTCCGTTTCAATTTCCCCGCACTGCCAACAATGGGTCAAGAGTAGCGTTTTTCCCACAACATCGGCGACAGTGCCCGACGTGATCGTACAACCACTTGCCACGGATAATGTTGCCGCCGAACTCCCGGTCGAAACCGCAGTGGTCAATATCACCAACGGCCATTGCCCGCTCCTTTTCATCAACAATACGCCGAACAGCATCAAACTCCGACCAAATCAACTCATTGCGATGGCAAAGCACACGCTGGAGTATTCCGAAACCCACGCCGATTGTCAGATAGCAACCGCTGCCGCCGACCGCGACTTAACCGACCACGAGCCGGCCGCACTGGACAAATCATTCCCCGGCCACACCGCACAACAAAAGCTGGAATACGCCCTGCACAAAATGACCGAAAAGACCTACGTTTCTACCACGCAAAAAGCAAAAGCCCTCAAGATGCTCCGACAGCACCGCGACGTTTTCAGCCTCCCCGGCGACAAACCAACTATCACTAGCGAATTAACCGTCAGCATCGATACCGGCACCGCTAAGCCCGTATCCCGCCATTACTATCCTGCCGCGATGGAGCAGAGACCAATTGTACGCCGTCGTATTCAAGAAATGCTTGACAATGATTTTATCGAACCATCCCGCTCACCTTGGGCCGCACCGCTATTTTTGGTAAAGAAAAAAGACGGCTCTTGGAGACCCGTTGTCGATTACCGCGGTATAAACGACATTACGCCGAGCGACAAATTCCCGATCCCGCGCATCGACGATTACCTGGACGCAATGGGACACTCGAAATTCTTCACCACGCTCGACCTCAAAGCCGGGTACTGGCAGGTACCCCTCGACGCCGACTCCCGCGATAAAACAACCTTCATCTGCCAAGAAGGTTTGTTTCGATTCAAAGTTTTGCCTTTCGGCTTGAAGAACGCACCCGCCGAATTTCAACGCTTAATGGAACGAATCCTCCGCCCGTATATCTGGAAAATCTGCCTCATTTACATCGACGATATCATCATTTTCTCGAACTCGTTTGAAGAACATTTGGAACATCTCCAAATCGTTTTCGACGCCCTCCGCGCGGCCAATCTTACGCTTCGGCCCGACAAATGCGAATTCTTGCCGCCGCAAGTCAAATTTTTGGGACATCTACTTAGCACCCCCGGAATCGCCGCCGATCCCGAGAAAGTCAAAGCGATCGCCGAATACGAATTTCCGAAAACCAAAAAAGGTATGCAGAGTTTTTTAGGTCTAGTTCAATGGTGCAAGCGATTCATCCCGAATTTGGCGACCTTGTCCAGTCCTTTGTACGGACTCTTACGCAAAGACGCCCAATACTTCGCCACGGATGAACACCACACCGCATTCAAAGGCATCAAGACAGCCCTTACGTCTTCGCCCTTTCTCCGCTACCCGGTTTACGATGGCAAAGCTCAATTCGTTATTCAAACCGAGGCTAGTACGACCGCCATCGGAGCAATTTTGTATCAAGAAAACGAAAACGATCCATGGGTCGTCGCCTACAATAGTCGCGTACTCACCGATGCCGAAACCCGCTACAGTACAACTGAGCGTGAATGCCTCGCCATTGTATACGGTTTCCGGATGTATCGCCACTATGTGTACGGCCAGAAAGTTATCGTCCGCACCGATCACAAGCTGCTCGAATGGCTCAAAGACGAGAAACACCGCAATTCACGACTTCAACGCTTCGCGATCAGCCTACAAGATTACGATTACAAAGTGGAATATGTTAAAGGTAAGGATAACGCTTGTGCCGATTTTCTGTCTAGGAAAGATGACCGCGACAAATGCCCGATCCAGAACGCTGAAAACTTGACCGCCACGATTTTCCGTGAGAATTTTCACCCTGCTGGTGCAACTACGGAAACCGACTTAACGGTACCGGAAATACGCCCAGCAGTGGCTTCACTACCCACGGAGGTCGACGCCGAAATCAACGCCATCACCCGTGCAATGACGAGAAAGACCATCAGTTCACCCACACTCTCTAATTCAATGCCTAAAGATGCCGACCACGAACCGCCCCTGGCCGAGGTCATTACGATCGCCGCTCACGAAGAAGTTTTGAATGCTCAAGCCGCCGACCCAGCCATAACAAAAATCATCGCCTCCCTCAAAACGGATAACGCCGCCAAACACCCACCGATTTTCTTCCTCGAAGATCAACTTTTATACCGGCAAATTAAAGATGTCAAGCAATTAGTCGTACCCGCCTCAATGGTCGACCAAACTCTTCACCAATTCCACGGCGCAAAAATTTTGAATCATCAAGGAACAAACCGCACGCTAGCAGCCATTAAAGCTCACTTTTGGTGGCCCCGCATGGAAGAGGACGTTCGGGATTGGATCAAAACATGTAAAATTTGCCAACTAACAACGCCGCGCACGTCACCGCCTCCGCCATTGTTGCCAATTCAACCCAAACACCCATTCGAAATCGTGGCAACCGACATCGTCAACATTTCGCCAGTAGGTGAGAAGCGTCCCTACGTTATTGTTTTTCAGGATTACTTTACAAAATTCGTGTCCGCGCATCCGATACCAGATCAAAAAGCCTCAACAATAGTGGAATGTTTTATCAACAACGTCGTCCTCACACACGGCAGCCCACTTGTACTCCTTTCCGATCAAGGTGGATGCTTTACGTCAAAACTCATGCAAGATATCTGCGAACTTCTCAAAATTAGAAAAGTTAAAACAATGGCGTACCACCCCAAGTGCAACGGAATGGTCGAACGTTTCAATCAAACCTTGATCGCCCAACTCAAAAAGTATACCGCCGACGATCCAGACAACTGGGAGCGTTACCTGCCCTACACCGTGTTCGCTTACAACGCCAGGCCGCATACAGCCACACGCCATTCGCCATTCAGTTTATTACGAGGATATGAACCGCGCATTACCTTCGACTACGACTGCGCCCGCCGCCTCACCTTACCGTTGAATTACGATGCTTATCAACATATTCTAACGCAAGCCCAACTCAAAATGCACGAAAAGATCAAAGCTAACCTCGATGCCGCAGCCGCCACCAGCAAAGAATATTTTGACCGCAAAGCTCGAAAACGCGATTTCGTCGCCAACGACTTAGTTCTTTTGACCAACACGCGCAAAGCCAACAAGATTCAACCCGACTTCATCGGGCCTTTCCTCATCACGGACGCCTCCCGCGCAGCCGAAAACGTTGTTACCATTGACGCACTCGACGCGCCCGGCCGCCCACAGACCGTCTCCATAACACGTCTAAAACCGTTTGTCCCACGACCGGCAAAGAATGCATTTGACAACGAGGAAGGTGGACCACGCACGCCCCACACTTCTCGCCGGCATTAGTTGGCTTTGAAATTTTCCTTTTGTGATACGGCGCTCATCACGCCGCGTTGTAAATAATCTTTATGTTCGTTTAATTTAGATCATGGCGACCTGGATAACGAGCAAGGATACACGGCAGTTTCAACACGTTTTCACTCAATCCGCCGTTTTTGCCTTCAGCCGACTTTACAATGCCACTTTACATCCTGCCCCGGTTCCCACACTTTCGCAATAGGAGGGGGTTTCTTCTATAATGTTAGGTTCTGTTTGGCGCGAGGCCATTCCGTTTACTTCCGCCCGACCCTGGCCGCTATCACTCTCATAAGACTAATTGGGAAAGGTTGATTTTACTCTCCATTAACATAGTGGTGTTTGTGTTGCTTTTCGTGATGATAGTGTTTGCATTTTCCTACTTTACACTTTCTTCACCTTTCAGCGGCTTATTCTTTTACTATTTCATTTCCATCTTTCGCTTCCATCAGCAATAGTCGCATTTTCAAGCCGCTCCCAAAAATTTTATTTTTTCAAAATGACGACGCCGTCGACCGCATCATCCTCCACGGCCGACGACCCTCCGCCGTATCGTGAATCGATAAACGTCAACGAACGTTACGTCCGCTGGGCCGAACAGCAGCCCCACCAGAACGATCTAAGTTTCGCCTGCGACGGTATTTTCTCATTTTAATGCTTTTGCTGCTTATACTTGCATGCTTTTGCTTGGGACCCCATGGGTATCTCCCCCTCTGTAGTCTTGGGTCAGAGTTCCATGGTCAGCCGCCGCGATCCCGTCATCGTCAAGTTGTGGCCTCCTCAGTCCACAACCGGCCGCTGCCTTGATTTCCGCATACCACAACTCTCGTTATCTCGCTATCGTAGCCCGATCCAGTTGTCCAAGTGCGCCCATCAAGGTGACATCGCCGCCCAAATCAACGCCGCCTCAAAGCATGTGTCCTTCTAACGAATTGGCAACACCACAACGCCTCCCTCCTGGTTCACGTTTACATCATTCTTCAAACCCCATGTCGTTCACTCGACGTGGTGTCCCATGTGTCACTGATGAGTATCGCATTCGCTCTTGTTTAGAAAACAACGTCAAACGCCTAACTCGCGTCGCCGATTTGGAGTCGTGGTACATTTCCATGTACGCGCGACCCCCGAATGTCTTGCCGCCTCCGATTTTCCTTTCACCCGGAAGTTTGGGGCAGGCCTTGGCCGCCCAACCCACACCAAACTTCCGCGGCTACACGCTGGTCGGCTTTGACACCGAATCAATCACGGCCGCCGATTTCAAACAATTTCAATGCACCGTTCAAATGCCAGCCGACCCCACGGCGTCTAGTTACCCCCGCTACGTTCAACTCGCGTTTCGGAATGGCACGATGTTCGTCTTCGAAACGTTCACCGCCACCCCAGAAGACTGGACCGCGCTTTTCGCCCTAGTCGACGGCGGCCACACCATCGTAGTCTCTTTCGATGGAGCCGACGACTGGGCGGGAATCTACGGGCTTCTGGGCACTCAATTTCGAACCGACCGACAAAAGAAGAACAAAGACCCCGTAGTAAAAGCAATCCACTTCGACGCGTATCGGGTCATTCGCAACATCGACATATCCCCGTCACTGTACGAGTTGGCACGACGAATCGGTTTCTTCCCGGAAAAACGCACGCTCAAAGCCACAGTTTCCGCCATGTGGGCGCTGGACGTGTCAAAGCTCACTTTACGCTTTCCCGGCGCTCTACGCTTTTTCAACAATCCAACAACGTCGTTCCTACAATCCGACGTCCTGGCCTACGCGGCCATCGACGCCTATTATCCGCTGCTATTGTTCTTGGCATTTGGTCGTTACGGCTTCATCCCCGAGGTCCACAACGCGCCTGCGTTGTTTCCCCACGACTCGTTGGACGCCGCCGAAATCGACCATCTCGCCGAGTACGTCATCGCCACCTTTCACAATGTCGCGCTGTCGGATGTCCTACCTCCCGACTACGCCAACCGAATCTACCCGACTACATCGCAAGTGGCCTTGCCCGCAATCATGCGAGATGAAGTTCTTTCGGCTTATAAATTTTTTATGTATGATTGCACATCGTCCGACCACGGTCGGTCTTTCTGTTTAGGAACGGTTCCCAACGGCTTCCGGGACGTCAAGACCTTAATGCGGACAACTCACCCGAAACTTCTCCCCGTTCCGAAAGTGCCGAAAAAGAAGAAAAAGAAACAGAAGGAGGAATGGAACAAGTCACCAGACGTCTCCGACGACGAAGACCCGGCTCTAAAACCACAATCGGTGTTCGATGATCCCAAACGTCTTCAAGCAGCCGTCACGTCGGCTATGAAAAGCAATATCATCCATCGAATCATCGAGCTGCTCAACTTTCCGCTTTCACCGATATACAAGTTGGCCCTCCGTGATTGTATGCCTTACAACGACCCCAACTTACCGCCGCTCCCTCACGAAGTTGACGATCTTTGGACCGAACGCGTAGCCGCCGACCAACCCCTACGCGAGCGCACTTATCACGGTACCCATTATCGTTATCACCCTTCAACCATCCTTAACTTTTTACAGGTTGAGGGAGAATGGTTCCGAAAGCTAACGTCTTTTATGCCGTTAGCCGCGCTCTTAGCTTCACCATGTTCCGCCGCGGAATACGCCTTCGTCAACGACGTCCTCCTCCGCCACGCGCAATCGATGACGCCAGACACCCGCGCCGCGTTCTACGATTGCATGTGGTACCGCAGCGATGGCAACCCCAATTCGCTTCTCACGAATTGGATGAACCGCATCCCGGAACGCGAGCCCAGTTTTTCTGCCGACCCAAGCACGTACATTTGCAATCGCTTTGCGTTACGCCCGATTGTGTTCAACGAAGACTTCCATATGGAAACGTCGGTCGAAGAAATTGAAATTGATGAAAACGACTATACGGCCAATCCACACAGCCGTTTCCATTTTTATTCATCGTTCATCGCGCTCATTGACTATCAAAACCATCTTTCGTTCCCCGCGCCGGTGTATGCGTACCCCATGCCGACTACGGCTTCGGTGCAAACGCTCACCGCCGAGGAACTCCTCGACCGCCCTATTGACGTTGAAGTTGAACCCGCCGACGACGAACTACACGAAACGCCAATCTTCGACCTCAACATAGCGAAGCTGCCGCCGTCAACAGACGTGTCGGCCCTTCCTATGGTACCCGCGCCTTCCGATATAACCGCAACCGCCACGCAAATCAACGATTTTCTGAAATTGACGCTCGATGAAATTTCCAACATCGCACCAGCTCCAATGGACGAGTCCACACCTGTCCAACCCGCCGCGATTGACTCCGAGACGTTGACGTCAGAACAAATGTTGACCGACATACCCGAAGAAAGTACGGTGGATCAATCCACGTCTATGGATGTCGCCTCTATGGAACCAGCCGCTACGACAATCACCACGGCACCCGCCGTGGATCCACGAAAATACTTGGCGACACTGGCCGTTTTGCCGGGACCTCCGCTTATTGCTACTGTGGCCGCAGCCAGGTATAGTGCTCCCGTACGTTTTTCTCAACAAATTATTTCAGCTACGCAATGGGACGCTTTGGCCGCAGCACTGGCCGCGTATCATTTTCCGCCACCGCCGCCCGGTATGTTGTTTCCCGAACATCAGTGGAAAGATTTCCCCGAAGCGTTGAAAGAACAGATACAACAAATTTTGTTGCCACCACCGACGTTGATCGCTCCCGCCCCGCAAGTAGCTCAAATGGCTCCTGCGATGGCCCAACCCGTCGCGCAACCACCGGCCCCGTTACCGCCGCCGGTCATATCGCAACCGCAAATGATCCCGCAACCGCGGCAACCAGCGATTCTACCGCCGCCGACGGCGCCTGTGGATGTCCAAACCCCACAGGCATCCAGCACGTCCGTGCCGGCTTTAGATCGCTATGGTAATCCCATCCGAAGACCCGGCCGGTATGAACATTCAATAAAACGAAAACAACAACTCCAGGACGAATCGGCGTACCGCAAATCTCACAAGACAAAAACAACGGACGAACCGAGTACACGGCGTACGCCGCCACCCAGCACCTCGCGTGCTGAGCGCGGCCGAACGCCCAGCGAGCGCACCACTCGACGCCGTGAACAACGCGATAAACAGAGAACCCGCGAAGAAGCCGAACGCTCTTCGCACGCCACGTCAACGCCGAAACCCAAGCGCGATTCTTCCAAAACAGCAGCGTCGGCAATGCTACCGCCGCCTGCTCACAAACCAGACAGCCATCGTTCACACCACGAGTCTCATTCTTGTGATGACCGCCACCGTAAAGAAACGAAACAAACTCCAGCAACCGGCAGGGAAAGCCGCCAACACGAACGCCGCGATGACGCACCGCCGCATCGTACGCAAAGCGAACAAACCCGTAAGATGCACACGACGGGTTTTTACGAAGAACACTATCGCCACGGTTTCCGCCGTTCACCTACGAAACTAACAGACTACATTAGCCCATTGCACCACGACGCCGAAATCCAGCGCCGCCTGGAAGCTCTAAAGAATCCGCCGAAAGATGAATTCAAAGCTCCGCTTCCGCCGCCTCCTATGGACGTGGAGCCCGCAACACCCTCGACTACGCCTACGGTAACGTCGCAGCCGCCTACGGCTCCGACAACCGCCATAACGACCTCAGTAACCCACACCACGTCGCTGCCGCCTACGGCCCCGACGTCAGCTCCGGTTACTGCGTCCAAACAGCCGCAAATGATCATCGCCACTAAACCGGTTCTTGGAGCTCCGTTGCCACCAAGTTCCGCACGAGCCATCAAACCCCGGTTACCTAGCGAGGCTACACACTAGCAGAATTACACGCGATTTCGAACCACCGATCAGCCGCATGCCGTTACGATCGTCACACCGGGCTACCCGCCACATATTGACCCGGCCGTCGAATTCTTCTCACCACGCACGATGCACGAAATGGTGCTGATCAATTTTTTCGGGCGTCTTCGCATTCACATCACCATGCCCGTGCACATACGCGCCACGAACGCTTCGCTGGCGCTGTACCAATATTTCCGCGACCACTATCGCCCCACATACGTAGAACCGCAACCCCCGATCTCGCATGCCGTTGCCACAGTGATATTGAAATGGGTCGCCGGTCTTTGGGCCGAGGAGCTCGGCGTCGTTGACGCCGTTCACACCGCCCACTTGACTCTTTTCCTATACGAAGCCCGCGGCCTGGATAATCCTTCGTGCCTGCTCCAAGCCTATAACACCGCTGTCCGACTCATCGACAGCTGGATGGCTTACCCGAGCTACGCACCGTTCCCACAGCCGCCCGAAATTGCCGACATCCGGAGAATTTATTTGCAATACCACAGCGAGACGGATCGCCCCGCGCCCCTGCTGCGTCGGCACGACTTTTCTGCCCGGTGGAATCTTTTGCCACCGCGACCGTTGCCGCCAACAGGGACGCCGTCCGACAAACCGTCGTTAATTGCCACCCAGTTGCCAGCACCAGGCGTGAACCCGCTATCGCCGCTTCAACCTCAAACGTCAACCTCATCGTCGCGCCGCCGGGATACCTCTGACTACGGTCGATCCCGTTATTCCCGTAACATCCGTTTTGATGGTCACGACGACCCGTACGATCCCCACGGCTACCACAACGATCGCTTCCGACGAAACGAACGCGACCGCCGCGATCCTCCACGAAATCACCGCTCCGCATCCGATACTCGTTATCGCCGCCGCCATTGACAGAGCTTTTTGTACAGTAACATTGTTTTTTCTTCGTTTTTTTTTTTGTGTTTCTTAACCTCATTTTGATCCGGTTGTTTCATTTCTAATCTTGTTTTGCTTTATACTTTTGTACTGGTTTCCAGCGCACGTGCAGCCGACGCTGCAAGCACACAGTAAGTTGACCGCCGGTGGCCCGCTACACGCCCCCACTTGCCCCGTTTTGTCCGTACACTCCGCCGCTGGGCTTATGGTCGCCGCCCCCAAAAATCGGCTCAAACTACCCCAACAACTCCGCCGGCCCCACTGTGTGACGCCGAAGAATCTTCGGCAACGCCGGCGACAGCCTGTAGTGGCGGAGCCCTTCCCCTTGCATGTTCTTTTCGGTATTTCCTGACGATCGCTTAGGGCGATCTACTGCAAGGGGGGAGGGGTGTTGTAGTGTGTTTTCCGCCGATTTTTCATTGTTTTGTCAAAACGCATCACAGGCCCGCAGGTGGCAAGTGGAGAGAGCAACGCGGACCACCAGTGGCCATCTTACTGTAGCGCACGTCGGTACGCGTGCGCTGGTCTCTCTCTTCACTTATCATTAACGTATATTTTACGTGTGTTTTTATTTCTCTCTACTAGTTGTGTGCCCCGCCGGCCACCACTAGTATATATTAGCCGCCTCCCACCACGCCTTTTTGTCTTTGCTCGCCCGTGCGTGGGAGTTGATTTATTATTGTTACTTTTATTTTCGGCTCGCCCGCCGCGTTTTGTCACGTAAGTTTTCGTACGCTTATTGTATAGTAATAAATAGGTAGGAAAGCCCTTTAGTTTCTCGTTAGTGAGAAAGAAGGGAGACAATTAAAGAAACTAGGCTTTCTTTAATTGTTGAGATAATTATTGTCGGGGTTTAAGTACTAGTAATTAGGTAATCGGGTAAACGTGGGCGTGGGACGCACGTACATTAAGGACGCAACCTCGGAATCCCAATCCTGCTCACGCCGCATCATCTCCGCCCCGACCAAAACCAAAATACAACAGAAGATACTGTAGCTAAGAATAGCAATTCAAGTATTTTGTCTATGTTGTGTTTTAGTTTCTATACTCAAAAAGTAGCATTTTTCCTTAATTTGAATTCAAAAATTAAGATACTGCTTTTCAACATATCAGGCTGGAGAAGCAATTGCAAAGTGTTTCCGGAGACAAATCATTGGCTATTCCGTATTGGGATTCGACCCTCGATTCAACTTTACCATTTCCGTGTGATTCTGTTATATTCAGTGAAAATATGTTAGGTAAGCCATAGAGATGTATTGGGTCCTAAATTTGGAAAATATTGGGTCCAGGTCCAGAATTTGGAGAATATTGGGTCCCGGTCTGAATCCAAAATTTCAAGAATACTGGATCCAGCAAAATAGTTGGGTAATTGGGCCGTCTTGGTCTAGTGGTTATCGCCTCTGACTGCTAGTCTCAAGAACCAGGTTCGATTCCAGGTATAGCCCGAAATTGAATTTCTGGTAGCTGGCCCAGGCAGACACAGCCTTTCATCCTCTCGGGGTAGATAAATTTTGTAGGCGAGCTTGGAACGCTGCTTGCCAGGGTCCACCCAGCCCAGTTAGCATGTTGGCGATAGTGCGGCGAATGAGAGGGTGGGCCTATTCCATTATGAGGTAGGTAGCCGATCAAGTCCTGCTTGTCAGGCAGACGCTAGCCTGTGGAATGTGGCCTCCACTAGGTGGTAAAAAGCACCCCAAGAGTGCCTCTCATACAAGGTGGGGACTTATATGACCGTATAATCCTGTAAAGCCTGCCTTTCCGGCTATAGGAAAATGGGTAGGTGTACCCGCAAAAATTTAAAAAAAAAAATAGTTGGGTAATTTTGGGTCCAGGTCCGAATACATGTCTAGTAAGCCAATGTCGGCATTTGTATTGACAAGCCAGCTACAGTAATGCAAGCTAATTAAATTTCTTAACCTGGAACATGTCTATACTCTGAGTTAAATTCTGTACACTTCATTATTGGTTGCATAGAAGAATCTTGATTTATGCCCAGTATTTTCCGGAAAAATAGCATTTTTCTAATACATAATTCATTCTAAATTTAAAATTTTACAATGCAATTTGAAATTGCAAATTTTAAAATTTTAAATTTCAATATACCCATATATGTGACTTTGAGGTATGATTATGAATAAACCATATATTTGACGCCTATTGATAAAATTTGAAAATGTGAAACTTTATATTAAGATGCTATAAAAAACATGGTATACTGTAAAAGCGTCACATTTTACACATACACGCACAAACTTGAATATAAAAACTTGATTTTTTACCAATTTTTCAAAATGTAATTTATTCTAGATTCGAATTTGAATCATTTTATAACGCGAAAATGTATCCAAAACTTGTATAAAAGGCAAAAATTAACGTCAAAATTTCAATTTTCTCCATTTTTTCATTTTAAATATCAAAATTTCATTCAAAACTCATATTTGAAATGAAAATTCTGTCCACAATTTGAATTTTTAAAACTTAAATTTCGTTAAAATTCAGAATTTTTCAATATGGAAAATTTGTTTTAAATTCAAATTTTTAACATTTTATGAAGCAAAAATGTTTTCCAAATTTGAAAATCTCGCTTTTTTAAGGTGAAAATCAAATTCAAAATTTGAATTTTTCTGGTTCCTGAGGCCCAAAAAAGTTCAAAATTTAAATTTCTCAATTTTTAAACCACACATTCGAAAAAAATTCCTTAAAAATTTAAAAACTTCAGAGTCGAAAATTGAATCAAAATTCCACTTTTTCCATTTTTTGACAGAAATTCTTTAAAAAAAACTCCCAAATTTTTTCATTTTTTACGCCAAATTTTTGTTCAAAAAAAAAATTGAAATTCAAAATTTGAAAATTTGCCTGTGAAATTGAACAAAAAAATGAAAATTTACTAAAAATACTACTTTTTGACGGAAAATTCATGCAAAAATTGCATTTTCCATCGTTTAGGAACAAAAAATTGGTAAAAAATTTTCGAAATTTTGAACCTCAAAATTGAAACTCATAATTTTATGCTTGGAATTGCGACTTTTGGAAGGGAAATATTCGTTCAAAATTGAAATTTTCAATGTTTTTCGCGCAAAAATTGTGTCAAAATTCGATTTTTTCAAAGTTATCCGAAGCTAAAATCCATCCGAAATTTTAATTTTTCATGTTTTTAAATCCAAAATTTTGCGCAAAATTAAATTTTTCCATTTTTTCATGTGAAAACTCGTAATTTCCGTTATTTTTGAGAATTGGAATTTTTTTCAAAAAATTCGTTCGAAATTCAAAAAAAATTCACCAAAAATGTGATTTTTTGAAGCGAAAATTGCTCGACAATTTCATTTTTTCAATCCTATTGGGACGAAAAATTGGATAAAATTGAAATTTTTCGACGTTAAAATCGGTTCAAAAAATTTTTTGAAGGTAAAAATCGGTCAAAAGTGCAATTTTTAAACAAAAAAAATCGTGTCAAATTCGAATTTTCTCATTTCCCCATGCCAAAATCGCTTTGAAAATTGTAATTTATAAAATTTTCGAGCTTAAAAATTTCTGAAAATGCCTTTTTTTCAGACGAAAATTTTTAATTTTCAACTTTTTCAGATTTTTCAATATTTTGAGGCAAAAATCAATTCAAAATTTGTAATTGATAAATGATTTTTAAGTCAAAAATGAGTGAAAATGTCACTTTTTTAAGCTGAAACTTTTAAAAATTCGAATTTTCATCTTTTTTGCGAAAAAATCCATGTCAAAAATTTGAATTTTTTGAGGTGAAAATTGACTGAAAATTTAATGTTTTTTAATGTAAAATTTCGTACAGAATTCGAATTTTTCAATTAAGAAATATCCAAAATTTGAGTACCTCATTTTTTAGAACGAAAATTTGGTCTAAAAATTAGAATTTTCTAATTTTCCGACATCTTTTTTCGAATTCGATTCTGGTCCACATAAAAACTGATTGAAAATGTGACTTTTTAGAACGAAATTCCAATTTTTCAACTTTTTGGAAGGAAAATAATTGGAATTTTTTTATTTTGACGAAGAAGAAGTAGGTTCAAAAATTGTAATTTTTAAGTGTTAGAGGTCAAAATAATTGAAAAAGTGACTTTTTGAATTGGTTGAATTCAAATTTTTCAATGTCAAATTGGTTCAAAATTCGTAATTTGATAAAAATTCGGATATTTTCAGGGCCAAAATCGATTAAAAAATTGTAATTTTTATGTTTTTGAGGTCAGAAATGACTGAAAATGTCGAAGCGAAAATTGGCTCAAAATGTTTAAAAAATTGTTTAAAATTCAAATTTTGCATTTTTTGGAACGAAAATTCGATTTTCCCGCGCTAAAATTGATTTAAAAACTCATAATTCAAATTTTTTGGAAATAACTAAAAATTTTGATTTTCAAGCCAAAATTTGCTTAAAATTCGAATTTTACATTTTATGGACCGAAAAATCGCTCAAAAAGTCAAATTTTTAGAGCCAAAATTAGGTAAAAACTCGAAATTTTGTTATTCGAGGTCAACAACGATTCAAAACGTCAATTTTTGAAGCGAAAATTGAGCCAAAATTCGGATTTTTCGTGCCGAAATTGATTTGAAAACTCGTAACTTCTATGCTATTGCCGTCAAAAATGACTGAAAATTTCATTTTTAAAAGTGAAAAATTGTTTTAAAATTCAAATTTTGCATTTTTTGGACCTAAAATTTTGTGAAAAACATCACTTTTTGCAGCGAAAATTGGATAAAAATTGGAATTTTTCGAGCCAGCATTGGTTCAAAATTAGTGATTTCAAAAAAGATTGAAAATGTCAATTTTTTGACAACAAAAATTGTTCAAAATTCACATTTTTGCATTTAAAATTGATTTAAAAGCTGCTTATTACTTTTTTGAGGTGAAAAATTGCTTAAAATTTCACTTTTTTGAACCAAAAATTGTTTAAAATTCGAATTTTTCGAAATAAAGTTGATGCGAAAACTCGTAATTTTTCATTTTTTCGAGGTCAAACATGACTGAAGATGTCAATTTTTCGAGTCAAAAATGGTGCAAAATTCGAATTTTTGCATTTTTTAAAATTACAATTTTGTCAAGTTTCGGATTTTTTGAAGCGAAAATTGGCTAAATTTCCCGCTAAAATTGATTCAAAAAGGCGTACTTTTATTTTTTCGCGTATCGAAAATAACTTGAAATTTCAATTTTTTAGGCCGAAAATTGTTTAAAATTCCAATTTTCCGAGCCAAAATTGATTTAGAAATTGGTAATTTCTATTTTTCGAGATCAAAAAAGACGGAATTTTCAAAACCAAATTTGTTCAAAATGCCAATTGTGGCCTATTATAGACCTGAAATTTTGTGGAAATTCGAATTTTCCACCTAAAATTGGTCTAAAAAACTCCTAATTTGTATTTTTCTAAATCAAGAACGAGTAAAACTTTCAATTTTTTGAAGCCAAAATTCGCTAAAAAGTCAAATATTTCGAGACAAATTTGATTTAAAACCTTGTGACTTTGGTTTTTTCGAGTTGAAAAATATCAATTTTTGGAGCGAAAACTAGCTCAAAATTCGAATTTTAAATCTTTTTCAAAGGAAAATTGGCTGAAAATTCGAATTTTTCCAGACCAAAATCGGCTAAAAAACTCTAAATTGCAACTTTTTCGAGGTCGAAAATTTGCATTTTTAAACCAAATCTCGCTTCAAAATACGAATTTTCGCATTTTTTTCATGAAAAAATTCGAATTTCACATATTTATCGTAAGTTTGATCGGTTTCCTCGGCCAATTGGCCGATTGTTTTTTCGTTACCAAATTTCTAATATGGAATCCGATGGAAGTCGTACTGTAGGAAAAAAGTTACAGTAGACCCGTCATACTGTAGCCTGAATTTCAACATATCAGGCGGGAGAAGCAATTGCAAACTTTTCGAATTTTCAATCAAAATTTCAAAATTTTAAATTGAAATAAAAGACAAAATTCAATATTTTAAACGAAAAAATGTCGAATTTCGTATCGAAGAATTTGAGATTTTGAATTCGAAATTCTAAAATTTTGAACTGAAAAGAAAGAAAATTCAAATTTTTTCATTAAAAAATGTTTACTTTTAGCCGAAAAAAACTCAAAATTTTGAAAATTTTCAGTCGAAAAAATGAAATTAAAAAAAAAATTCAAATTTTTGATGAAAATTTTAAAATTATTTTTTCATTTTTTCTTTTTTGATTATTTTTTGTTTTTTCTTGATTTTATGGTTTTGTTCTGATTTTAATGGTTTTTCAGTTTTTATTTTTTAATATTTCTTTTTTTCGGTTTTTTTTTGGTTTTCAGTCATTGTTTGTGTTTTTTGGATTAATTTTAGTTTTTTTTTCTTCTTTTTTTAATTTTTTGCTCATTGTTTTCGTTTTTTGCATTTTTTTTATTTTTCTCCGTCTAAATTTTCAATTTTGTTTTCTGTTGTTTCTTGTTTGTATGCTTTTTTCGTGATTTTTTAGTCATTTTTGCATTAATTTTTTCTTCTTTTTTTTATTGAGTATTTCTTTTATTTATGATTTGTTCGTGATTTTCCTGTTTTAGTCGTTTTTAGCGTTGTTTTGAAGAAATTTTATAAATTTTCTTATCTCTTTTGTTTTTTCTCGTTTCCATGGTTCTTTAGTCATTTTGTAGCTTTTTTGCATTAATTTTCATTTTTTTCTTTTTTTATTCCTTTTTTCTTTGTTGTTTTATGGTTTTTTGTGATTTTTGTTGTTTATGGTTTTTTCGTGATTTTTCTGTTTTTAGCCATTTTATTGCATTTTTTGCACTAATTTTCATTTTTTTCTTTTTTTATTCCTTTTTTCTTTGTTGTTTTATGGTTTTTTCGTGATTTTTGTTGCATTTTCTGCCTTTTTTGCATTTTAATTTTTTTTCGTGATTTTTATGGTTTTTTAGTCATTTTAGGTAAGCCATAGAGATGTATTGGGTCCTAAATTTGGAAAATATCGGGTCCAGGTTCAGAATTTCGAGAATATTGGGTCCTGGTCTGAATCCAAAATTTTAAGAATACTGGATCCAGCAAAATAGTTGGCTAATTTTGGGTCCAGGTTCGAATACATGTCTAGTAAGCCAGGCCATGAATGTGTTGTATTTGTGATGTGGGGCCGGCGCTGATGAATCGTGGGCAGGATTGGGATTCCGAGGTTGCTTCCTTCTTGTACGTGTTTCCCACGCCCACGTTTACCCGATAGCCTAATTACTTGTACTTAAACCCCAACACTAATTATCGCACCAATTGAGGAAAAAGTCTAATTTCCTTAATTGTCTCCCTTAACACGTAAGATTAAAAGGCGAGAGTTTTCTACCTTTATATGTTACGCAATAAAACAAGAAAAAACACTAAAGTACACAATGGAAAAACGGGCGAGAATGATAAGGTAATCAACTCCCACGCACTGGGACGAAAAGAAAAAAGAGTTGCGTGGTGGGAGGCGGCTAATGACGAAACTAGCAGTGGCTGGCGAGGCGCACAACTAGTGTATAAAAACGAATAAAAATATTAATCAAAAAACAACCAGAGAGAGAGACCAGGGCACGCGTACCGACATGCGCTACAGTAAGACGGCTGTTAATGGTCCGCGTTGCTCTCTCCACTTGCCACCTGCAGGCCTCAAACGCGCTTTGACAAAACGAAGAAAATCGCCGGAAAACACACCACAACAAATGTAACTCATTTACTGATTGCTGCTTCTACAGGGCCCTCAAGTGGCTTCGTCAACAGTGGCCCCTTTGCAAACTTTCGATCACCGGAAGGCGTGCTATTTCGCAATTGTCGAGGCAATCGGACAATTCGGGCTAAAGATTTTAATCTATTCGCCCAATTTACCAATTATAGTCAGTTTTGTTTTTGCGTCTCCAGCCAACTGGAACTAGTACACGGCACCGTTCATAAATTTGTCAACGGAATAATGAACGATTTGAATAGCGCTTCGTTCGATCCATGTTTTTGGATTCATCATTCATTTATCGATAAAATGTACGAAGACATCCAAATCAATTGGAGAATAAAGCTTGGTGATGCTAGTTTCAGGGCTAGTAGTTGTTTAACTAAAGGTAAGTTATCTGGTGGTTAACTGCAGTTAACTGTTAAATTTGATTTTTTAAAGGTATTGATGGTTTGGATGAGCCGATGTTGCCATTCGGCTATCGTGACAACAACACGGGCCAAGTGGTTGGCTTGAAGAACCAGGATGGTGTACAAAGTAGATTTATGCAAGAGGACTACGAATACGCACCCAGCCCCAGCTGCGTGAGAAAAACTTGTTCAGGTAGATTGTCGATGAAGTAATTTAGAAATGGATTCAAATATTTTGAGAATATCAACTTGGTCCAAAATTTTAGGAATATCAGGTACAGGTCCAGGTTTGGGTAAAAGACAATGGTCAGGAAATTCTGTTTGGGGTCCAGGTCTATGTACCTGACACATCTCTAGTATGATGTATTTTTAAAATCTTGGACCCAGTTCCAGGTCCAAAATTTTCAGAATATTGGGTCTGGATCCAACAAAATGGTCAGCTAATTTTGGGTCTTGTTTCTGGTCAGGGTGCCCATTACATCTCTAAAAGTATCTTTTCAGTCAGGGTCTAGGTGCAAAATTTTAACAATATCAAATAGAATGCTTGGGTAATTTTGAGTCTTGTTCGGGATTCGGGTATTTTGATTATTATTTTTAACAGGAAAATACCTATTTTGCGATGCCGATATTTGCAAATCTCGCATTCGCAATGGAGGTCAATGCCACAAATATTTGTCTGCTCTATGGAGAAGGACTGGCACTAATGCATGCTTGGATGGTTATCAATGTCTTCAGTCGATACTCGATGATACGACATACGCCTGTCAAGCAGCGAACATATTTTAATCATTTTGCGTAAAGATGCATCTTTTATTTAATAAAATTATTGACTAAAAATCAAATATACTGCTAGAGAGCTTCTAATTTGTAGTCAGAATTTGATGGAATTGAATGCCTTATTTTTCAATTATTTCCACAGAAAGTCAGAAAAATAAACTTTTACACAAAAATATGATTAAAAATGTTTCCAAAAGTTTACTTGGCTGTTTTAAAATATACAAAAATTTTTCCTTCAGCTGAAAAACACAGTTTTTTTCCAAGACAACTTTTTCTCAATTTGATGAGAAAAGTAGTGAAAATGGCCCAAAATTCAGGAAGTTTTGTTCATTCTGATTCAAATTCATGGAAAAAAAGTGTAAAATATTGAATATTTAGAAAAAATTCTCAATTGATAATACAATGAAATTTTGAAATTTCAAAATTGCAATTAAAAATTTTGAAAAAATGATTTAAAAAAAAATCATTTCTATTTACTAGGCAGCTACAGTAATACTGTTGCAAATTTCTTGACCTGGAACATGTCTATACTATTCTCTACACTTCATTATTGGTTGCATAGAAGAATCTTGATTTATGGCCAGTATTTTCCGGAAAAATAGCATTTTTCTAATACATAATTCATTCTAAATTTAAAATTTTACAATGCAATTTGAAATTGCAAATTGTAAAATTTTAAATTTCAATAAACCATATATTCGACGCTCAGATTGATAAAATTTGAAAATGTGAAACTTTATATTAAGATGCTATAAAAAACATGGTATACTGTAAAAGCGTCACATTTTACACATACACGCACAAACTTGAATATAAAAACTTGATTTTGCACCAGAAAAAAAATGCA
This sequence comes from Romanomermis culicivorax, assembly GCA_963922205.1. Lineage (NCBI taxonomy): Eukaryota > Metazoa > Nematoda > Enoplea > Mermithida > Mermithidae > Romanomermis > Romanomermis culicivorax. The sequence continues at coordinate 635,918 of CAWUHX010000096.1, read as the reverse complement.
AATTCCATTCACCTCACATCGTTGTCATTTTCATCGAACGTTTTTTTGCTATAGCTTCTTCGACGGCTCTCAATTGTTTCAATAGTTCTTCTCGTCTCGAATTAACGGTCAATTTTAAAGGCGGAACGATAAGTTTGTCAGCAGCATCGGCATTTGCTGATTTTTCTATTTCGTCCTGATTTTGTTCATCGACCACCACTGCCGCGGCGTCATTTTGGTTCTCCGGAGCTGCTGTCGATGGTGGCGGTGATGGTGACTTTTCAGCCGCATTCGCATTAATTGACGCTACATTGGACAATGAGGTGGCCGAAGGAGCCAATATAGGTGGAGCCAGTTTTTGATCAGTGAGGGAATTTGTAGTTTCATTTTCTAAAGTGTCGGTGATTTTTTCTGCTTCTTCATTGTCGCTGCTCGATGAACTACTTTCGTCGGTATCTTCGCTACTTATATCTTCCTTGTCATTTTCAGAATCTGGTTGATAAGAAAAATAGCTATCCCACACATGTGAAAAGGCATTTTCATACATTTTGTGAATACTATATATACTTTATACAGCAGAAATCAATAACATTTTTTTATTGATTTCTGCTGTAGAAAGTATGTAAGGCACTCACTGTAGCTATTCTATGCATGAGAAGGATTTTTCACACTTTTTACACATGACACACACTTTGTACAGCAAAAATCAATAATCCAATTTTATTGATTTACACTGTACAAAGTATATAAGGCACTCACTGAAGATATTTCACATGTAAAAAATACATTGTCATACTTTTTGCATATGTTATATACTTTGTACAGCAAAAATCAATAATCCAATTTTATTGATTTATGCTGTACAAAGTATATAAGGCACTCACTAAAGATATTTCACCTGTAAAAAATGCATTGTCATACTTTTTGCATATGTTATATACTTTGTACAGCAAAAATCAATAATCCATTTTTATTGATTTATGCTCTACAAAGTATATAAGGCACTCACTAAAGATATTTCACCTGTAAAAAATGCATTTTCATACTTTCTGCACATGTCATATACTTTGTACAGCAAAAATCAATAATGCAATTTTATTGATTTATGCTGTACAAAGTATATAAGGCACTCGCTAAAGATATTTCACCTGTAAAAAATGCATTTTCATACTTTTTGCATATGTTATATACTCTGTACAGCAAAAATCAATAATCCAATTTCATTGATTTATGCTGTACAAAGTATATAAGCCACTTACTACAGCTATTCTGACCCAAAAACATACTTTTTACACATGCCATATACATTGTACAGCAAAAATCAATAATCCAATTTTATTGATTTATGCTGTACAAAGTATATAAGGCACTCACTAAAGATATTTCACTTGTAAAAAATGCATTGTCATACTTTTTGCATATGTTATATACTTTGTACAGCAAAAATCAATAATCCAATTTTATTGATTTACACTGTACAAAGTATATAAGGCACTCACTAAAGATATTCCACCTGTAAAAAATGCGTTGTCAATTGTCATACTTTTTGCATATGTTATATACTTTGTACAGCAAAAATCAATAATCCAATTTTATTGATTTATGCTGTACAAAGTATATAAGGCACTCACTAAAGATATTTCACCTGTAAAAAATGCATTGTCATACTTTTTGCATATGTTATATACCTTGTACAGCAAAAATCAATAATCCAATTTTATTGATTTATGCTGTACAAAGTATATAAGGCACTCACTAAAGATATTTCACTTGTAAAAAATGCATTGTCATTCTTTTTGCATATGCTATATACTTTGCACAGCAAAAATCAATAATTGGTTTTTATTGATTTATGATGTACAAAGTACAGCCTTCAAATAGTGCATATTCAACACTACAACTTACGATAACTCCGCCTCCTATCTTCCGATTGGTTGGAATTTTCGCTCCGCCTACCATCGGGCTCTTCATCCTCGTCCGATGAGCCTTGCGGCGAAATGTCTTCCAATTCGACAGTTCGACCACCGACGGCCGTTGCGGCAGTTAATTTTTCTTCGTCGTCGGACGGCAAGTCGCACGGCGACACGGACGATAGACGGTCTTCAGGGTTGGGCGACAGCTGCACGGGTCGTTTGCGGCGTGGTTTCGGGGCGCCGTAGGCTGCCGGGACTTGTACTCGAGACTTGGGAAAAAGTGGATCAAAGAGACATTTTGTGGAGGCAAATTCGTTCAAAATTTGAATTTCGGAAATTTTAAATCAAGAATTTGTTTTAAATTTTAAAAATTTTTAATACTTTTATGCAGTAAAAATTTATCGAACAGTTGTATTTGGGGCGAAATTTGAATTTTACCCCCTTTTTTGTAAATTTTGAAAAGAAATTTCACCTCAAAATTCTAATTTTTTCGTTCAAAATTTGTTTTTTTTACCAATTTTTCAATACAAAATTTGTTCTAAATTCGAATTTTAGTCATTTTATGGGGCAAAACTGTATCCAAAGCTTATATTTTAGACAAAATTAACATCAAAATTGTAATTTTTTCTAATTTTTTGCAGCTGGAATTCATTCTAAATTACATTTTTTGAATTCAAATACCAAAAATTCATTCAAAACTCATATTTAGAACAAAAATTCAGTCCAAAATTTGAATTTTTTAAACTTATTGCCACAAAATTTCGTTCGAATTTAGAATTTTTTAATAAGAATAATTGTTTCTAAATTCGAATTTTCGATCTTTTTCTGATGGAAATTCCCTCAAATATCGAATTTTTTGAGGCCTAAATTTCTCGAAAACTCAAAATTTTTATTTTTTTTGAGCTCAAAAATGTCAATTTTCGGAATCAAAATTCGAAATTTTGAAACCAAGATTAGTCAAAAACCCTAAATTTTTATTTTTCCGAGGTCAAAAATGATTGAAAATGTGAATTTTGTAAACAAAAAATTGTTTAAAACTTGAATTCGGAATTTTTTTAAATTGAAATTTCGTCGAAATTCTGATTTTTTCGGGCTGAAACTGATTTAAAATTTCATAATTTTCCAATTTTTTAGGTCAAAAATGACTGGAAATGCGACCTTTTCAAGACGAAAATTCGTTGAAAATTCAAATTTCAAATATTTTCCGACAAAAATTTGGTCAAAATTCCAATTTTCGCAACTGGAATTGATTTAAAAACTCGTAATTTGTATCTTTTAAAGGTCAGAAATAGTTTAAAATTTTAACTTTTAAGGCCAAAAATTTCTTCAGAATTCGAATTTATCATTTTTTATAATTGAAATTTTGTTGGAATTCGGATTTTCTTAAGCGAAAATTCGCTCAAAATTCGATCTTTTAGAGCTGAACTCGGTTTAAAACTCATATTTTCTATTTTTGGACGTCAAAAATCACTGAAGATTTTAATTTATAAATCCGAAAATTGCTCCAAAATTTGAAATTTGCATTTTTTGGAATCAAAATTTGGTCAAAATTCGAAATTCCGAAAAAGAAAGTAATAAAAAATCACGAAATTTTTAATTTTTTGAGGTAAAAAATGAGTGAAATTTTCGACTTTTGAGTGCGAAAATTGTTTAAGAACTCGTAATTCCTATTTTTCGAAGTCAAAAAAGACTGAAAATGTTAGTTTTTGAAGCGAGAATTCGCCTAAAATTCGAATTTTTCCAGCCGGAATTGATTTAAAAACTTGTTATTTCTACGCTATTGATGTCTAAAATGACTGAAAATGCAACCTTTTTCCAACATTTTAAATTTTTTTGGAAGAAAAATTCGCTCAAAATTCCAATTTTTCGTGTCGAAATTGATTTAGAAAATCATAATTTCTATTTTTCGGGCCAAAATTTGCTTAAAATTTCAAATATTTAGGTAAAAAATTGTCTAAAATTCGAATTTTATATTTTTTGGACATACATACTTGTTAAAATTCGAATATTTGCATGCCAAAATTAATTTAAAAACTCGTAATTTATTTGCTTTTGAGGTCAAAAATGAGTGGCAATGCCACTTTTTTACAGCGAAATTTCGTTCAAAATTCAATTTTAAATCTTTTTGAGACGAAAATTTCAAATTTTGAAACCAAAATTAGTTAAAAACACGAAATTATCATTTTAACGGGGTCAAAAACAATTGAAAATTTCAATTTTTAGACCAAAATTTGCTTCAAAATTCGAATTTTGCACTTCTAGGAACTAAATTTTTTTTAACGAATGTTCCAAAGCAAAATTAATTCAAAAATTTGTAATTCGTTAAAAACACTATATTTTAATTTTTTCCGGGTCAAAAATGATTGAAAATCTCAATTTTTCAAGTCAAAAATTGTTTAAAATTTGAATTCGGAATTTTTTAGAATTGAAATTTCGTAAATATTCGCATTTATTACAGCGAAAATTCGCTTAAAATTAGAATCTTCCAGCTAAAATTGATTTAAAAACTTATAATTTCTATTTTTTCGATTGAAAAATAACTAAAAATTCGAATTTTTAAAGCCAAAAATTGTTCGTAATTCGAATTATGCATTTTCTTAGATAGAAACTTGCTAAAAGTTCGAATTTTTTGAAACTAAAATTGACTGAAAATTCGAATTTTAAATTTCGAAAATTAAAAAAAATGAAAATTCAAATTTTAAATTTTATAAATTTAAAAAAAATTTTTTTTATTCCAAAAAACACAAAATTGATTTTTTAAGTGATAATTTCTATTTTTCGGGGTCAAGATTATTTATAAATTCCAATTTTACAAGCCCAAAATCGGTATAAAATTCGAATTTTGCATTTTTCGTAACTAAAATTTTGTCAATATTCGAAATTTGGAATCGAAAAATGATTCAAAACTCGTAATCTCTATTTTTGTGAGGTTAAAAACGACTGAAAATGTCAATTTTTAAGGCGAAAATCGCTCAAAATTCAAATTTTTAGAGCCAAACATGATTTAAAAACTTATAATTTCTATATTTTTGAGGTCAAAAATGACTGGAAATGCGACCATTTTGAAGCAAACATTCTTTTAGAATTCAAATTTTGAAACATTTTCGTGGCGAAAATACGCTCAAAATTAGAAATTTTGAAGCTAAAATTAGTTGAAAACGCGAGAATTCCATTTTTCGAAATCAAAAATTACTAAAAATATCAATTTTTGGAGCAAGAATGTGTTCAAAATTCCAATTTTTCGGAGCAAAATTGGTTTAAAAACTCATAGTTTAAATTTTTGAAGGTCGAAAATGATTGAAAATTTCAATTTTCTAAGCCAAAAATTGCTTCAAAATTCGAATTTTGCATTTTTTTGAGCAAAAAATTTTGTCCAAATTCGAATTTCATATTTTACTTTAGTATTTATCGTAAGTTTGATCGGTTTCCTCGGCGAATTTGTCAATTCTTTTTTCGTCACCAAATTTCTAATATCGAATCCGATAGAAGTCGTACTGTAACGAGAAAAAAAGTTACAGTAAACCGTCGTCATACTGTAGCTTAAATTTTTTTTCTACGTTCGATCAAATTCGTCCAATTCGACGGGCGATTGGGCATTTTCGTCGTCCGACGCCGCTAACCGACCGTTACCGCCGGCGTCCATTTTTTTCTTGATTCTCCTATAGTAAGAAAAAAATTACAGTAAAGTGTACTGTAGAAAATTTGCTACAGTATACTTATTGGTTGCTGTTTCGGCCCTAGCTGTTCGACGACGAGCCTTCACGCTGCTAGCGCTGCTAAAACAAAAATTAACCTACAGTAAGTCATTTTTCAAGATTTTACAGTAAGCTATGCTACAGTAACCCAAGCTATGAGGAATTACAGTAACACATTTTTGAATGAGCTACAGTAAACCATTCTTGCATAAAGTACAGTAACCCATTTTTGAATAGACTACAGTTACCCATTTTCATGAACTACAGTAACCGACTTTTGCATGAGCTACAGTAAACAATTTTTACATAAAATACAGTAACCCATTCTTGCATAAAGTACAGTAACCCATTTTTGAATAGACTACAGTTACCCATTTTCATGAACTACAGTAACCGACTTTTGCATGAGCTACAGTAAACAATTTTTACATAAAATACAGTAACCCATTCTTGCATAAAGTACAGTAACCTATTTTTGAATAGACTACAGTTACCCATTTTCATGAACTACAGTAACCGACTTTTGCATGAGCTACAGTAAACAATTTTTACATAAAATACAGTAACCCATTCTTGCATAAAGTACAGTAACCCATTATTGAATAGACTACAGTTACCCATTTTCATGAACTACAGTAACCGACTTTTGCATGAGCTACAGTAAACAATTTTTACATAAAATACAGTAACCCATTCTTGCATAAAGTACAGTAACCCATTTTTGAATAGACTACAGTAACCCATTTTCATGAACTACAGTAACCGACTTTTCCATGAGCTACAGTAAACCATTTTTGAAAAAAATACAGTAATCCATTTTTGCGTAAAGTACAGTAAACCATTTTTAAATAGACTGCAGTAACCCATTCTTACATAAAGTACAGTAATCCATTTTTGAATAGACTACAGTAACCCATTTTCCATAAACTCCAGTAACCCGTTTTTTGACTTCAATAACCCATTTGTAACTAAAGTAACCCATTTTTCTATAAGCTACAGTAACTCATTTTTGCATGGAGTACAGTATCCAATTTTTCAGGACCTACAGTAACGAATTTTTCGATAAACTACAGTAAAGCATTCTTTACAAAAAAGCAGTATCCAATTTTCCACAACCTACAGTAACCCCTATGCTAAACTACAGTAAACCATCTTCTACGAAAATACAGTATCCAATTCATCAGAAGCTACAGTAAACCATTCGTTGCAAAAATACAGTATCAAATTTTCCAAGACCTACAGTAACCTATTTTTTGATAAAATCCAGTATTCTCTACAAAAATACAGTATCCAACTTTTCAGAACCTACAGTAACCCATTTTTCGATGAGCTACAGTAGAGCATTCTTTACAAAAATACAATATTCAATTTTTCGCGACCTACAGTAACCCATTTTTTCAAAATCTACAGTAAACCTACCTGCTATTGTCGTCGTGCGATCGAGATTTAACGCGATTATTGGCCGCCGACGACGACGATGACGACGACGCTTGACGTCGTCGACGTTTGGATTTTTCGTCCTGGTCAGCGTCGTCGTCGTTCGACGACATATCCGAAAAACTACTTCGCGAAGAATCGCTGAAAAATTTCGAAGAGAAGCTACAGTAATACTACAGTAAGGAGTGTAAAGCTTTGTTTGAAACCTACAGTAAGAAGTGTAAAGTTCTTGTCTAAAGTCTACAGTACGAAATGTGAAATTTTTGTCTGAAGCCTACAGTAAGAAGTGTAAAGCTGCCGTTTGAAAACCTACAGTATTACTACAGTAAAAAGTGTGAAGCTGTCGTTCGGACACCTACAGTAAGAAGTGTAAAGTTTTCGTTCGAAAACCTACAGTAATACTACAATAAGAAGCATAAATTTTCGTTTGAAAACCTACAGTAATACTACAGTAAAAAGTGTAAAGTTGTTTAGCCTACAGTAAGAAATGTAAAGCTGTCGTTCAGACACCTACAGTAAGAAGTGTGAAGTTTTCTTCTGAAAACCTACAGTAATACTACAGTAAAAAGTGTAAAGTTGTTTAGCCTACAGTAAGAAGTGTAAAGCTGTCGTTTGGACACCTACAGTAATACTGCAGTAAGAAGTGTAAAGTTGTCGTTTAAGCCTACAGTAACAAGTGTAAAGTGTCTTTTGAAAACCTACAGTAATAGTACGGTAAAAAGTGTAAACCTGTAAGATCGACGTCTTTTCCTGGCGGGACTTTGTTCGACGGCGTTGGACGACGATCTCATCCACGGGTCGCGCCATTCTTTGGCGTCGTAACTCGTTCTTTTGTAGACATTTTTAGGATTTTTTTCCTCGTCGCCTATACATAGTATAGTATAGCTACAGTAAGATTTGAAAATTTTCCCGCCAAAAAATCTCACTTTACCGAATGTAGTTTCGAATTTGGAATTTTTTAAAGTTGAAAATTTGTATTTTCAAAAATAGAATTCATTTTAAAACTTGAATTTCTGGATTTTTAAGGCGAATTTGCTGAAAATTCAATTTTTCAAGGCAGAAAATTTGATTAAAATTAGAATTTCAAAATTTTCTGATACGAAAATTTGTTCAAAATATCAAATTTTACTGCGAAAATTCGTCTTAAAACTCGAATTTCAAATTTTTTCGAGGAAAAAAATCTTTCAAAAATTAGAATTTTAAAGATTTATGATTACATAATTGGTTCGAAATTCGAATTTTCAATTTTAGAATTCATTTTAAAAATACTAATTTTAAACTCCTTTTCCAAGCGAAAATTCGTTCAAAATTCAAAAATTATTAAAAGTTTCTAAACCAAAAATTTTTTCAAAATTCGAATTTGGAAATTTTTCGTAGCAAAAAATTGTCCAAAATTCGAATTTTAAAAATTCATGAGTCAAAATTTTTTCAAATTCAATTTTTCAATGTGAGATTTCTTTAAAATCCGAATTTTGAATTTTTTGAACTAGAATTCGTCTGAAATTCGAATTTTAAAAATTTATGAACCGAAATATTCTTTTTTCAATGTTAGAATTCGTCTTAAAATCCAAATTTTTTTATTTTTTTGCACCAAAAATTAGTTCAAAATTCAAATTTTCAATGTGAGAATTTGTTTTAGAATGCGAATTTGGAATTTTTTCGACGAAGATTTGTCGAAAATTGCAAATTTTTAAAAATTATGAACCGAAAATTTCCTCAAAATTCAAATTTTTAATCTGAGAATTGATTTTGAAATACTAAATTTGAATATTCTCCAAGCAAAAATTCGTCCGAAATTCAAAACTTCGAAAATTTCTAAGCCGAAAATTTTCTCAAAATTTCAAAATTTCACTGCGAAAATTCGTTCCAAGACTTGAATTATTGAATATTTTGACGCCAAAATTGGTACGAAATTCGAATTTTCAACGTGACAATTCGTTTTAAAATCCAAATTTTGAATTTTTTCCAAGTAAAATTTCGTTTAAAACTCGAATTTCAAAAACATTCTGGAACGAATTCTTTCTCAAAATTCGACTTTTTAAAGTCAGAATTAGTTTAAATATCGGAATTTTGTATTTTTTGCAGCTAAATTTCGTCTACAATCCGAATTTTCAAAATTTCTAAACAGAAAATTTGTTTAAAATTTCAATTTCCACTACGGAAATTCGTTCTAAAACTCGAATTTACGAATTTTTTCAAACCAAAATTCGTTCAAAGTCTGAAATTTTCAACATGGGAGTTCGTCGAAAATTCGAATTTTAAAAATCTCTCCGACAAAAATTTGTTCAAAATTCGAATTTTCTACATGAAAGATTAGTTTTAAAGTTCGAATTTTAAACTTTTGTTGAAGCGAAAATTTCTCAAAAATTTGAATTTCAAACGATTTTGAACCAAAATTTTGTTAAAAATTCGTTTCAAAATCCAAATTTGAAATTTTTTTCGAGCGAAAATTGGTCAAAAATTTAAACTCTAACCAAAACTTTGTTCAAAATTCGAATTTTCAATTTCCTTTCGGAAGCGAAAATTCAACCAAAATTTAAATTTTTTGAACTTTTGAGCCGAAAATTTGTTTAGAATTTTAATTTTTAGTGTAAGAATTCGGTTCAAAAACGTGGATTTTACAATTTCTCAAGTTGAATTCAATCAAAATTCGAATTTTATCTTGCCAGAATTCATTTTCAGAATCGAATTTTAAAATTTTGAAGCCTAAAAGTTGTTGAAAATGTAAATTTTCAACGTAAAAAATTTTCGATCAAAATTCGAATTTTACCAATTTTTCGAATCTAATATTGCATCAAAACTCGAATTTGAAAATTTTATCAACCAAAAATTACTCCAAAATTCAAATTTTCAATACGGGAATTCATTTTAAAATCCGAATTTTGAATTTTTTCGAAACAAAAATTGGTTAAAAATTCGAATTTTTGAACCAACAATTTGTTCAAAATTCCTTTCAAAATGCAAATTTTGAATTTTTTCCAAACTAAAATTTGCCAAAAATTCGAATTTTAAAAGATTTTAAAACAACAATTAGTTGAAAATTCCTTTTAAAATCCAAACTTTGAATTATTTTCCGAGTTGAAATTCGTCTAAAAGTTTGAATTTTTAATTTTTGAAGCTGAAAACATATTTTAAAATTCGAATTTTTCAGATTTTTCAATTTAAAAATTCATTCTAAAAATTTGAAATTTTCGTCCAAAATTCGAATTTTGAAATTAAATTTTTTTTCAACAAAAAAAATTCATTAAAAATTCAAAAATTTCAATCAAAAAAAATCTCACCTTGCCGACTATAATATCTTCTACTATCGATTATGGGTTTCTTAAAAAAATAGCCAATCAAAATTGAGCGTAAAAAACGCAATCAAAACTCCGCCCACTTTTTCCTCCTCGACGCTGGCCGCAGCCGCCGTCGCCGCAGCGTCATCTTCTTTGCCTGCGGTTTTTTTCATCATTTGACGCGCTTGTTTCAAACCTCTTTCCCATGCGGTTTCGCCGGCGGCTGCGGCCGACGTTGACGACGTCAAAACCGCCGGCGGTACGGGCGGCGGCGGCAAAAATCGCATTTGCGGTTGCGGTTTGGCTGCGACTGCGCTTAGCGTTTCGTTACCATACGACGTAAAAATGGCGGGCTGCGGCGGCGGCAAATTGAAATTTGGAGGAGGCGGCTGCGGCGCCGTCGGAAAAATTATCGTCGACGCAGGCGGCTGCGGCGCGGCGACGAAAGACGCTGGCGTCATCAACGGCGGCAAAGCGTCGGCTTTGGGCGGCGGGTGATATTTGGCTGGAAAAATTGCGAATTTTTTAAAAATTTAAATTTTTAAATTTTTTTTAATTTAAATTTTTTAGATTATTTTTTTTAATTTAAATTTTTTAAAAATTCAAATTTCTGAAATTTTTTTAAATTTAAACTTTCGAAATTCTTTTTATTTAAAAAATTTTTCCTAAATTCAATTTTTTCAGAAATTTGTTATAAATTTCTATTATTTTCAATTTTTTTCATACAAAAATGATTCTAAATTCAAATTTTTTCATTTTTTCTGAAAATTTCTGTTAAATTTCATTTTTCTTTCTATTTTTCCACTCTAAAATCAGTTTTAAATTTGATGTTTTTAAATTTTTTTCTTGAAAACTTCATTTGAAATTTGATTTTTTCAAATTTTTTCCTTCGAAAATTTGTTCAGATTTAAAATTTTTAATTTTTGCACCCAAAAATCAGTTTTAAATTTAATTTTTTTCAATTTTTTCCGTCAAAAATTTTTTTTTTAATTTGAAATTTCTTCAATTTTTTCTTCAAAAATTACTTCTAAATTTCAATTTTTTTTATCCAAAATTTAGTTATAAATTTAAATTTTTCAATTTTTTTCAATAGTAAGTTCTAAATTTGAATTTTTTCCCTTTTTTTATTCAAAAATGTGTCATAAATTTAAAAACTTTTCTTTTTTTTATTCGAAAATTTGTTTACAAATCAATTTTTTCCATTACTTAGTTCTAAATTTGAATTTTTTTCATTTGAAAATTAGTTCTGAATTTCAATTTTTCTTCAAAAATTCGTGCTAACTTTGAAATTTTTTCAAATTTTTCTTTCCAAAAGTGGATTCTAAACTCGAATTTTCTTCTAAATTTTTCATTCCAAAAATTTTTTAAAAAAATAAGTCCGGAATTTGAATTTTTTTGAAAAAATTAGTTCTAAATTTGAATTTTTCAATTTTTTCTTCTCAAAAATTTGTCCTAAATTTGAAATTTTGGTTTTTTTCAAAACTTTTGTTGAAAAATCAGTTTTCCAAATTTGAATTTTGTCAATTTCTCTATTAAAAAATTAGTTGAAAATTTTCATTTTTTAAATTTTTCTATTGAAAAATTTGTTTGGAAATTCAATACTTCGAATTTTTTTATTGATAAATTAGTCTTAAATTTAAATTTTTCGAAAAATTTATTGTGAATTGAATTTTTCCAATTTTTTAATTGAAAAATTTGTCCTAAATTTAAATTTTTTCAATTTTTTTATCCAAAATTAATTAGAATTCGGATTTTTCAGTTTTTCTTTAGTTCAAAAATTGAATTCTTTAAATTTTTTATTCATTACTAATTTAACCTAAATTTGAATTTTTGTTCAAAAATCTGTTGTGGATTGGATTTTTTTAACTTTAATATTCAAGAATTTATTTAAATTTCATTTTTTTTGATTTTTTTTCGAAATTTGATTCTAAATTTGAAATTTCCCATTTTTTAATTCAAAAAATCGTCCTGAATATGAATTTTTCTAATTTTTTTCAAAAATCTGTATTAAATTCCAAATTTTTCACTATTTTTTCCAAAAGTTACTTTCAAGTTAAAATTTTACGAATTTTCAATGAAAAAATTTGTTCCAAATTTGAATTACTAAATGTTTTTTCGTTTAAAATTTTGTCCTAAATTTGAATGTCCGCAATTCTTTTATTCGAAAATTTGTCCTGAATTTGGATATTTAATTCAAAAATTAGTTCTAAATTTGAATTTTTCTAATTTATTTATTTGAAATTTTTTCCAAATTTAAAATTTTATTAAAATTATTTTTTTTGATTTTTTTCCAAAAATCAGTTCTAAATTTGAATTTTTTCCCAAAAAATTGTTGTGAATTTGATTTTTTTTTATTTTTATATGCAAAATTTCTTTTAAATTTCATTTTTTCAAATTTTCATAAAAGTTGGTTTCAAATTTGATATTTTCCGTTTTTTTATTCAAAAATTCTTCCTAAATTTTGAATTTTCCAATTTTTTATTCAAAAAAATCTATTAAATTTCCAATTTTTCCACATTTTCAATCGAAAAATTTGTTTGAAATTTGAATTTCTTAAATTTTTTCAATTCAGAATTTGTTCTAAATTTAAATTTTTGAAATTTTTTCTTCAAAAATTTGTCCTGAATTTGAATATTTTCCCCTTTTTTGTTCAAAAGTTAGTTCTTCCAACTTTTAATTCAATTTTTTTTGGTTTAAAAAATTGTCCTAAATTTGAATTTCTGAAATTCTTTCATTCAAAAATTTGTCCTAAATTTGAATTTTTTCAATTTTTTTATCCAAAATTAATTAGAATTCGGATTTTTTAGTTTTTTCCTTAGTTCAAAAATTGAATTCTTTAAATTTTTAATTCATTATTTAATTGAACCTAAATTTGAATTTTTGTTCAAAAATCTGTTGTGGATTGAATTTTTTTAACTTTAATATTCAAGAATTTATTTAAATTTCATTTTTTTGATTTTTTTTCGAAATTTGATTCTAAATTTGAAATTTTCCATTTTTTAATTCAAAAATTCGTCCTGAACATGAATTTTTCCAATTTTTTTCAAAAATCTGTATTAAATTCCAAATTTTTCACTATTTTTTTCCAAAAGTTACTTTCAAGTTGAAATTTTTCCAATTTTCAATGAAAAAATTTGTTCCAAATTTGAATTACTAAATGTTTTTTCGTTTAAAATTTTGTCCTAAATTTGAATGTCCGCAATTCTTTTATTCGAAAATTTGTCCTGAATTTGGATATTTAATTCAAAAATTAGTTCTAAATTTGAATTTTTCTAATTTATTTATTTGAAATTTTTTCCAAATTTAAAATTTTATTAAAATTATTTTTTTTGATTTTTTTCCAAAAATCGGTTCTAAATTTGAATTTTTTCCCAAAAAATTGTTGTGAATTTGATTTTTTTTAATTTTTATATGCAAAATTTCTTTTAAATTTCATTTTTTCAAATTTTCATAAAAGTTGGTTTCAAATTTGATATTTTCCGTTTTTTTATTCAAAAATTCTTCCTAAATTTTGAATTTTCCAATTTTTTATTCAAAAATCTCTATTAAATTTCCCAATTTTCCGCATTTTCAATCGAAAAATTTGTTTGAAATTTGAATTTTTAAATTTTTTTAATCTAGAATTTATTCTAAATTTAAATTATTCCATTAAAAATTGTCCTGAATTTGAATTTTTTCCCCTTTTTTGTTCAAAAGTTAGTTTTTCTAACTTTTAATTCAATTTTTTTGGTTTAAAAAATTGTCCTAAATTTGAATTTTTGAAATTTTTTCATTCAAAAAAATGTCCTAAATTTGAATTTTTTCGATTTTTTTCATTCAAAAATAAGGTTTTTTTTAATCAAATCGAATCAAAAATTGAATTTTTTGAATTTTTTTTTTCAAAAAACTAGTTAAGAATTAATTTTTTTTTTAAATTTTTTCGATTAAAAAGTTGTTTTTAATATTTTTACTTGAAAATTAAAATTAATTAATAGTTTTTTTACTCGAATTATCCGAACCAGGGTGCGAAAATTTACAAAAACTGGCCCACGTGCATTGACCGCGCAGGAAAAATCTACAAACGCCGTTTTCCGTCGACGCCGAATCGTAATTCGATAATTTGGGCGCGTAATTTGAAAGAAATGGTATTTTCCTAGGACCTGCGAATCGTCACAAAAAATTTTTCCGAGTTTACTGTAGCTCCAAATTTTGAATTTTGCTCACTTTTCGTCGTAGAATCCATAAACGATTCGTCGTCTTTCACTTCGCCTTCTTCTAATTCGTCAATTTCTCCATCTTCGAGATCAGCATTCTTAAAATTAGAATCATTTTCATTAGCATTATCATCTTCTCGGCCGCTGCTAATTTCGCCTCCATCTTTGTCTATTGGCGATTTTACGGCGATCCGCCGAGGCGATTTTTCGGCAGCCGTCGACGTCAATTTTTCGCCGTCGTCGTCGTCCGACGTTTCGTAATCTAATTCGCCGGTTTCGCTTTTCAAATCGTCGTCGTCGGCGGCGACATCCATTTTTTAAACTTTTCGGCGGCTAAAAAATGCGAAAAATGCGAAAAAAGCTGGATTTTTCGGAAAAACGCCGGCGTTTTTTAGAGAAAAAACAACGCAGGAATGGTTTTTTTGTTGATAAAAACGCAAAAACGCAACTCACTTTATAAAAATTTAGATACATTTATATATCTGAATCAAATATGTATAGAAAATTTTTAAAAATTCTGAAACACGAACGATTAGCAAAAAGAAATTAATTAACGAAACGAAACGACGGACAAAAAACTCAAAAAATAGAGAAAAATACACTAAATTTACTTGAGGAATCAGAAGAGAACACAAGAAAATTCAAGATTCAGAAATTAGAAGCAAAAAAATCCATTCAAAAATCGAGCGACGTTTTTTCGTCAGAAAAATTGGAATTATCGATTTTTAATCCTACAGTAAACTGGCACTATAGAATTTATTTTCATTGAACATATACACATGCGCGTCAAAATCGAAAAATGACATCACTATCGTCATCAAGTTTCGAAAACAGTTTTTTGATTCGAAAATTGGTTTAAAATCAGATTTTCTAAATTTTTTCATTCGGGAATTAGTTCTAAATTTGAATTTTTTCAATAATTTTTTCGGAAATTAACCAATAATTGGATTTTTTCAATTTATTAGGGAAAAACTTTCTTTTAAATTTGATTAAATATTCTTTTGAGAAATTAGTTTTAAAATTTCATTTTTTGATTTTTTAATTCAATCATTTGTCCTAAATTAGAATTTTTTCATTTTTCTAATTAAAAAATTTGTTATAAATTTGATTTTTTTTAAATTTATCATTCAAAAATGTGTCCTAGATGTGAATATCCTAAATTTTCTATTGAAAAATTAATTTTTTGCAATTAAATATTTGTTTCTTAATTTGAAGTTTTTAAGAATTTTATAAAAATGTTAGTTCGAAAAATAAACTTTTTTTAAATTTTGTTATTCGTACATTAGTTCTAAAATTAGATTTTTTCACTTTTTTTCAAAAACTTGTTGTGAAATGATTTTTTTTCGAATTTTTATAATCAAAAATTTGCTTTAAATTTAAAATTTTTGAAGTTTTTTATTTGAAAATTTTTTTTCCAAATTCTTATTTTTTTCTTCAAAAATTAAGTTCTAATTTAAAATTTTTTGCTTTCTTGTTCAAAAATTTGTCCTAAATTTGAATTTATTTCATTTTTTAAATTAAAAACTTCCTCTAAATTCGAATTCCATCAATTTTTTTCCGAAAAATTATTTATAAATTAGAATTTTTCCAATTCTTGGGTTTAAAATTTCCTCTCTGAATTTGAATTTCCTCAACTTTTTTCTAGAAATTAATTTCAAATTAAAAATTTTCTAAAAATTTTTAAAAATTTTAATTTTCTCAATTGTTTTCAAATATTAGTTCCAACTTGGTATTTTTTTATTTTTTTTTATTATGTGTCCTAAATTTGAATTTTTTTTAAAGTTTGTTTTAAATTTGTATTTTCTCATCCGAAAATTAATGCCAAATTTCGATTTTCTCTATTGAAAATTTGTCCCAAATTTAAACTTCTCAATTTTTCTATCAAAAAATTTGTTGAAAATTCAAGTTTTCTCATTTTTTATGGAAAATTTTTTTCCTAAATTTGATTTTTTATTGAAAAAAATAATTCCAAATTTAGATTTTTTCAATGATTTTTCAAAAATTACTTTTAAATTTCAATTGCACCTATTTTTGAAATCCGCAAATTTCTTCTAGATTTGAATTTTTTAGATTGTTTTTTTTGTAAAACGTGTTTCTAGTTTGAATTTTTCAAATTTTTCATCACAAAATTGCTTGTAAATTTGAATGTTTCATTTTTTCAAAAATTCGACTTAAATTTCAATTGTTTCACTTTTTTATGAAATTTCCAAAAAATTGTTTGAAATTCAAATTTCTATGATGCAAATTCTCTATAAAATTTGTTCTAAATTTAATTTTTATCTAGTTTTCAATGAAAAATTAATTTTAAATTTCAATTTTTCCACTTTTTTCTCGAAAAATTTGTCAAAATTCAAATTCGTTACTTTCTTTTTTTCAAAAATTAGTTCAAACTTTATATTTTTCTATTTAAAAATTTGTTCTAGATTCGAATTTTTTTTCTACTGAAAAATCACTTCTGAATTTGAATTTTATAGGTCGAAAACTTGAATTTGAATATTTTAACCAGAAATTTTTACTGAATTTGAATTTTTTCAAATTTTTCCACCCAATAATTAGTTATAAATTTGAATTTTTTATCCCAAAATTTGATTTTTTGTTCAAAAAAAAATTTCTAAATTTGAATTTTTTGTTCAAAACGTTGTTTCAAATTTTTATTTTTTTCAAGAATTTGTTTAAAATTTCAATTTTTGTCCTTTAAAAATTTGTCGAGAATTAGATTTTTTCAAATTTCCCATTGAACAATGTGACCTAGAAGTTTGGATTGTTAAAATTTTTTATCCAAGAATTAGTTGCGAATACGAATTTTCTAAAAAATTTTTTAAATTTTAGAATTTTAAATTTTTATTTTTTTTTAAATTTTAAAATTTAATTTTTTAAATTTTTCTAAACAAATGATAATTAAATTTTAAAAACGCTTTAAAAATTTTATTAAGCCAAATATAAATTTATTTTCCATGCTTTACAATGGCATCGCAAGCTTGATCAATTTTGGGGTATTGGAACCGGAACCCCGACTCCAACGTCCGTTTGGGCACCACTTTTTGACCTTTCAGGGCCATTTCGGCTCGATCCGGGTCGAAAATACACTTTACAACAAAACTGGGCGTTCCCAAACAACATGGTCGACCTGAATTTTCAAAAAAAAGTCACTTTACAACAAAAAATCAAATTTTTGTGTAAAATTCTGAAAAAAATGTACAATTTACAACAAAATATGCTAATTTTTCGCAAAAATTTTAAATTTTATAATAAAAAATGACAATTTTACAAAAAATTTTAATTTTAGGGTAAAATTTTACAAAAAAAGAGAAATATCACCAAGAATTTTGAATTTATCAACCAAAAATGATAATTTTTGCCTAAATTTCAGGAGAAAAAAATAAACTTTCTCCAAAAATTCTAAATTTACAAAGAAAAAATGACAGTTTTTAGCGAAAATTCAACAGCAAAAAACGAATTTCCCGCAAGAATTCTGAATTTACCAGCGAAAAATGACAATTCTAAATTTAAAATTCTAAAAAAACGAATTTTCTTGAATAAATTAAAATTTACCAACATTCGGCTAAAATTTTACAAAGAAACGAATTTTCCACGAAATATCTTAATTTCTTGGCTAAAATTCCAGAAAAAACGGATTTTCCCCGAAAATTTGGAACTTTCAAACAAAAAAATGACAATTCTGGCTGAAATTTTAGAAAAAATTAGAATTTTGGCTAAAATTCTACAGAGTAAAGAATTTTTCCCAAAAATTCTAAATTAATCAACAAAAAGTGACAATTTCTGGCTTAAATTCTACGAACAAAAATTGAATTTTCTCCAAAAATTCAGAAATTACCAGCAAAAAAGAACAATTTTTGCCGAAATTCTGCAGGAAAAACAAATTTAGTTGAACATTCTGATTTTTTAACGAAAAATGACAATTTTTGCTGAACTTCTACAAAAAAAGAGGAATTTTTCACACAAATTCCAAAAATTTCACTTTTCTGTCACAAAATTCAAGTTTTCTACGTGAAAATTCTGCTAAAAAGCTGAATTTTTCCTGAAATATTCAAAATTTACGTGGAAAAATTCAAAATTTTCTGCCTCGAAATTATAAAAAAAAATTTAAAAATTTACATGAGAAATTTCACTTTTCTACCTAAAATTTTGACAAAAAAGGTAAATTTCCTGCAAAAAAATTAAGATTTACATGGAAAAAGTTAAATTTCTGCACAAAAGCAAATTTTTACAGAAAAAAATTCAAAATATATTTTTCAAAAATCCAACTTTTCTATTTAAAAATTTTACAAAAACTGAATTTATGCAACGAAAATTAAAATTTACATTCGAAAATTTCACTTTCCTGCCAAAAACTTGTGTAGAAAAACAAATTTCTTCGAGAAAATTTAATATTTATATCGAAAAATAAAAATTTTATGCCTAAAAATTCTACAAAAAAAAATGAATTTCAAAAAGAATTCTGAAATTCTTCAACGAAAAATGACAATTTTGTGCTTAAATTACACGAAAAAAAATAACTTTTCTCCAGAAATTCTAAATTTAATAGGAAAAATGGCAATTTTTTGTTGAAATATTTCAACGAAAAAATTTTTTCCCCAAAATTCTGAATTTACCAGCGAAAGCTAACATTTTTAAGCTAAAATTCTACAAAAAAACGAATTTTCTCCAAAAAATCAAAACTTATCAATAAAAAATGATGATTTTTGGTTAAAATTCCACAATAAAAAACTAAATTTTTAACCGAAATTCTAAATTTACCAAAAAAATGGAAAATTTTGCCAAAAATTTTATAGCAAAGAAGGGGTTTTCACCAAAAACTCTGAATTCAACAAGGAAAAATGATCGGATTGGGCTGAAATTCCACAAAAAAAACGAATTTATACCAAAAATTCTGGATTTACCAAGCAAAAAATACAATTTTTGGCTAAATTCTACAGAAAAACGATTTTTCCCTAAAAATTCTACATCTTTTATGGAATCTCAGAAAAACAAGAATGAGGATTTTTGGCTAAAACTCTTGGTAAATAAACGGATTTTCGCCCAAAATTCTAAAAATTACAAACAAAAAATGAAAATTTTTGATAAAATTCTGCAAAAAATGAATTTACAGCTAAAATTTTAAATTTGTCAGAACAAAAATGACAATTTTTGGTTAAAATTCTAGAAAAAAAAAGGAATTTTTCACAAAAAAAATTTAAAAATTTCACTTCTCTGTTTAAACTTTCGCATAAAAGTGAACTTTTCCAGAAAAGTTCAAAATTCACCAGAAAAAATTCAACTTTCATAAAAAAAAATTTTACGAAAAAAAGATGAATTTCTGCAAAAATTTTAAATTTGCAAAAAAACCCATTTTTTTGCGTAAAAATTCTGAAAAAAGTTGAATTTTAGGCAAAAAATTTGAAATTTATACTAAGTAATTTAAATTTTCCGCCTAAAATTTACAGAAAAATTTCAAAGCTTACGTTCGAAAATTTCACTTTTCCGTCAAAAACTTGTGAAAAAAGCTAATTCCTCCCAAAAAACGTAATATTTAAATCGAAAATTTTATATTTGCTCGCTGAAAATTCAGCAAAAAAAGCCAATTTTTTGGGTAAAAAGCTAAAATTTCCGTCGAAAATTTCATTTTTCTGTTTAAAAACTGTACAAAAAAATTATTTTCTGGGAAAATATTTAAAATTTAGATTGAAAAATTTAAACTTTCTCCTTCAATATTCTGCAAGAAAAGTTGTATTTGTACAGAAAAATTTAAAATTTACATAGAAAATTCCGCTTTTTCACCTAAAAATTATGCAAAAAAAGATAAATTCCTGGCAAAAATTTCAAATTTTAATCGAAAATTACACTTTTTCTCGTGAAAATTCTTTAAAAAAAGTTGAATTTGAGGGAAAAAATTTAAGATTCACATCGAAAAATTCAGCTTTTATGCCAAAAAATTATGGAAAAAGATGGATTTCTGCAAAAAACTCCCAAAATTCGATTGTTTCGCGTAAAAATTCTGAAAAAAGTTGAATTTTTTGGAGAAAAATTTGAAATTTATATCGAAGAAATTTAAAAATTCTACGGAAAAAATATAAAAAATTCAAATTTTTCACCCATAGATTTAGCGAAACTTTTGGAAAATTCTAAATTCGTAATCAAATCGGGCGCGACGGCGTTGAAAACGCCGGACATTTTTTCTTGATTTAAAGCGTAAAAAATGAACGACGTCAAATCGTCGACGTGGATCCAGGGCAAAAATTGCGAACCGGCGCCCGTTTTGCCGCCCAAACCCAAAAAAAAGGGCCAAAATTGACTTTTGATGAATGGGCTTCGACGTCCCAATACGATACCTTGAAAAATTTTAAAAATTTTAAAAAATATTCAAAAAAAATTTTTTAATTTAAATTTTTTTTTAGAAATTTGTTGTTTTTGAAGAATTTTCAAGAAGAAAATTTGATTTTTTTTTAAATGTAAATTTTACATTTTTTGCAAAAATTCATTTTTTTCTAAATCTTTAGGCAGAAAATTCAAATTTTACAATAAAAAATTTAAATTTTCATTTGGGCGAAAAATTAAAATTTTTTCCTGCCAAATTTAAATTTTTCTGAATAAATTCACATTTTTGTCGAATTTTAAGACAGAAAATCAAAATTTTTCTATTTAAATTTTACATTTTTTCGAACAAATTCATTTTTTATCAAATTTTCAGGCAGAAAATTTAAATTTTTTGATTTAAATTTCAAAATTCTTTGGAGAAAATTTTTTTCCACAATTTTTTGGCAAAAAATTTCAATGTTTTGATTTTAATTTCAGAATTTTTTTGGATTAATTCGAATTTTGATTTTTTTTAAATTTAAAAATCAAGAGAAAAAAATGGAGTTTTGCGAAGTACATTTTAATTATTTTTTAGAAATTCACTTTTTTGCTGCGTTTAAAGACAGAAAATAAACTTTTTCGCTTTAAATCTTACATTTTTTCGAAGAAATTTATTTTTTTGTCAAATTTTGAGGCAGAAAATTTAAATCAATTTCTAGAATTTTTTGGCAAAAAATTTTTAATTTTTGATTTAATTTTGAAAATTTTTTTGGATTAATTTGAATTTTGATTTTTTTTTAAATTTAAAATTCAAGAGGAAAAAATGGAGTTTCGCGACGTACATTTTAATTCTTTTTCAGAAATTCACTTTTTTGCTGTGTTTTTAGGCAGGAAATTAAAATTTTTTCATGTAAATTCCAAAATTTTTTCGGAGAAATTCGTTTTTTTCCTGAATTTTGAGGGAGAAAATTAATTTTTTTCGTCTGATTTTTCGACTAAATTCACTTTTTTGGCGAATTTTCAAGCAAAAAACTTGAATTTTTTTTTGAAAAATTCAATTCTCCTAAATTTCGAGCCAGAAAATTATATTTTTTTTTTATGTAAATGGAAATTTTTTTTCGAAAATTCTAAACATTTTTTAGAATTTTCAGGTAGAAAATTTAAATTTATTCGAAGAAATCCCCTCTCTTGGTGAGTTTTCTGCCAAAAAATTTGGATTTTTCAATGTAAATTTTAATTTTCTTCTGGAAAAATTCACATTTAGACTGAATTTTTAGGCAGAAAATATGTAAATTTTAAATTTTTGTGAAAAAGTTCGTTTTTTGCTGAATTTTGACACAGAAAAGTTAAATATTTCGATAAAAATTTCATTTTTAAAATTTGAAATTTGTGCAAAAATTTTTAAAAATTTATCAAATCTGAAAATTAAACGTCGACCGCAGAAGCAGAAAATTTTACATTTTTTTCAAAAATTCATTTTTTTGCCAAATTTTCAGGCAGAAAATTCAAATTTTATGATATAAATTTTAAATTTTTTCTGGACAAATTTCTGCCAAATTTAAATTTTTCTGAATAAATTCACCTCTTTGCCGAATTCTGAGACAGAAAATTTAAATCTTTTGGTGTAAATTTTACATTTTTTTATCTTTTTTAAAAAATTTTTCAGACAGAAATATTAAATTTTTTGATGTAAATTTGTAATTTTTTTCGAAAAATTTCATTATTTCTTAGAATTTTGAGGCAGAAATTTTTTGACGTGAATTTTACAATTTTTAGAAATTCATTTTTTTTATTTTCAGGCAGAAAATTTAAATTTTTTAATCTCTTTGCAGAAAAAAAATTTATTTCGGAATTTTTAGCCGAAAAGAAAAAATTTTTTGGAGTAAATCTTACATTTTTTGGAGAAATTCACATTTTTTCGTCAAATTTTCAGGCAAAAATTTTGAATTGTTTGATTGTAATTTTACATTTTTCTGAAAAAATTCACTTTTTCGTAGAATTTTGAGGCAGAAACTTAAAATTTTTCGATGTAAATTTTGAATTTTTTGAAATAAATTCATTATTTTACTGAATTTTGAGACAAAAAATCCATATTTTTTTGATTAAAATCAATTTTTTTCCAGAAAAATTAACTTTTTTCAAGAATTTTCACGCGGAAAAGTTGAATTTTTTGATGTAAATTTTAACTTGTTTTGGAGAAATTAATTTTTTTCTCGAATTTTGAGGCAGAAAATTTGAATTTTCAGACAAAAAAGTTGCATTTTTTGATGTAAATATTGAATTTTTTTTCCAAGAAATTATTTTGTAGAATTTTAGGCGGAAAATTTAAATTTTTCGATGTAAATTATACATTTATTTCAAGAAATTCACGTTTTTGTAAAATTTTCAGGCAGAAAATTGAAATTTTGTATAAGAATTTTAAATTTTTTTAACTAAATTCATTTCTTTAGAATTTTAAGGCAGAAAAGTTAAATTTTTGGTGAGAAAATTTTGAATTTTTGTATAAAATAATAATTTTTCGACAAATTCATCTTTCTATCGAATTTTCAGGCAGAAAATTCGAATTTTTTTTTGAAAAATTCACTTTTTTGTAGAAATTTCAGGCTGAAAATTAATTTTTCTAACGTAAATTTTTAAATTTTTTCTAGAAATTCACTCTTTCGTCAAATTTTCAGGTATTTAAATTTCCATTTTTTTATAGAAACTAACTTTTTTGTTGAATTTTTAGGCAGAAAATTAAATTTTTCAATCTAAGTTTTATATTTTTTAGATAAATTTACGTTTTTTGATTGATATTCTCATTTTTTCGAATTTTAAATTCAAAAACAAAATTTAAAAAAAATTTAATTTGAAAATTTTTTAAATTAAATTTTGAAAATTTACCAAATCTAAAAATTAAACGTCGAACGTCCCGCCGCGTTTCTGGCAATTCGCCAGCCGCTTCCCATTCTTTACACAATTTTACGAAAATATTGCCCAATTCTTCGGTCACGTGACTGTCTTCAGTATATTCTACAGTATCGCTGTACGGGTAATAACCTGCGAATCAAATTTCAATTCCGCCACTTGAACAATTGAAAATTTATTTTTAAGATTATAATTTGTTCCAAAATTTGAATTTTCGAATTTTTTCCAAAAATTTGTCGTAAATTTCATTTTTTTTCGCCAAAATTTTTTTTCTAAAAATTTAGTTTTTCAATTTCTTTTAAATTTGAATTTTCTAAATTTTTTGCCCAAGAATTGGTCCAAAATCTATTTTTTTTCAAAATTTTCACTAAAGTTTGAATTTTTCCCCAAATATTCGTCCTATATGTCATTTTTTTATTGAAAAATTAACCTAAAATTGATTTTGTTCAATCAAATATCCGTTTTAAATTTGAATTTTTACATTTTTTTAATCCGAAATGTTTTTTCCAAATTTGAATTTCATTCATATTTTTGAAAAAATTAATTCGAAAATTGAATTCTTCCAATTTTTTTGTTCATAAATTTGATTTTTTTCAATTTTTTTCAAAAATTAGTTTAGAATTGGAATTTTTTCAAATTTTATAATCAAAAATTTGCTCTAAAATTGAAATTTTAAATTCCTCGAAAATTAATTCCAAACTTGATTTGAAGAATTTTTTCTCGAATTTTTGTCAAAAATATTTAAATTTTCTCCAAAACTTGAATTTTTTAAATTTTTTTTCCCGAAAAATTAGTTCTGAATTTTTTCCTTCAAAAATTAGTTCTGAAATTGAAATTTTCATTTAAAATTCGAATTTTGTCCGTTTTTTATTCAAAAATTTGTCAGAAGTTTGAAAATTTTCAATTTTTTTCACAAATTAGTTCAAGATACGAAACTTTTCAATTTTTTATTGAAAAACGAAATAAAATTCGAATTTTTTAAAATTTTGATTGAAAAGTTGGTCGAAAATTTAATTCTTTCAATTTTTTGCGAAAATTAGTTTAGAATTTGAATTTTTTTTCAAAAGTTTGTCATGAATTGTATTTTTTCAAATTTCATAATCATAATTTTGATCTTAATTTTAATTTTTAAATTTTTTTATTCGATAATTAGTAATAAATTTGAATTTTTTCAAATTTTTTTTTTAAATCGGTTCTCGAATTGAAATTTCAAAATTTTTCGAAATCTAATTTTTTTCATTTTTCGAAAATTAGTTCTAAATTCGAATTTCAAAATTTGGTTTTAAATTTTTTTCAAATATTTTTCCAAAATTTTAAATTTTTTCAATTTTTCATTAAAAAATGTGTCCTTTTTAAAAAATTTTTTTTCAAAAATTTTACCAACCGCCGACGTTTGAACGAACGTTTTCAATTTTGAGCCCGGCGTTTTTCGCCCAATAGCTTCGGCTAAAATTTTCGTCGTTTCGATACGACTATCGAAAACTTCTTTTTTGTAGCCTTTTTGCCAACTTTAGGAGAAAAAAAAATCAAAATTTTTGGGCAAAAATCGCTCAAAATCGCTCACTTTTTTGTAAAATCGGCCAACGGAGCGCCGGCCAAATTTACAACGTGTTCGACGTTTTCGGGAATTCCTTCTTTGACGATTTGATTCTTGAAGAAAAAAAAATTTTTTTCTACAGAAAAATTCGAGAAATTTCGTAAAAAAGCGTCTAAAACTGGCGAAATTTGAGAAAAAACGCCGAAATTTTCGGCAAATTTGTCGACGAATTTTGAAAAAAACTGAATTTTTTCGACGAATTTTGGAGAAAAACTGAATTTTTCGGAAAATTCGTCTACGAATTTTGAGCAAAAACGCAATTTTTTTCCGAAATTTGACGACGAATTTAGAAAAAAACGAAATTTTTTTCGAAATTTCTTGACGAATTTTGGAAAAAAACTGAATTTTCTCGAAATTCGTGGTCGAATTTTGAGCAAATAAAATAAATTTCCTGCAGTTTCGTTGGCGAATTTAAAGTAAAATTTGAATTTTTTCGAAATTTGTCGACGAATTTTGTGAAAAACAAAATTTTTCCGAATTCGATAGACGGATTTAAAAAAAAAAAATTGAATTTTCTCGAATTTCGTCGACGGATTTTGAAAAAAAACGGAAATTCATCGAAATTTGTCGACGAATTCTGAAAAAAATTGAATTTTTCAAGTAAAATCGTCGGCGGAGTTTGAGCAAAAATGGAATTGAAAAAACAGGATCTTTTCGAATTTGAAAAAATTGAATTTTATGCAGTTTCGTCGGCGAATTTTGAGCAAAAATTGAATTTTTTCGAAAATCTTTTTTAAGATATTTTCGAGAAATTCGTGGACGAATTTTGAGTAAAAAAGCCGAATTTTCTCGACATTGGTTGACGAATTCCGAAAAAAATGGAATTTTTTCAGCGAATTTTGAAAAAAAACATAATGTTGACGAAATTCGTCGAAGAATTTCGAAAAAAACGAAATTCGGCGATGAATTTTGAAAAAAACAGAATTTTTCCGAAATTCGATCGGAGAATTTTGAGCAAAAATTTAATTTTCCCCAAATTTGTCGACGAATTTTGAAAAAGATATTTCCCCGAACTTTGTCGACAAATATTTGAAAAAACTGAGTTTTCTCCGGAATTCGTCGACGAATTTTGAGCAAAAAACGGAATTTTTTCAAAACTTTTCGACGAATTTTGAAAAAAAAAGAATTTTCGCGAATTTGATCGACGAATTTTGAGAAAAATACAAAATTTTCTCGAAACTTTTCGACGAATTTTAAAAAAAAAGAATTTTCGCGAATTTGATCAACGAATTTTGAGAAAAAAACAGAATGTCCTCGAAATTCGTCGACACAATTTTTCCGAACTTTGTCGACAAATTTCAGAAAAAAACAGAATTTTCCCGAAATTTCTCGACGAATTTTGAAAAAAAAAAACAGAATTCGCCCCCTCCCAAAATTTCTTGATGAAAATTTGAAAAAACCGGAAATTCCTCAAAATTCCACGGCAACTTTTGAACAAATTTGAATTTTCTCAAAATTTGTCGACCAATTTTGGAAATAAACGGAATTTTCTGGATTTTTCTCGGCGAATTTTCAGCAAAAAACGGTATTTTCTCGTAATTCGCCGTAGAATTTTGGAAAAAAAACGAAATTTTCTCTAAATTTGTCGACGAATTTTGAAGATCAAAACAGACTGTTTTGGAAATTTGTAGACGAATTTTAATTTAAAAAACAGATTTTTTCCCAAATTTGACGACGAACTTTGAAAAAAAACCCAGATTTTCTGCAGTTTTGTCGACGAATTTCGAGCAAAAAAACGGAATTTTCTCGAAATTCGTCGATCAATTTAGGAAAAAACTAAATTTTCGGCAGTTTTGTCGACGAATTTTGAAAAAAAACACAGAAATTTCCCGAAATTTTTAGGCGAATTTTGAAAAAAACCAGAATTTTATCGAAATTTTTCGACGAATTTTGGAAAAACTGAGTTTTCTTCGGAATTCGTCGACGAATTTTGAGCAAAAAACGGAATTTTCTCGAAACTTTTCGACGAATTTTGAAAAAACAGAATTTTCGCGAATTTGATCGACGAATTTTGAAAAAAAAACAGAATTTTCCCGAAACTTGTCGACGAATTTTGGAAAAACGGAGTTTTTTTCGGAATTTGTCGGCGAATTTTGAGCAAAAAACAGAATTTTCTAGAAATTCGTGAACGAACTTAGAAAAAAACGGAATTTTCTACAGTATTTTCAACGAATTTTGAGCAAAATCGGAATTTTCACAAAATTCGTCGTAGAATTTTGAAAAAACAGAATTTTCTCGAAATTCGTCGACGAATCTTGAAGAAAACATTTTCTGCAGTTTGTTCAGCGAATTTTGAGCAAAAATTGAATTTTTCCGAAATTCGTCGCCGAATAAAAAAATTACGAAATTTGTCGACGAATTTTGAAAAAAAACAGAATTTTCTGCAAATTCTTCGACGAATTTCAAGAAAAAATCGAATTTTATCGAAATTTTCCGACGAATTTTGATAAGAAAACGGAATTTTCTCGAAATTAGTCGGAAAAATTTGGAAAAAAACGGCAGTTTTGTCGGTGTGAATTTTGAGCAAAATTTGAATTTTCTCGAATATCGTCGGCGGATTTTGGAGAAAAAAAAACAAAATTTTCCGACAAATTCCGAGAAAACACGGAATTTTGACGAAATTCTTGTCCAGTTTTGAGAAAAAACTCAATTTTTGGCGAATTTTGAGAAAAACGGCGAAATTTTCTCGAAATTCGTCGCCGGCGATTTTTTTACCCACCCAAGTTATAGAATTTTCTAAGCCGCTTCGGCGACTTATTATACGGCTACTGACGCCGTTACGTTTTAATAGGGCGATCAAATTGGCGCCGACGAATCCCGATCCGCCGCCGATTAAAACGCTCATTTTTTGATTTTGTTACGAAAATCCTGAAATTTTCAACGATAATTTTCTACAGTAAACATGGAATTCGTGGAAAAAATACAGTAAACATACAAACTTGCTTTTTGAACGTTGATGCAACGAAGCACGAAATATCGGTCCCATCACTCCGAAACACTTTACAAATTTATTATAATTCTTCGATATTAAAATTTTTAATAAATTATGCAAAATTATAGCCGTTAGACCCCAAATTCGTCGACGTTTTCCGTCGTCGCAAAAAAATAACGGCGACCGAAAACGGGCCGCTTTAAATTTCGTACAAGCTTGATTTTCCTCTTTACAAAAATGTTCTATTGTAAAGTGTAAAATTTTTTCCACTTCTCTAGGGTCGAATTTTAAATTTTCAATTTCCAGGTCTTGGTCGTCGTCTATAAATCCAACGATAGGGTAAATTTGGATTTTCTAGAAAAAAACAAAAATTTTGCATGAAAATTATGCAAATTAGCTAAATTTTTCGAAGAAAAAATTTCATCTGCGAAAAAATTTCATCAAAAAATTCGAATTTTTCTTTAAAAAAAATCTTGCAAAAAAATTATTTTTTTGTGCAAAATTTTAAATTTAATCAAAAAATTCATTTTTTCGCCAAAATTCTGCAGAAAAATTAAATTATTTTTCGAAAAATTTTTAATTTAATCAAAAAAAATTTTTCCCTAAAAATTCTGGTAAAACTTCTAAAATTTAAATTTTCTGAGGAAAATTCTCCAAAAAAATAATGCTCTGTAAAAAATTTAAAATTCAATTGAAAAAATTAAAAATTTTTGACTAAAAATTCTGCAGAACTTTTTCTGCAAAATTCAAAATTTAACTGGAAAAAAAATTAATTGAAGAAATTCGACACAGAAAATTTGAAATTTACATCAAAAAATGTAAATTTTTTGGCTTAAAATTTTACAAATAGATTAATTTTAATTTTTTTTACGTAAAAAAACTCAAATTCTGCATGAAAATCCTGAAAAACAAAATTTTTTTCGGGAAAAATTTGAAATTCACATCAAAAAATCCAATTTTTCAGCCTTAAAAATTTAAAAAATATATAAAAAAATTTCAATTTTCCGCTTGAAAATTCTGAAAAACAAAATTTTATGAGGAAAAGTTTAAAATTTACGTCAAAAATTTCGTTTCTCTGCATAATTTTTCGAAAAAGATTTAAAATTTACATGAAAAAAATCACATTTTCTGCTCAAAAGTTCTGCAAAAAAAAATTAATTTTCTTGGAGAAAAATTAAAATTTCCATCAAAAATTTCAAATTTTCTGCTTAAAATTTCGAAATAAAGTATATTTCTTGAAAAGACTATAAAATTTACATGAAAAAAAATAAATCTAAAAAAAAATTTTGGAAAAAAGCTCAAAATTTTCATGAAAAATTTCACCTTATGGCATTAAAATTTTGAAAAAATCAAAAAAAAAATTTCAAGTTTACACAAGAAAATCCAAATTTTCTGCTAGAAAATTCTAAAAAAATTTAACATCTACAGGAAAAAAACACAAATTTTGTGTTGGAAAATTCTAAAAAACAAAATTTTCGTCCAAGAAAATAAAAAATCTACATCAAAAATTTGAATTTTTCTGTCTGAAAATTCGGCAAAATTGTTAATTTGTGGAAAACTTCAAAATTTACATGAAAGAATGATTATTTTCTGGATAAACAATTGAGAAAAAAAAAGTAAATTTTTTCGAAAAGTTTAAAATTTACAAGAAAAAGTTCAATTTTTCTGCCTAAAAATCCTGCGAAAAAGTGAATTTATCAGAAAAGTTTAAAATTCACGTGAAAAAATTCACATTTCTTGCGTGAAAATTTTGCGAAAATTTAAATTTGTCCAATAAGTTCTGAAATTTACATCAAAAAATCGAACTTCTCTCCCTGAAAATTCGACAAAAAAGTAGATTTTACAAAAAAAAATTAAAATTTACATCGAAAATGTCACTGTTTTGGCTTTTAAGTTTTGAAAAAAATTTAAACTTCATTTGAAAAAATTTGAATTTTGTGCTTGAAAATTCTAAAACAAAATTTTCTTGCGAAAAATTCAAAATTTACGTGAAATTTGTTACCTTTCTGCTTTCGAATTCTGAAAAAAAATTAATTTCTTGTAAAAAATTTAAAATTTATTTTGAAAAATTCAAATTTTCTGCCTGAAAACTCTTGAAATTTACATTTTAAAAACTCAAATTTTCTGTTTAAAAAATCTGAAAAACAAAATTTTCTTGAGAAAAATTTAAAAATTTGCGGTAAAAAAATTCAATTTTTCTGCTTGAAAATTCGACAAAAAAGTGGATTCAACAAAAAAAAAATTAAAATTTCCACCGAAAAATTTGGAAAAAAATATAAATACATATATCCAACCCGTGAAACATCAAATTTACGGGTTGAAAAAAATCTACAAACTTTTCGTCTAGAAAAAACCGTCGGTAATTGGCCTAAAATTTGAATTTTTTCGCTCCGTAAACCGATTTCTTCGTTGGTTTCGCGTAAAGCCGCCGCGACGACGTCGCCGTCGTCACACTTTTCCACCGATCCGCCGGGAAAACTTGATAGAAAAAAATTTATTTTTAGCGGAAAAACGCCGACGTTTTGCTCATTTTTCAACGAAAAAAAGTGAAAACAGCGGAAAAACGCCGACGTTTTGCTGATTTTTCAACGAAAAAAAGTGAAAACAGCGCAAAAACGCCGACTTTTTCGAAAAAAAAACGCCAACTTTTTTCCAAAATAAAACGACTTTTTGAAAAAACGTCAACATTTTTGCAAAAAAACGCGATGTTTCGATTATATTTCAACGAAAAAGCTAAAAACAGCGGAAAAACTTCGACTTTTCGAAAAAACGCCAACTTTTTGCTAGTTTTCTGTGAAAAAGCGCAAAAACGACAACGTTTTTGAAAAAACGACAACGTTTTTGAAAAAACGACAACGTTTTTGAAAAAACGCCGACGTTTCGCGGATTTTTTAGCAAAAAAACCTAAACACATCGAAAAAACGCCGACTTTTTGCAAAAAAAGCCAACTTTTTCGAGAAAACCCCCAACTTTTTCCTTGTTTTTCTGCAAAAAACAAACAACAGCGCAAAAACGACAACGTTTTTGAAAAAAATGCCGACGTTTTACCGATTATTTTTAGCAAGAAATCTAAAAACAGCAGAAAAACGCCAACGTTTTCAAAAAAACGCCAACGTTTTGAAAAAAGCCGACGTTTTGCTTATTTTTCAGCGAAAAAGGCTAAAGATAGCGGAAAAATGCCGACTTTTCCGAAAAAATACCGACGTTTTTTGCGAAAAACGCCGTCTCCTCCGGAAAAACCGTCGACATTTTGCTCATTTTTAGGCAAAAAAGCAAACAAAAGCTGAAACGCCGACGTTTTGCGGATTTTTTAGCAAAAAAAGCTGACAACAGAGGAAAACGCCGATATTTTGCTCATTTTCGGGCAAAACAGCTAAAAACGCCGACGTATTCGAAAAAACGCTAACTTTTGTCGGATTTTTCAGAAGAAGCAAACAATGGCGGAAAAACGCCGACGTTTCCGAAAAAGCACCGAAATTTTTTCGACGAATCACCAACGTTTTGAGTTTTTTTTAGAAAACCGCAGCGGAAACACGCCGACGTTTTGCTTATTTTTCGGCAAAAAAAAACCAGCAAAAGCGAAAAACGTCGGCGTTTATTCTGAAAGCGTCGGCGTTTTCTTATGGAACCATCAGCGTTTTTCTGCTATTGCTAGTTTTTTTGCTGAAAAATAAGCAGACGATCAGCGCTTTTTCGAAAACGTTGACGTTCTCCGGAAACGTCCGCGTTTTTCCGCTGTTGTCAGCTATTTTCCAGAAAAATAAGCAAAAAACCGCGTTTTTCCGCTCCCGTTAGCTTTTTTCATTAAAAAAGCAAAACGTCAGCGTTTTGGTGAAAAATGAGCGAAACAGCGGCGTTTTTTCGAAAACGTCGGGTTTTTTCGCTCTGTTAGCTTTTTTGTTGAAAAAAACAAAACGTCTGCGTTTTCCTCGGAAACGTCGGCGTTTTACCGCTGATCTTAGCTTTTTTCTAGCAAGAACGCAATTTTCTGCTGATTTTAGCTTTTTTGCTTAAAAAAAGATAAAAAACGTCGGCGTTTTTCTCGAAAACATCGACGTTGTTAATGAAAAATGAGCAAAATATCGACGTTATTTTCGAAAACGTCAGCGTTTTTGATGAAAAATGAGTTAAACGTCGACTTTATCGGAAAACTTCGGCGTTTTTCCGTTGATGTTAGCTTCTTTGCTGGAAAAAAGCAAAACGTCGGCGTTTTTCTCGAAACGTCGGCATTTTTAATGAAAAATGAGCAAAACATCGACGTCTTTGCTGAAAATAGGCAAGACGTCAGTGTTTTTTCGAAAACTTCGCAGTTTTTCCGCTGCTTTTACCTATTTTTACAGGAAAATGGGCAACAGTTCGACGTTTCTTTCTGAAAAGTCGGCGTTTTTGGATTGTTGTTAGTTTTTGGCGGAAAAAAGGCAATAAGTCGACGTTGGGCTACATTAAAAACGCAGTCGACCATTCTCGACAAAAACGTCGGCGTTTGATCGAATCAAAACAGAAACTGCGACGTTTCGGAAGGAAAAAACGCCAGCGTTCAGTTGAATTAAGAAAAAGAACGTTGGCGTTTCAGAAACTTATTCAAAAAACCTTAAATTCCACACCAAATTTCCGATCTATGGCTCGTTAACGTCGACGACCTTAACGTCAAAATAACGGACGGCAGACGTTTTGGTGAAACGCCGGCGGCGGACGACGACGACGTAAATAAAGGAATCAAGACGGCTGATCTTAAATTTAGAAAAAAATCAACGTTTTTAAACTTTACAAAAATCTAATCAACTTTTTGTAGCTTAAATTTCGTTTTTGCTGAACGTCGGCGTCATCGTTTAACCGAAAATCGCCGCTATTTATCAACGACGGAGAGGAAAATTGCGACTTTAAAATTGTTAAATTTGACGCAGAGAATATATTTGGATCGATTAATACGTTAGAAAAATAATGGACGGGAAATTTTACGCTTAAAAAACCGTCGAAAAGCGGAATTTTTGATCGAAATATCATTTTTGACGACGCTAGCGATAATTTCCCGACTACAGTAATCTGATTCGAACGTTGAGTGTTTTGTGTAGATTATCCCCATGATTGTCAACACTTGTTTTTGACAATTTATTGAGAATCGATCGATCGATTGATTAGATCATAATAATCAATTCAAGGACATTTGTGAAATGATATCGATACTACTGATGATTTTGTTTTTCTATGTAACATGCGCGCAAGTTTTGTACCTCAGATAAGTTGCATCAAATAATAGATATTTACTGTAGTCGACAAATTCAAAAATTCAAACTGCATTCCATTTTTCGCCAGTTTTCTCTTTAATTTTAGCCGAAAATTTTCGGCTCGTACATATTTTAGGGTCATTTTTTCTACATTTTCAGCTTTTTTACACCACGAAATGTCGTCAACAAGCTCAAAAATGTACAATTTTACGCGTCACGCGCCCAAAATTTCCATTTACAAGCGTTTTCAAATCAAAAATTCCATGCGCGCCCGGGCGTCGCCCCGCGTCGCCAAAGCCTGGCGTACGCGGAAATTGATGAATTTGACGGCATTTTTTAGGAACAGGTGAGTTTTTTGGCGTTTTTCCCGCGAAAATTTCCCGATTTTTTCCCCAGATTTTACGAAATCGATCGCTGGTATAAAGCCCGTATAGAAAAACCCGAAATTTTACCGCAATGTTATTTCATCGATCCGGATAATCATTATAAATCGTTAGCGGAACGTTTAGAAGGTAAAAACGCCGACGTTTTTTTGGAAAAATTACAATTTTTTTCGGGAAAATTACACGTTTTTTTAAAGAGTTGGATTTGGAAAAAAATCAAAATCGACAATTGATCGATATCGGGCCATTTTTCGACGAAAAAAATTTGAAAATATCATCGAATACTAAAGATACGGACGCTACGGAATTGGAAAGATTAGCAAGATTGAGAAAATGTTTGTAAAAATTTAAATTAAACGAGCATTTTTCGCAAATTTTTCCTTTTTTAAAGTGCATTTAGAGCCGCAACTAATCGAAAATGATCAACGTAATCGACCAATTTCCAGTCTTTTTTTGCGAAAAATGGCCCAACATTGCGATATTTTTCGCGATTTATTCCATCCCGATGCTTATTTTTATCCTAGTCCCGATTTTCGAATACTTTACCCCGATCCACAAAATTTGGAAATTTTGAATCCAGTTTTTTGCGGCAATACCTTAAAAGCCGAGGATGTGAGTATTTTTTTTACTTTTTTTTGGTTTTTTTTGCCATTTTTCCGATTTTTTAGGCTATTCGAGAACCTCTGGTCGAATTTTCTATAGCCAAAAATGACCAATTTTATACTTTAATGATGGTAAATTTGGACGGAAATATTTACGAAGAAAATCGCGAAGTTTTACATTGGTTGGTGTAAGTTTTTAAATTTTTGTATTTTTTTCTTCAAAATTTGAATTTTCCAATTTTTTAACATTTTTTTTGTGGATATGATTCCAAAGAATTTGGGAATTTTCTGGCCAAAATTCTAAAAATTTACCATTTTTTTCGAAATTCTTCATTTTTTATGCATTTTTAGTGCGAAAATTCAAAAAAATTTTGGCGTAAATTTGAAAGTTTTGAATTTTTTCTCAGAAAATTCTGTAAATTTCGCCAATTTTTACGGCTAAATTTCGGGCTTTTCATGGAAAATGCGCAATTTTCTGTCTAAATTTTTGGAATTTGTCGAAAATTTATTAAATTTAGCGCTTTTAAACGGACAATTTTCGATTTTTTTTCCACAAAATTCTGTATTTTCTGCATATTTAGCTCTGAAATTCGGTTTTTTACATCAAAAAAGTAGCAATTTTCAAATAAATTTATGATTTTTTTTTCAATTTTACGAATTTAACGCTTATATTCTACGAATTTTCATTTTTTTCTACAAAATTCTGCATTTTGTGCATATTCAATTGTAAAATTTCTTTTTTTTTGTTGGAAAATTGGCATTTTTTTTGTTAACTGTTCAAATTTTTTGAAAACCAATTTCTCAAATTTTTGGCCCTAATTTTTCTCCAAAATTCGGTTTTTAGCCCTTCATTTTTTAGAATTTGACTCTCTAAACCAAATTCCTGAAAAAAATTTGATTCAACATGAAAAATTTTCAATTTTTCTTCGAAATGCTCTTTTTTTCTGCATATTTAACCCAAAAATTCATCATTTTTATTGAAAATTTGAAATTTTTGAGGCAGAAATTCCGGCATTTCTCGTAAATTTGACGAGATTTTGCTTTTTTCCTCGTAAATTCTATAAATTTCTTGCATTTTTAGCTTTAAAATTAGAATATTTCATGGGAAATTCGCAGTTTTAGTGTCTGATGATTTTGAAATTTTGTTCAAAGTTTGTCGAATTCGGATTTTTTTTCTAAATTTTGTAATTTCGCGCGAAAATTTGTAGAATTCTTTTGGATTTTTTCGACAAATTTTTGATTTTTTGTTAGAAAATGTTGTATTTTTGTGAGTTTTTAGCCTAGAAAATTGGAATTTTTTTGGAAAAATTCCGAATTTTTGAGAGAGAAATTCTAACATTTCTTGTAAATTTCGCGAAATTTTTATTTTTTCCTTTAAAAATTCTCTAAATTTCGCGCATTTTCAAAGGCTAAAATTTTTTTTCGTATAAAATTTGTTCTAAATTTCATTTTTTCTCCAAAAAATTTTAATCCAAATTTAAATTTATACATTTTGTGGAAGTTTATAATTAGATTTTTCAATTTTTCGAACCCAAATTTTATATCGAAATTTGATTATTTTGCATTTTTAAGGCGCAAATCTGTTTTAAATTTTAATTTAAAAAAAAATTTGAACGAAATTTAAATTTCTAAATTTTTTGGAGGGTGAAAAATTGAATTTTTCATGAAATTTTGTTTAAAATTTGATTTTTTCATATTTTGATAACATTTTTCAACCTTTGAAGCAAAATTTGTTTAAAACTTGATTTTTTCATTTTTTTGATAAAATTTTTTAACTTTTCGAAGCAAAATTTTGTTTTTCCATATTTTAATAGGGTTTTTAACTTATTGAGACAAAATTTCCTTCGAAATTAAATTTTTTCAAAGTGAAAATTTATTTTAAATTTAAATTTTTCGAAAAGTTTTAATCGAAATTTGAATTTCTAACTTTTCTGGAAGTTTAAAAACGAAATTTGCTGATTTTTTGAATCGGAATTTCGTTTAAAATTTGATTTTTTCATTTTTTGATAGGTTTTTCAATCTTTTTCAGTGCAGAATTTTTTTTTAATTTGATTTTTTAAATATTTTTCAATGCGAAAATTTGTTTCAAATTTTAATTTTTTGAAAAAAGAATTTTAATCAGAATTCGAAATTTTAAATTTCCAGAAGTTGAAAAATTGAATTTTCCATTTTTTCGAACCGAAAGTTTGTTTAAAAATCAATTTTCTCCGTGAATTGATGAAATTTTTCAACTTTTTGACGCAAAATTTCGTTGAAAATGTGATTTTTCTCTAATTTTCAAGTTCAAATTTTTTTTTTAATTTTAATTTTTTGAATTTTTCGAAAAGGTATTAAAGTCAAAATTTAATTTTTCAATTTTTCCAACCGAAATTTGTTTCAAAATTTGATTTTTTTTGCATTTTTTAAGACAAAAAAATTGTTTCAAAATTTAATTTTTCAATTTAAATTTTAAAATTTTAATTAAAATATTTAAAAAATTTTTCAGGTCAAATATACCCGGACAAGACATCTCCAAAGGAAAAACCTTGTGTCCCTATTTACAACCTTTACCATTAAAAAATACCGGCTATCATAGGATATGTTTCGTACTATTCAAACAAGAATCCAAATACGACGACTACGCTTTAGAAAAAATCAATATTTCACACCCGTAAGTTTCAAGTTTCAGGAAAAAGCCAAATTTTTGGCCCAATTTTTCGCCTTTCTTAGCCAAATTTTTGCTGAACGAACGTTCAACGCCCCGGAATTTTACCTTAAAAATCAAGATCAATTGACGCCCGTCGGCTTGGCTTTTTGCCAAATGGAATGGGATAAATCTTGTACGACGTGTTTCCACGAAATTTTGAGTAAAAAATTCGGGAAAAAAATGTATTAAAAATGCAAAAAATTGCATATTTTTAAGATATGGAACAACCGATTTACGACTTCGAATGGCCAAAACCGCATTTCGAAAAACAAGAAGAATTTCCCGAAGAATATAAAGCTTTCAACGAGTGAGCTAAAAAAATTGAAATTTTTGAATTTTTTAAAATTTTTCAAAAAAAATTCCACAAAAAAAAAATGATAGATTTTCGGAAATTTCCGAAAAAATAAAAATTTCATCAATTTTTTCCAGTAAGTTTACAAAATATGAAAATTTTGAACACTATAAATAATTCAAAATTTCATAGAATTTTCAAATTTTTATTCATTATTTTGTAAAACTTTGAAATTTTATTTTTTTAAATCAAAATTTCATAGAAATTTTCCGATTTTGATAAATTTTTCTGGAAAATTTTAGAATTTTCTGAATGTTGGAATTTTACGGAAATGAATTCAAAACTTCATCGAATTTTCACATTTTTATCCATTTTCTTATTGAATTTTGAAATTTTCAAAATTTAGAATTTTGAAATTCTGCAGAAAAATTGAATTCCATTCAATTTTCACATTTTCATACAGATTTTTGTTGAATTTCGAAATTTTCAAAATTTTAAAATTTTACGAAAAAATGAATATTTCATCAAATTTACAGATCTTCATTCATTTTTACGCAAAATTTTAAATAGTTGAGAATTTGTAAATTCTACAAAAAAATGAACTTTAATAGAATTTCCAGATTTTTATCCAGGTTTTTGTAAAATTTCGAAATTTTTATGTCAGGATTTCGAAAGTTTAAAAATTTTACAAAACAAATCAAAATTCCATCAAATTTTTAGATTTCTATACATTTTTCTATAATTTTGAAATTCTACAAAGATTTTGAAATTCTACAAAGAAAATTAAATTTCATTGAATTTTCAGATTTTCATTCTAAATTTTCATGTTTTAGAATTTTCAAAATTTTAGAAATTTTTATAAAAAAATCAACCGAATTTGCAGATTTTTATCTAGGTTTTTTTCTAATTTGGAAATTTTCCTATTTTAAGATTTTGGAAATTTTATAAAAGAATTCAAATTTTGAAATTTTTTCCATCTTTTTGTAAAATTTCAAGATTTTAGAGTGTCTGTCATACGCGTTAAATTATAATTATACAAAATTATTCTTTAAAAACTAATTTTTTATAAAAATCTATTTTTTGACAAAAATTTCCGGGAAAATTAACAACGTTTTCGGATTTTCCCTAGAAATTTATTCGATTTCGAGCGTGAAAATTCTAAAATTAATGAAATAATGTAATTTTAGAATTTTTAAAATTCACATTTAAATTAAAATTTCGAAATTTTCGGAAAAAAATCAAAATTTCGATTAATTTTCATTTTTTTCTGTAAATTTCGGAATTTTACGTAAAAAATCAAAATTTCATCGATTTTTCATATTTCTATCTATTTTTCTGCAAAATTCCGAAATTATTAAACTTTAATATTTTAGAAATTTGACATTTCTGAACATTTAAAGTTTGGAGATTTTCCAAATTTTTGTGGAATTTTGAAAATTTATATTTCAAAATTTTTGAAATTT
Source organism: Romanomermis culicivorax (assembly GCA_963922205.1). Classification (NCBI taxonomy): domain Eukaryota; kingdom Metazoa; phylum Nematoda; class Enoplea; order Mermithida; family Mermithidae; genus Romanomermis; species Romanomermis culicivorax. Next base: position 597,042 of record CAWUHX010000096.1, on the reverse strand, counting down.
TAGAATTTCACAAAGAGAATATTACAGTAATCCAAATTTTTTCCTACTGTAGATATTTGGATCAATATCGGGATTATAAGGATATCGATCGAGAAATTTTGCAAAAACGACTAAAACGAGTATCGCCGTTCGAAAATGAGAGGAAAAAATTGAAATTTCCGAATATTTTCCATTACGACGAACGTACCGATATGCCCACTTGGCGCCAATTGGAAAAAATTCGCGAAAATCAGGGTTACGGTAAATATGACGGTTTGTACAGGAATCCGATCGATAATTGATTTTTTGTTGTTATTGTTGTTTAAAAATCAATAAATTTTGTACTTGCGAATCGAAGTAGTTTACTGTAGCTTCGATTTTTTCGTCTAGCTATTTTCTGATGTGTCGAGCAAGTCTTGATTGATATCGTAATAAATGTGTATAGTAGCAAGTTTACTGTAACCAAAATCTGTGTAAACTCAATTTCCGTGTCAAAAAATAAAAAATCAAGCTCTGACATAATTTCAAATATAGGCGGTCTCGTAACGATTTGACAACACAGCCTGCGCTAATTACTGTAGCTATATTTTCAACGTCTCTTCATTTTTTGAAGATTTTTTCGGGTTTTTGATATGGAAAACGACGATTCGGATGCGAAAATTATTGGAAAATCAGGTAAATTTGAAACGATAGAAAAATTTTGGGCACGTAAATGGAATTTTTCTACTTTAAATTCCATTTTAAAGTAGAAAAAATCGTCCAAAATGCCATTTTTACAATTTTTCGATCGCAAAAATTTGTAAATCTAACATTTTAGTCGAAAAATTTGGCGTTTTATTCGGAATTTTACTTTAAATTGTCGATTTTTTCTAAAAAAAATGACAATTTTTAAGCCAAATTGAGCGTTTTTTCGAAAATTTGGTGAATTTTTGGCTAAATTTGTGGAATTTGTCGCAAACTAGTCGTTTTTTCGCTTAAAATGCAAGAATTTTTCATTTTTTATTCCGAAATTCTGCCTTGGAGCTGAACTTGGGTTTTTTTTTGGCGGAAAATTTCTCAATTTTTGGCTAAATTTCTGACAATTTTCGTCGAATTTAACGTTTTTAATCGACAAATTTTCGATTTTTCTCCAAAATTGCCTAATTTTGAACATATTTTGCGCTAGAATGTGGGTTTTTCCGCTGAAAATACGCCATTTTTTGGCTAAAACTTTTGGAATTTCTCTCGAATTTGTCGGATTCAACGTTCACAATCGACAAACTTCCGATTTTTGTACGAAATTCCGTGATTTTTTATATATTTAATGTTTAAAAAAAGGTAATTTTTCGGGCGAAAATTCGCAAATTTCTGGAATTTCCGCCGAATTGTACGATTTAATCGCTATAATCGACGAATTTTCTATTTTTGTCCAAAATTCTCCAGTTTTTTTACATATTTAACGCGAAAATTCGTCATTTTTCGGACAAATTTCTAGGATTACCGACAAAATTTCGGATTTTTTTGGAAAATTCCGTAGTTTTGTACCCATTTAGCGCTAGAATTCGTCTTTTTTTTGGAAAAATTCGCAGTTTTTTAACAATTTCCTGAAATTTCTCATAAATTTGTCGTTTTTTATCTTATATTGCACTAATTTTCGTCGAATTCAACGTTTATAATCGACAAATTTTCGATTTTTTTTCAAAATTCCGTAATTTTGTACATATTTAGCGTTAAAATTCTGGCTTTTTCGGGGAAAATTGACAGTTTTTCTGGAAAAATTTGCAGACTTTCTCTCAAAATATCCGAATTTAACGCTAATAATCGACCAATTTTTCATTTTTTGTTCAAAATTCCGTCATGTTGCACATATTTTACAGTAAAATTCGGGTTTTTCAGGGAAAGTTCGCAGTTTTTCTGACAAATTTCTAGAACTTCGCTCAAATTTGTCGAATTTAAAGTTCATATTCGATAAATTTTTTATTTTTGCGGAATTTATGTGATTTTTAACATATTTAACGTTGAAATTCGGCTTTTTGGGAAATTTGCAGTTTTTTGCACAAATTTCTTGAATTATTGACAAAAATCGGAATTTTTCTGTAAAATTCTGTAATTTTTGAACATATTTGAAGGTAAATTTGGGTTTTTTCCACAAAATTCCCAATTTTTTGGTCAAATTTCTAGAATTTACCCGGAATTTGTCGAATTCAACGTAATTTTCGGATCTTTTCATCAAAATTCTACTTTTTCGAGCATATTTACCGCGTAAGTTGGTTTTTTTCGACGAAAATTTGCACCTTTTTGCACAAATTTCTAGAATTACTGACCAAAATTCTCCGAATTTAACGCTTCTAATCCACAAATTTTCGATTTTTGTCAAAAATTCTATAATTTTGTGCATATTTCTTGCTGAAATTCTGTTTTTTTCGGCGGAATTCGCAATTTACTGGACAAATTTTTAGATTTACTGACAAAATTACGAATTTTCCTGCAATTTAGCGCTAAATTTGGAGTTTTTTTAGAAGTTTGCAGGTTTTTTGCCAAATTTTTCGGAATTTCTATGCTCTATTGCCCATATTTAGCGTTAAAATTCGAATTTTTGGGTAAAATCCTCAATTTTCGTCGAATTCAACGTTCATAATGGACAAATTTTAAATTTTTCTCCAAAATTTCCAAATTTTGTACATATTTAGCGCTAAAATACTGTTTTTTTTCGATGGAATTCGTAATTTTCGGGACAAAGTTTTGGAATTATTAGCAAAACTATGGATTTTTGAACGAAATTCCGTAATTTTTATTTATTTAGCGCTAAAATTCTGGGTTTTTTTTGGGAGAAGTTCGCAGTTTTTGGCCAAATTTCTGGAATTTCTTTAAAATTTGTGGAATTTAACGCTAAAATTTGACTTTTTCGTGGAAAATTCATGATTTTTTTCGCCAAGTTTCTATCAAATTCGTCGGATTTGAACTCCATAATCGAGAAATTCTCGATTTTTCTACAAAATTTCGTAATCTTATACAAATTTTTTTCGCTAAAATTCGGGGGTTTCCTCGTAAAATTCGAAATTTTTGATCAAAATTCCCTATTTTTGTGCATATTTGGCTCTAAAACTTCGTTTTTTTTATGTCAGATTCCAATCTTTGGACTTTTAATTATTTCGAAATTGTCAAATTTAATCGCTCATTTATTGACAAATATTCAATTTTTAGCAAAATTCTACATTTTTGTATACAAAAATTTGGGCTATTTTCCAAAAAACTCGCATTTTTTTGGCGATTTTTTCAATTTTTGCTCCGAAATTTAGCATATTTGGCTCTAAAAGTTGGCTTTTTCGCGCCAAATTTTCAAATTTTTGGTTAAAAATTCGACGAATTCTCTTTTTTTTCTTCAAAGTTCCGTAATTTTGTTTCGGTAAATCTTATTTTTTTCTGTAAAAATTCCCAATCTTTTACAACAATTCATGGAATTTCTTTCAAATTTGTTGAATTTTAACGCTTTTAATCGATGAATTTTGGATTTTTTCCAAAATTCTAGCGTTAAAATTTGACTTTTCGGGAGAAATTCTCAATTTTTTCAGGTAAATTTCTGGAAAATTTGCCGAATTTTGAGGACAAATTTTAGATTTTTCTAAAAAATTCTCTAGTTTTTTACATATTTTTTGTGGAAAAGTCGCAGTTTCTTTGACAAATTTCTAGAATTTCTTCCAAACTTTCCGAATTTAAGCGCAAAAAATACAGAATTTTGCGGGAAAAATCAAAAATTAGCTGAATTCGACAACTTTGCAAAAAAAAATTCACAAATTTAGCCAAATATTCCTATTTTTCGGAAAAAACCGAATTTCCGAGCTGGCCGAATACGCAAAAATTACAAATTTTTGAAAAACGAACGAATATTAATCAAAAATTTGAATTTTTTATAGAATTTCATACCAAAGTTCAATTTTTTTTTCAACAAATCGGCCAAAAAGTCTATAAAATTGAAGGATTTTTTATCAAAAATTTCAACTTTAGGTAGAATTTCAGATCACAGTTTAAATTTTTTTCATTCTAAAAATTCAAATTTTTGATTTTTTAGCATCAACTTTAATTTTAAAAATCCAAATTTGTATCGATAAGCCAATGGAAAATCAGTCAATTTGAACAAATTTTTATTGAATTTTAAATTTTTCTCAATTCAAAAGTTCAAATTTATTATTATTTTGCGGTCAATTTTTAGTTGAAATTTGAAAAAAAAATAAATTTTTATGAGCTAATTTACGATAAAATAAATAAAATTGATTGAAAATTTAAATTTTGAATAGAATTTTAGATCAAAATTCAAATTTAGTTGCTCCAAAAATTTACATTTTCCACTTTTTAAACTCAAATTTAATATAAAATTTGAAAAAATTCAAATTTTCTGTCAAGAAATCGACTAAAAAATCTAGAAAATTTGAACAAATTTTGATCGAAAATTTAAATTTGTCGTAGAATTTCTGATAAGAATTTAAATTTTTTTCATTCAAAAATTGAACTTTTTTATTTTTTAAAGTCAAATTCAATACAAAAGTTAGGAAAATTTAAATTTTCGTCTGGAAATCGACAAAAAAATTGATAAAATTTGAACGAATTTTTGTCGTTTTTGTTTTTGTTCATAGAATTTTTCCGATTTTGATCAATTTTTCTGTAAAATTTTAGAATTTTCTGAATGTTGGAATTTTACGCCAACGAATTCAAAACTTAATCGAATTTTCACATTTTCATCCATTTTTTTATTGAATTTTGAAATTTTCAAAATTAAGAATTTTGAAATTCTGCAGAAAAATTGAATTTCATCCAATTTTCACATTTTCGTACAGATTTTTGTTAAATTTCGAAATTTTCAAAATTTAAAAATTTAACGAAAAAATGAAAATTTCATCAATTTTTTAGATTTCCATCCATTTTTCTATAAAATTCGGAATTTTCAAATTTTAGAAATTTTTTCGGAAAATTTCGACATTCTCGAATTTTAACATTTTAAAATTCTACAAAAAAAATTAAATTTCGTTGAATTTTCAGATTTTCATTCATTCATTTCATTCTAAATTTTCATGTTTTAGAATTTTCAAAATTTTAGAAATTTTTACAAAAAAATCAAAATTCAACCGAATTTGCAGATTTTTATCTAGGTTTTGTTCTAATTTGGAAATTTTCCTGTTTTAGTATTTTGGAAATTTTATAAAAGAATTCAAATTTTGAAATTTTTTTCCATCTTTTTGTAAAATTTCAAGATTTTAGAATGTCTGTCATACGCGTTAAATTATAATTATACAAAATTATTCTTTAAAAACTAATTTTTTATAAAAATCTATTTTTTGACAAAAATTTCCGGAAAAATTAACAACGTTTTCGGATTTTCCCTAGAAATTTATTCGATTTCGAGTGTGAAAATTCTAGAATTAATGAAATATTGTAATTTTAGAATTTTTAAAATTCACATTGAAATTAAAATTTCACCGAATTTTCGGATTTTCATCAATTTTTCTATAAAATTTCGAAATTTTCGGAAAAAAATCAAAATTTCGATTAATTTTCATTTTTTTCTGTAAATTTCGGAATTTTACACAAAAAATCAAAATTTCATCGAATTCTCATATTTCTATCTATTTTTCTGCAAAATTCCGAAATTATTAAACTTTAATGTTTTAGAAATTTGACATTTCTAAACATTTAAATTTTTGAAATTTTCCAAATTTTTGTGGAATTTTGAAAATTTAAATTTCAAAATTTTTGAAATTTTAGAATTTCACAAAAAAAGAATGTTACAGTAATCCAAATTTTTTTCCTACTGTAGATATTTGGATCAATATCGGGATTATAAGGATATCGATCGAGAAATTTTGCAAAAACGACTAAAACGAGTGTCGCCGTTCGAAAATGAGAGGAAAAAATTGAAATTTCCGAATATTTTCCATTACGACGAACGCACCGATATGCCCACTTGGCGCCAATTGGAAAAAATTCGCGAAAATCAGGGTTACGGTAAATATGACGGTTTGTACAGGAATCCGATCGATAATTGATTTTTTGTTGTTATTGTTGTTTAAAAATCAATAAATTTTGTACTTGCGAATCGAAGTAGTTTACTGTAGCTTCGATTTTTTCGTCTAGCTATTTTCTGATGTGTCGAGCAAGTCTTGATTGATATCGTAATAAATGTGTATAGTAGCAAGTTTACTGTAACCAAAATCTGTGTAAACTCAATTTCCGTGTCAAAAAATAAAAAATCAAGCTCTGACATAATTTCAAATATAGGCGGTCTCGTAACGATTTGACAACACAGCCTGCGCTAATTACTGTAGCTATATTTTCAACGTCTCTTCATTTTTTGAAGATTTTTTCGGGTTTTTGATATGGAAAACGACGATTCGGATGCGAAAATTATTGGAAAATCAGGTAAATTTAAAACGATAGAAAAATTTTGGGCACTTAAATGGAATTTTTCTACTTTAAATTCCATTTTAAAGTAGAAAAAATCGTCCAAAATGCCATTTTTACAATTTTTCGATCGGAAAAATTTGTAAATCCAACATTTTCGTCGAAAAATTTGGCGTTTTATTCGGAATTTTACTTTATATTGTCGATTTTTTCCAAAAAAAAATGACAATTTTTAAGCCAAATTGAGCGTTTTTTCGAAAATTTGGTGAATTTTTGGCTAAATTTGTGGAATTTGTCGCAAACTAGTCGTTTTTTTCGCTTAAAATGCAAGAATTTTCAATTATTTATTCGGAAATTTTGCTTTGGAGCTGAACTTGGGTTTTTTTTTGGCGGAAAATTTCTCAATTTTTGGCTAAATTTCTGACAATTTTCGTCGAATTTAACGTTTTTAATCGACAAATTTTCGATTTTTCTCCAAAATTGCCTAATTTTGAACATATTTTGCGCTAGAATGTGGGTTTTTCCGCTGAAAATGCGCCATTTTTTGGCTAAAACTTTTGGAATTTCTCTCGAATTTGTCGGATTCAACGTTCACAATCGACAAACTTCCGATTTTTGTACGAAATTCCGTGATTTTTTATATATTTAATGTTTAAAAAAAGGTAATTTTTCGGGCGAAAATTCGCAAATTTCTGGAATTTCCGCCGAATTGTACGATTTAATCGCTATAATCGACGAATTTTCTATTTTTGTCCAAAATTCTCCAGTTTTTTTACATATTTAACGCGAAAATTCGTCATTTTTCGGACAAATTTCTAGGATTACCGACAAAATTTCGGATTTTTTTGGAAAATTCCGTAGTTTTGTACCCATTTAGCGCTAGAATTCGTCTTTTGTTTGGAAAAATTCGCAGTTTTTTAACAATTTCCTGAAATTTCTCATAAATTTGTCGTTTTTTATCTTATATTGCACTAATTTTCGGTTCTTTCTCCAAAATGCTCCTTTTTTCCTGCATATCCATCGCTAAAATTTGACTTTTTTGGCGGAAAATTTCTCAATTTTTTCGGTAAATTTTTAATATTTTCGTCGAATTCAACGTTTATAATCGACAAATTTTCGATTTTTTTTTCAAAATTCCGTACTTTTGTACATATTTAGCGTTAAAATTCTGGCTTTTTCGGGGAAAATGACAGTTTTTTTGGAAAAATTTGTAGAATTTCTCTCAAAATATCCAAATTTAACGCTAATAATCGACCAATTTTTCGTTTTTTGTTCAAAATTCCGTTATGTTGCACATATTTTACAGTAAAATTCGGGTTTTTCAGTGCAAGTTCGAAGTTTTTCTGACAAATTTCTAGAACTTCGCTCAAATTTGTCGAATTTAACGTTCATATTCGACAAATTTTTTATTTTTGCGGAATTTATGTGATTTTTAACGTATTTAACGTTAAAATTCGGCTTTTCGGGAAATTTGCAGTTTTTTGGACAAATTTTCTGAATTATTGACAAAAATCGGGATTTTTCTGTAAAATTCTGTTATTTTTGAACATATTTAAAGGTAAATTTGGGTTTTTTCTACAAAATTCCCAATTTTTTGGTCAAATTTCTAGAATTTACCCGGAATTTGTCGAATTCAGCGTTTATATTGCCTTAATTTTCGGATCTTTTCATCAAAATTCTACTTTTTCGAGCATATTTACCGCTTAAATTGGTTTTTTTCGACGAAAATTTGCACCTTTTTGCACAAATTTCTAGAATTACTGACCAAAATTCTCCGAATTTAACGCTTCTAATCCACAAATTTTCGATTTTCGCCCAAAATTCTATAATTTTGTGCATATTTCTTGCTAAAATTCTGTTTTTTTTTCGGTGGAATTCGCAATTTTCTGGACAAATTTTTAGATTTACTGACAAAATTACGAATTTTCCTGCAATTTAGCGCTAAATTTGGAGTTTTTTTAGAAGTTTGCAGGTTTTTTGCCAAATTTTTCGGAATTTCTATGCTCTATTGCCCATATTTAGCGCTAAAATTCGAATTTTTGGGTGAAATCCTCAATTTTTCCGCTAAATTTTCGTCGAATTCAACGTTTATGATGGACAAATTTTAAATTTTTCTCCAAAATTCCCAAATTTTGTACAGATTTAGCGCTAAAATACTGTTTTTTTCGATGGAATTCGTAATTTTAGGGGACAAATTTTTGGAATTATTAGCAAAATTATGGATTTTTGAATGAAATTCCGTAATTTTTATTCATTTAGCGCTAAAATTCTGGGTTTTTTTGGGAGAAGTTCGCAGTTTTTGGCCAAATTTCTGGAATTTCTCTCAAATTTAAGCGATTTTTCTTATTTTTTCCAAAATTTTGCTCTTTTGTGCATATTTAGCGCTAAAATTCGACTTTTTGACCTGGAATTCTCATTTTTTCTCCCAAATTTTTGACGATTTTGTCGAATTTAACGTTTTATAATTGACAAATTGTCGATTTTCTCTTCAAATTTCTGCAATTTTACGTTGAAATTCGGTTTTTCTGGGAAAATACGCGGTTTTTTAATTTTAAGAATTTTTCTCAAAATTCCCAATTTGACGCTTAGAATCGACAGATTATCGATTTTCCTTCAAAATTCTGTATTTTGAAACGAATTTAACGCTGAAAATTGCGTTTTTCGAAGGAAAAATCGTAGTTTTTTGGACAAATTTCTAGAATTTCTTTCAAAATTTTCGAATTTAATGCTTATAATCGACAAATTCTAAATTTTTTTGCAAAATTTGTGTGATTTTCAACATATTTAATGTTAAAATTCTGTTTTTTTTCGGGAAAATTACAGTTTTTTGAACAAATTTCTAAAACTACGGACGAAATTTCGGATTTTGCTTCAAAATTTCATAATTTTTAACTTATTTACCCTAGAATTTGGTTTTTTCTTGCAAGAAATTGGCAACTTTTTGACCCAATTTTTGCAATTTCTGTCAAATTTATCGTTTTTTAGCTTTGTAATGCACTAATTTTCGCATTTTCCCCCAAAATTCTCAATTTTTTGCTAAATTTTGGCAATTTTGTCCAATTTAACAGCCAAATCGAGAAATTTTCGATTTTTGTCCAAAATTCCTAAATTTTGTATTTGTACATATATTTTACAGTAAAATTCGATTTTCCCCCGTAAAATTCCCTTTTTTGGTTTAAATTTCGGGAATTTTTCTCGAATTTGTTGGATTTAACGTTTATAATCCGCGAATTTTCGATTTTTCTCCAAAATTCTATAATTTTGTGCATATTTAACTGTAAAATTCTGACTTTTCGGGAAAAATTCGCTGTTTTTTTGACAAATTTCTAGAAATTCTCTTTTGTCGGATTTAGCGCTTATAATCGATGAATTTTTTATTTTTCTCCAAGATTTTGTGGTTTTGTACGTATTTATTGGTAAAATTTGCATTTTTTGGGGGAAAATTTCCAATTTTTCGCACAAATTTCTAGAATTCCTCTCAAATTTGTCAGTTAACTTTATATTGCTCGAATTTACGATTTTTTTCTTGAAAATTCTTCAATTTCGTACATATTCAAAGTTAAATTTCGAATTTTTCCAAGAAAAATTCGCAGGTTTTTGGTCGAGTTTCTGGAATTTCTTTAAAATTTGTGGAATTTAACGCTAAAATTTGACTTTTTCGTGGAAAATTCATGATTTTTTTCGCCAAGTTTCTATCAAATTCGTCGGATTTGAACTCCATAATCGAGAAATTCTCGATTTTTGTACAAAATTTCGTAATTTTTCACAAATTTTTTCGCTAAAATTCGGGGGTTTCCTCGTAAAATTCGAAAATTTGGATCAAAATTCCATATTTTTGTGCATATTTGGCTCTAAAACTTTGTTTTTTTGGTGTCAGATTCCAATCTTTGGACTTTTAATTGTTTCGAAATTGTCAAATTTAATCGCTCATTTATTGACAAATATTCAATTTTTAGCAAAATTCTACATTTTTGTATACAAAAATTTGGGCTATTTTCCAAAAAACTCGCATTTTTTGGCGATTTTTTCAATTTTTTCTCCGAAATTTTGCATATTTGGCTCTAAAATTTGGCTTTTTCGCGCGAAATTTTTAAATTTTTGGTTAAAAATTCGACGCATTCTCTTTTTTTTTCTTCAAAGTTCTGTAATTTTGTTGCGCTAAATCTTTCAAATTTGTTGAATTTTAACGCTTTTAATCGATGAATTTTGGATTTTTTCCAAAATTCCAGCGTTAAAATTTGACTTTTCGGGAGAAATTCTCAATTTTTTCAGGTAAATTTTCAGAAAATTTGCCGAATTTTGAGGTTTATAATGGACAAATTTTAGATTTTTCTAAAAAATTCTGTAGTTTTTTACATATTTTTTGTGGAAAAGTCGCAGTTTCTTTGAAAAATTCCTAGAATTTCTTCCAAACTTTCCGAATTTAAGCGCAAAAAATACGGAATTTTGCGGGAAAAATCAAAAATTAGCTGAATTCGACAACTTTGCAAAAAAAATTCACAAATTTAGCCAAATATTCCTATTTTTCGGAAAAAACCGAATTTCCGAGCTGGCTGAATACGCAAAAATTACAAATTTTTGAAAAACGAACGAATATTAATCAAAAATTTGAATTTTTGATAGAATTTCATACCAAAGTTCAATTTTTTTCAACAAATCGGCCAAAAATTCCATAAAATTTGAAGGATTTTTTATCGAAAATTTCAACTTTGGGTAGAATTTCAGATCATAGTTTAAATTTTTTTCATTCTAAAAATTCAAATTTTTTATTTTTTATTATCAACTTTAATTTTAAAAATCCAAATTTGTATCGATAAGCCAATGGAAAATCAGTCAATTTGAACAAATTTTTATTGAATTTTAAATTTTTCTCAATTCAAAAGTTCAAATTTATTATTATTTTGCGGTCAATTTTTAGTTAAAATTTGAAAAAAAAATTAAATTTTTATGAGCTAATTTACGATAAAATAAATAAAATTGATTGAAAATTTAAATTTTGAATAGAATTTTAGATCAAAATTCAAATTTTGTTGCTCCAAAAATTTACATTTTTCACTTTTTAAACTCAAATTTAATATAAAATTTGAAGAAATTAAAATTTTCTGTCAAGAAATCGACTAAGAAATCTAGAAAATTTGAGCAAATTTTGATCAAAAATTTAAATTTGTCGTAGAATTTCAGATAAGAATTAAAATTTTTTCCATTCAAAAATTGAACTTTTTTATTTTTTAAAGTCAAATTCAATACAAAATTTAGGAAAATTTAAATTTTCGTCTGGAAATCGACAAAAAGATATATAAAATTTGAACGAATTTTTGTCAAAAATTTAAATTTTTGGATAAAATTTAAAAATTTTAGTCTTTTTATTTAAAAAAAAATTTAAATTTTTGAAAAAATTTCAAAATTTTAATAATTTTTTTCAAAATTTAATTATAGATCAAAACGGCGACGAAAATGGTGACGACGATCAAAAAATCGCCGACGATTTCGACGAAATAATTCGTTTAGCCGACGCTGGTCAAATTTCCGCGACGACTACGCTGCGGCCGCCGCAGTCGTCCAACGAAATGCCGAGGACGCCGCCGCAGCCGTTTAATGAAATGCTCGAAACGACACCGCAGCCGTCCAACGAATCCGCGGAGACGTCGCCGCAGCCGTCTAACGAATTGCTGACGACGTCGCCGCAGCCTTCCAAAGAATTGCTAAAGACGCCGCCGCAGCCGTCCAACGAATTTGCGAATACGCTGCATCTGTCGTCGGACGAATCTGCGATGACGACGCTGCAGCCGTCTAATGAACCTGCAAGGTCGTCGCCGCAGCCGTCCAAGGAAATGCTGACGACGACGCCGCAGCTGTCTAATGAATCGCTGCAGCCGTATAAGGAAATGCAGACAACGACGATGCAGCCGTCTAATGAATCGCCGCAGCCGTCCAACGAAATGCTGACGACGACGCCGCAGCCGTCCAAGGAAATGCTGAAGACGTCGCCGCAGCCGTCTGACGAAACGCTGACGACGCCGCCGCAGCCGTTCAACGAAATGCTCGAGACCACGCCGCACCCCTCTAATGAATCTGCGAAGACCCTGCTGCTGCCGTCGGACGAATCGGTCGAGACGTCGCCGCAGCCGTCCAACGAAATGCTGACGACGTTGCCGCAGCCGCCTAGCGAAAGGCTCGAGACCACGCCGCAGCCTTCTAATGAATCTGCGAAGACGCTGCGGCTGCCGTCGGACGTATCGGTCAACACGCCGCCGCAGCCGTCCAACGAATCGCGGCTGCCCTGCAACGAATCGCCCACCAAACCGCCCAAATTATCAACAATTTTTTCACCTTATAAATCGTCGACGGCGGAGAATTCCGTCAGCGCCGATTTTCCGCCCAAAATGGAAAGTTCTGACGTCAGAAAAAAACGCCCGGCGGAAACTTTCGACGTCGGCGGAAAAAAACGCTTAACGTCGACGGAAAAAGACGAAATCGTCGTCATATCTTCTAGCGATGAGGAAACGGAAAATTCTAAAACGTTGGCGGAAAATTTAGCGAAAAAAATCGCCGAACGTTTTTTAAAATTAAAAAAACAAATTCCGTGGGAAAATTACGGACGTATTTTGTTGATGGACGTTTTTCGTAACGCTTTAGAAAACGTCGGCGTCGACAACGGAAAATCCAAAACGTCGACGGAATTTTTCCGCCGACCGTCGGCGTTTTACGAAGCACCTAGTCGGATAGTCGATTTGATAGTTGAATATCCTAGTCGTAAAAGTTGGGCGGATTTTAAACGCGAATTACAGTAAGATATGATTTTTTGAAAATTTGAAATTCTGATTTTTATAAATTCAAATTTTTTAATTTTTGAATTTAAAAAATATAAATTTTGATCTGAATTTCAACCAAAATTTCAAATTTTTTTCAGAAATTTGAATTTTTGATCAAAATTGGCAAAAATCTCATTGATTTTTCCGTCGATTTTCTTAAATTAAGTTTAATTTTTCGAATTTTAAGTTAAATTTCGGTTTAAAAAATTAAAATTGAATTTTTTAATGAAAAAAATTGAATTTTCTATCATAATTCGTTTGAATTTCATTGATTTTTCCGTGGATTCCCTGACAAAAATTTGAATATTTAAAATTTTAAATTAAATTTAATTCTTGAAACTTTGAAATGCAAATTTTTGAATGGAAAAAAATTGAATTTCGATCTGAAATTCGATCAAAATTGTTTTAAATTCAATCGATTTCCTGATGAAATTTTGAATTTTTTAAATTTCAAGCTAAATTTGACTTTAAAAAATCTAAAATTTGAATTTTGGAATAAAATTTGTTTGGAATTTTATCAACTTTTCCGTCGATACGTTGATAAAAATTTGAATTTTTCAAATTTTAAGTTTAATTCAATTTTAGAAATTTGATATTTGAATTTTTGAGTAGAAAAAATAGAATTTTGATCTGAAATTCAATCGAAAATTTGAATTTCTGATCAAAGTTCTTTGAAATTCTCTTGATTTTTTCGTCGATTTGCTGATGAAAATTTTAATATTTCGAATTTTAACCTCGATTTGACTTTTGAAAAACTTGAAATTTAAATTTTTGAATGAAAAAAAAGTCAAATTTTTGTTCTGAAATTCTATCGAAAATTTTCATTTTTGATCAAAATTCGCGGAAATTTCATGGATTAATTTCATAAATTCGAATTTCTGAAACAAACTTGTATTGCTCAAATTTTAAATTAAATTTGATTTTAAAAAATTACAATTTAAAAATTTTGAATTTCGAATTGAAAAAAGTTGAATTTCGGATTTGAAAAAAAATTGAATTTTGATCCGAAATTGTTTCTAAAATTATCAAAATTACTCCAAATTTTATTGATTGTTTTGATTTGATGTTGAATTGATGATAGAATTTGGATTTTTTAAATCGCAAATCAAATTTCACTTTCAAAAATTTGAAATTTGAATTTTTGAATGCTAAAAACACAAATTTTGATCTAAAATTCTTCCAAAAATTTCAAAATTCCTTTAAATTTTATTAATTTTTGCGTCGAACTGATGATAAAATGTGAATTTTTCAAGTTTGAAATTAAATTTGACTTTTAAAAATTTAAATTCTGAATTTTTGGATTTAAAAAAAAAAACCAATATTGATCCGAAATTGTACGGAAAATTTCAATTTTTGATCAAAATTCTTTGAATTTTTTTTTTTTTTTCAATTTTTTTTCGTCGATTTTCCGATAAAAATTTGAATATTTCGATATCTAACTTAAATTTGACTTTTAAAAAACTTAAAATTTAAATTTTCGAATGAAATTCGCGAAAATTTCATTGATTTTTTCGGTCGATTTTTCTTAACAAAGTTTAATTTTTTGAAATTTTGAATCCAATTTTTACGTTGAAAAATTTGAATTTTTAAATTTTAATAGATGGGAAAATTAATTTGAATTTTTTAAAATTTCAAATTTTCATCAAAATTTTAAATTTTAAATTTTTTCCTCCCCTCAGGATATCCCAGGAAACGGGGAAAAACGATTCCGATTCCGATTTTAAACTCCTATCGCCTCAAACTCATTGCCCAAATTTGACCCGTCGATTATTGAACGTCGGTTTAGAAAATGTTCAATCTTACGTTGAAAATTGCGGTTCGAAATTAATTTTAATCGAACGAAACGAAATTGAGACGAAAAATCCGGAAATTTTTATAGAAAATTTAATTAGCACGAAATCCGAGTAAAAAATTTTGATTATTTTTAAGCAAAATTTAAAAAATTTAATTTGAGAAAAAATTATTAATTTTAAAGTTTGAAATTTTTCAAACTGGAAGTTTTTAATTTTTTTTTTTTTCATGAAAATTTGATCGAAAATTTTAATTTTTTCGCATTAAAAGAATTAATTTTTTTACTTTAAAATTCGAATTTTTCCCGGTTTTTTGATGGAAAATTGAATTTTTACTCAAAAAAATAATTTTAGAGTTTACATTTTTTTTAATTTTTTACATTTTTCAAATTTAAAATCTGCTGTTTTTTGACGAAAATTTGGTCGAAAACTTGAATTTTTATGTAGAAAAAACCAATTTTACAGATTACAATTTTTAAAATGTAGAATTCTCTCCTTTTTTTATTAAAATTTGAATTTTTTCCTGAAAAACAATTTTTCAATGAAAATTTGATCGAAAATTCGAATTTTTGTGTTGAAAAATTTAGTTTTTCAGTTTAGAATTTTTAAAAGTTTTTCTTCTTTTTTTAAAATGTGGATTTTTTTTACAGTTTACAATTTTTTAATTTTACAGTTTTTTCATGAAAATTCGATCCAAAATTGAAATTTTAACAGAAATATTTAATTTTATGGTTTAAAATTTCTAAAATTCCATTTTTTGTTTTTTTTCATGAAAATTTGATCGAAAATTTTAATTTTTTTACATTGAAAGAATTAATTTTTTTACTTTAAAATTCGAATTTTTCCCGGTTTTTTGATGGAAAATTGAATTTTTACTCAAAAAATTAGTTTTAGAGTTTACATTTGTTTTTATTTTTTACATTTTTCAAACGAAAATTTGATATTTTTATAGAAAAAAAATAAATTTTACATTTTTCAAATTTAAAATCTTCTGCTGTTTTTTGACGAAAATTTGGTCGAAAACTTGAATTTTTATGTAGAAAAAACCAATTTTACAGATTACAAATTTTAAAATGTAGAATTCTCTACTTTTTTTATTAAAATTTGAATTTCTTTCTGAAAAACATAAATTTTACAATTTAAATTTTTTTGAACTAGAATTTTTTTCAATTTTTCAATGAAAATTTGATCGAAAATTCGAATTTTTGTGTTGAAAAATTTAGTTTTTCAGTTTAGAATTTTTAAAAGTTTTTCTTCTTTTTTTAAAATGTGGATTTTTTTTACAGTTTACAATTTTTTAATTTTACAGTTTTTTCATGAAAATTCGATCCAAAATTGAAATTTTAACAGAAATATTTAATTTTATGGTTTAAAATTTCTAAAATTCCATTTTTTGTTTTTTTTTCATGAAAATTTGATCGAAAATTTTAATTTTTTTACATTGAAAGAATTAATTTTTTTACTTTAAAATTCGAATTTTTCCCTGTTTTTTGATGGAAAATTGAATTTTTACTCAAAAAATTAGTTTTAGAGTTTACATTTGTTTTTATTTTTTACATTTTTCAAACGAAAATTTGATATTTTTATAGAAAAAAAATAAATTTTACATTTTTCAAATTTAAAATCTTCTGCTGTTTTTTGACGAAAATTTGGTCGAAAACTTGAATTTTTATGTAGAAAAAACCAATTTTACAGATTACAAATTTTAAAATGTAGAATTCTCTACTTTTTTTATTAAAATTTGAATTTTTTTCTGAAAAACAATTTTTCAATGAAAATTTGATCGAAAATTCGAATTTTTGTGTTGAAAAATTTAGTTTTTCAGTTTAGAATTTTTAAAAGTTTTTCTATTTTTTTTTAAATGTGGATTTTTTTAGTTTACAATTTTTAAATTTTACAGTTTTTTCATGAGAATTCGATCCAAAATTGAAATTTTAACAGAAATATTTAATTTTATGGTTTAAAATTTCTAAAATTCCATTTTTTTGTTCTTTCATGAAAATTTAATCAAAAATTTGAATTTTAATTTTTAAACTACAGAATTTGGAGGTCAAATTTCAAAAATTAGGAAAAAGAAAAAAATTTGTAGAAAAAATCGATTTTACAATTTATAATTTCAAAATTTTTTAATGTTTTACTGTTTTTTTGGTGGAAATTTTAATTTTTACAGAAAAAAATTAATTTATATTTTTCAAGTTTTAAAATTCCATTTTTTTTGAAAATTTAATCAAATATTTGAATTTTAATTTTTGAATTCGAATTTGAAATTCCGTTTTTTTTTCAAGAAATATTTTAGAATTTTTGGAGAAAATTTCAAATTCTCAACTTTACATCAAAATTTGATCGATTTTAAAATTATGTAAAATGCTCCAAAATTCTAATTTTCGAAAATTAGTTTACACTGACATGTAAATTTAATGTAAACTTTTCACCAAAAATTTTCAAGAATTAGTTCACCCTGATATGTAAATTTTTAGTGAAATATAAACTTTACACCAAAATTTGAATTTTAAGTTTGTGTAAAATGTCCAAAAATTCTAATTTTACAAAATTAGTTTACACTGATATGTAAACTCGTATAGTAAGATGTAAACTTTACTTGTAAATTTGATTTGATTAATTTTAAAATTGTGTAAAATGCTCTAAAATTCAATTTGTGTAAACTACTTTACACTAATATGTAAATTATAGTAAAATCTACACCACTTTACACCAAAAAAAATTTTTTTCAGCAAAAAATCTCGAAAACGTAAACGTCGAACGTCGTCGGAATCGTCGACGGCGTCTTGTTCGACGACGACGTCCGACGGAGAAACGACGTCGTCGGCGACGCCTATCGGTCGTTTCGACGTTCAAATTTCCGTCGCGAAAAAATTTCCGCCGACGGAAAACGTCCACGTTTTTCCTCCCGACGTCGTCGTTCATAAATGTCCCGTTCGCGGTTGCCGTTTCGTCGCCGATACGTTAATCGGTTTGGAAAATCATCGAGAAGCGCCTCATAAGTGAGTTTGAGACAGGGTATCTTTGAAAAAAATTGAAATTAAAAAAAAATTAAATTTAGAAAAATTCGAATTTTTTCGAAAAAATCGAAAATATTTTTGAAATATCAATTTTTTTATTTTGAAAATTTTAACTTTTAAAAATTTATAATTTCAAAATTTACAGTTTAAAAATTTTAAATCTCCAAATTTTCTAAAAAAAATTGAAAATGAATCTTGTTTTTTAGAATGTTTAATCAAAAATTGAAATTTTTAAAATTATAAAATTATTAATACTCTTGAATTTAAATTTTTTACTCTTTTAATAGCATGAAATTGAATTTTTAAAATTTTCAATCTGTCAACACTATAAATTTCAAAATTTTAACATTTTTAGTTTTAAAATTTTAAATTTCGACATTTTCTCCAAAATTTCAAAATAACTCCTCAATTTTTAGAAATTATGTTTTAGTCCAAAATTTGCATTTTTATATAAAGCTTTCAGATTTTTAACGCTTATAAATTCGAATTTTGACTTTACTGGTTACCATGAAATTGAATTTTTATATTTTTTTGTCATAAAATGATAGAATTTTCACAGTTTGAAAATTTTTTATTTGAAAATAAACCTTAATTTTTAGATTTTTTGAGCCGAAAATTTTGAATTTTAAGATTTTTAAATTATTGGCATTATATAAATTTCAATTTTGACTTTTTTCATAGCATAAAGTTGAATTTTTAAAATTTTTCGAAATTCGGAAGTAAACCTGAATTTTAGAATTTTTAACTCTGAAATTTGAATTTTCAATATTTTCAATTTATTAACATCATAAATTCTAAGTTTGACTTAATTTGATACCACGAAATTGAATCTTTTGAAATTTTTAAATTTTTGAGTCGAGAATTTGAATTTTTAAATTATTAGCACTATATAAATTTCAATTTCGGCTGTTTTAAAACGATAAAGTGGAATTTTTAAAATTTTAAATTTCGAAATTTCCTTTGATCAATTTGAAAATAAATTTTGATTTTTAGAATTTCGGAGTAAAAAATTCAAAATCTTTAAGATTTTAAAATTAACTTTCTTGAATTTAAATTTTTAACTTTTTTGATACAATGAAATGGAATTTTAGAAATTTTCTAAATTTGTACAAAAATTTGAAAATAAACCTGATTTTCTTAATTTTTAAATCAGAAATTTATTTTTTTTTTAATTTTAAATCTATCGACACTATATGTGAATTTCAAATTTCAACATTTTCAGTCCAAAAGTTTCGAAATTTTCTTTAAAATTTAAAAATACACTTTAATTTTTAGAATTTTCGAGTCGAAAATTGGAATGTTTAATTATTAACAATTTATAAATTTTAATTTTGACTTTTTTCACCATAAAATTGAATTTTTAGAATTATTTGTAAACTATAAATTTTAAAATTTATAGTTTGAAAAAATTTAATTTCAGAATTTTTTAAGAAATTTGAAAAAAGGGTACTTTGTAAAATTTTTGAATCAAAAATCTGACCTTTTTGATATCATGAAATTGAAGTTTTAAATTTTTTGTTCGAAAATTTAGAATATCATAATTTTTTGAAAATTCTAAAATAAATTTGAGTTTTTTCAATTTTCTGATCTGAAATTTTAATTTCTAGGATTTTAATAATTAAACACAATAAATTTTAATTTAAACCTGTTTAATACCATGAAATTAAATTTTTTAAAGTTTTTAGTTTGAAAATTTTCAATTTGAAAATTGTGAATTCTCGAATTTTTCCGGAAATTCGAAAATGAACCTGAACTTTTAAAATTTTTAAATCCGAAATTTGAATTTTTAAAATTGTGAAATTTCTGGAGCTATAAATTTAAAAATTTCAAATTTGGAAATTTTTAAACTTGAATCTTCGCAATTTTAAAATTTTCAAAATCCTGAATTGAAATTTATAGAATTTTAAAATTTCTACGGATTTACGTTAGAATTTTTAAATTTTAAGCAGCGATAAATTTGAATTTGAATATTTTTGAATCTAAAAATTTAAATATTGGAAAAACTTAAAAGAAAAAAATTTAATTTTCGGGCATGAAATTTTTAGAATTCCTGAATTAAAAATTGAAATTTTCAAATAATTTAGACTATAAATTTGATTCTAAAAAAATTTTAAATAGGAATTTCATGAAATTTTTAAATTTAAGAAAAAATTATTTTTTTTTAAATTCAAAAAAAAATTTAATTCTCTAAATTTAAAAGTTTTTTTACAGATCCAAATTTTCGCGCCAATATTTATGCGCCATGTGCGATCAAAAATCGGCGGCGACGATTTATCAATCGCAGCGATTATCGGACGTCGAACGACACGCTCGAAAAAATCATCGCTTGTCTTCTACTTACGTTTGGCATAAAAATTGCCAGTAATTTTGCTGAGAAAATTTTTTTTTTAAATTAAAATTTTTCAAAAAAATTTTAGAAAATTAGAATTTTTCGAAAAGTTCGAAAAAATCAAAGTTTTCGAAAAATAATTCAATTTTTTTTATTTTTCGAAAAAATTTCAATTTTTTTTAAATTGAAATTCGTTCAAAATTATCGAATTCGCGATATTCATGTAGAAATTGTCAGTAATTCTGTTTGAAAATTTTTTTCAAATTGAAATATTTCAAAAAAATTTCAAAAATCCAAATTTTCCAAGTCAATTTTTCCCTTTTTTTAAAAATCGAAATACATTTGAAATTATCGAATTCGCGATATTCATAATCGAAATTCGTAGAAATTACCAATAGTTAGTTTTGACAGAAAAATATTTCGAAAATTCAAATTTTTCCAGAATTTTTTCAAAAAATTCGAATTTTTCGAGTAGAATTTCCTGATTTTAAAATTGAAATTTGTTCAAAATTAGCGAATTCGCGATATTCATAATCGAAATTCGTAGAAATTAGCAATAGTTTTGACAGAAAAATATTTCGAAAATTCAAATTTTTCCAGAATTTTTTCAAAAAAATTCAAATTTTTCCAGGGAAATTTCTTTCCTTTTAAAATTGAAATTCGTTCAAAATTATCGAATTCGCGATATTCATCAAAAAAATTCTTTCAAATTCGTAAAAATTGCCAGTAATTCTGGTTGAAATTTTTTTTTCTAATTGAATTTTTTTAAAGGTTTTTGAAAATTCAAATTTTTCCAGAATTTTTTCAAAAAATTCAAATTTTTCCAGAAAAATTTCTTTCCCTTCAAAATTATCGAATTTGCGATATTCATATCGAAATTTGTGAAAATTGTCAGTAATCTTGTTTAAAAAATTTTTTTAAATTAAAATATTTAAAAAAAAAATTCAAAAATCCAAATTTTTGAAGTCAATTTTTCCCTTTTTTTAAATCGAAATACGTTTAAAATTATGGAATTCGCGATATTCATATGAAATTTTTTTTTAAGTTTGATTTTTTCGAAAAAATTCTAGATCGAATTTTTTCGAAAATAAAAAAAATTAATTTTCCGAAAAATACCTGAAAAACTGAAATTTTTCACTTTTTTAAAATTTAAATGCGTTCAAAATTATCGAATTCGCGCATTTTATACCAAAATTCGTTAAAATTTTCAGTAATCGTTTGGAAAATTTGTTTGAAAATTCAAATTTTTCGAAAATTTTTTTAAAAATTTAAAAATTTCAAATAAATTTGTAATTTTCTAAAAAAATTCGTCTAAAATTATCGAATTCGTTATATTCATCCCGAAATAAGTCAAAAATTGCCAAATTTTGTAGCAAAAAGTAAGTTTCGAGTTTTTTTTTTAATTTCAGCTTTGAAAATTTTAATTCTTCTTGATCAAAATTTGTCTGAAATCATCGAATTCGCGATATCTACGCCAAAATTTGTTAAAAATTTCAAAATTTTGTAATTTTTTGTTTAATTTCAATTTTTTCAATGAGATTCTAAAATTTTGGGAATTTTTCGCAAATCAATGATTTTTTTTCTCCTAAAAATGAATGTTTTAAAAACATAATTTAATTTTTTTCTAAAATGAAACAAAAAAGTTTTGAATTTTTGCACAAATTCTTGAAAAATTTAAAAAAATTTTAGAAAAAAATTATATTCAATTTTTTTGTTTTTAAATTTTCTAATTTTAGAGAAAAAAATGGTGGAAAAAGTTCAATTTTTTCGATTATTGTCCAAAAATATCGAATTCACAATATTTATACCCAAATTTATGTAAAAATGCAAAATTTTCAAATTTTTTTGAAATTTAAAGTTTTTGTTCGAAATTTTAAAATTCCAAGTATTTTTCAAAAATCGATGCATTTTTCTCCTAAAAATGAATAATTTTAGTTCGAAATTTAGAAAAAGTTCAAATTTTGTTTAAAAAAAATACTGAATTTTTTTCTTGAAATTTCAACTTTTTTATTAATTTCATTGAAGAAATTTGTACTTCTTAATAATATTAAAAAAAAATTGTCAAAATTTTTAAAATTTTCCGTTTTAATTACAAATGTTCAATTTTTTCGATTGAAAATTCGTCCAAAATTATCAAATTTACAAAATTACCCAAATTCGTAAAAAATGCAAAATTTTATATTTTTTCGACATCTGAAGTTTCTTGAAAAATTTTAATTTTCTGATCGAAATTCTAAAATTTTAAGTATTTTTTAAAATCGATTAATTTTTCTCCTGAAAATGTATAATTTTAGATCAAAATTGAAAAAAATTGAAAATTTTGTTTAAAAAATAATTTTAAATGTTTAAAAAAATAATTTTAATTTGAAACAATAATTTTAAATTTAAAAAAATAATTTTAAATTTAAAAAAATAATTTTAAATTCAAAAAAAATAATTCTGATTTTAAAAAATAATTTGAAATTTTTTTTCAAATAATTTAAATTTTTTTTATTTTAGGGAGGAAATTTGTATATTTTGCCAGCGTAGGATTAGTCGTAAGTTTGAAAGTCACGTGACCAATTGTGAAAAGAAATATGTGGCTTGGTACGAGAAAAATTCGCATTTTACGTTGCCTCCGTTTATGGGTGAGAATTTTTTTAATTTTACTCGAATTTTGAAAAATTTTGAGAAATTTAAATTATAAATTTGGAAATTTTGGAAGAATGGAATGTTAATTTTAAGAATTTTGAACAAAAATTTCAAGTTTTTCTACTTTTGGAATTGAAATTTTAGAATTTGTCGTAATTTTTTGGGTTGAAATTATGAGAATTTCAATGAGAAAATTCAGAATAAAATTCAAAATCTTCAAATTTTAAAAATTCAATCTGAAAATTCTTTGAATTTTCGAAAAAAAAGTCAAATTCTCATACTTTTAGCATCGAAATTCTAAAGTTTATGATCACACAAAGAAATTCAAGTCGAAAAATTCCAAATTTTCAAAGAAAAATCAAATTTTCAAACTTTTGGCATCGAAATTCTTGAATTTTTGGCATCGAAATTCTAGAATTTATCGTCATGTTCTGCTAAAATTGTTAGAATTTCAATAGAAAAGTTTAAGAATAAAATACAAAATTTAAAAATTCAATTTGAAAAATTTTTAAATTTTCGAAAAAAGTCTAATTCTTAAGGTTTTTTCATCGAAATTCTACCATTTATCGTCATTTTTTGCTGTAATAATTAGAATTTCGACAAAAAATTTTCAAAGTAAAATTCAAAATTTGCAAAATTTTAAAAATTTAATTTGAAAATTTTCAAATTTAGGAATAAACTTCGAATTCTTGAACTTCTGGCTTGAAAATTCAAGTTATTGAACTTCTGGCATCAAAATTCAAGAATTTGTCGTCATATTTTGCTGGAATTCTTAGAAATTCAATATAAAGTTTTAGGATAAAATACTTAATTTTCAAATTCCGAAAATCCAGTTTGAAAACTTTCAAATTTTAGAAATTCAATTTGGAAAATTTTTAAATTTTCAAAAAAGATTTTAAATTCTCAAACTTTTAGCATCGAAATTCTAGAATTTATCTTCATTTTTTGCTTTAATAATTAGAATTTCAACGAAAGTTTCCTAGAATAAAATTCAAAATTTTATGAAGTCAATTCTAAAAAATTTTAATTTTGCAAGAAATTGAATTTTTAAATTTTTAGCATTGAAATTCTAGAATTTATCGTCATTTTTTGCTCAAATTATTAGAATTTTGAAGGAAATTTTTAGAATAATTTAAAAATTTATTTTTAAATTCAAAAAATTTAATTTAAAAAATTTTTTAAATTTTCAAAAAATTTTGCAGGATTTTGTACGTTTCAAGACCAAGATATTATAAATCGTCACTTATGGACTCCTCCCATGCCTTTACCGGCGCCGTCGGGGAAACCGCCGCCGCTGCCGTTGGCCACTTCGAGGAAAGAAGCGTCGAATAAGATGGCTTCGTCGTTCAGAAAAGAACGAGATTATTTATTGGAAAATTTTAAATTAAAACCTATCAATGAAACACAAGTATGACAATTTTTCAAATTTGAAAAATTTTAAAATTTAATTAAAATTCAAATTTTAAAATTTGATTAAAATTAAAATTTTAAAATTTAATTATAATTTGTATAAGTGATTGATTTTTTTTTTAATTTCACAATTAAAATCTCGGAAATTATTAAAATCGGATAAAAATTTGAAGTAAATAAAATTCGAAATTTGAATTTTTAAATAATATTTGAATCTCCTACTACAAAATTTTAATATATTTTTTGTTCAATAATCTTAAATATGGTTTTCGCGGATAGCTGAGAACTGTCAAAAATTTGAAAATTTTTAGCTCAAATTTGAAGAAAAACACAGAAACTTGTTAAAATTAATTTCAAAAAGTGGACTTTCCGGCCAAATTTCGAATTTTTTTAGACGACTATTCTCCAATTTTATGAACGAAATTTCAAAATTTTAATTTCCGATTCAAAATTTGATGAAAAAATTGAAACATTAATTTTTTCGAATTAATAAACGAACTTGGAAATTCGAATTTTCAAGAAATTCAAAAATTTGGGAATTTCAAAGGAAAAAAATTTTGAAATTCAGGAAAATTATTCCAAATTTCATTTTTTCGTAGATTAAAAGTTGTTTAAAAAATTGAAATTTCGAAATTAAGTAGAATTTTCTACTTCAAAATGCGAATTTTCTATGAAACTTTGAATTTTTTGTTAGAATTATTCAAATTTAAATTTTTGAAAATTTTTCAATAAAACAAATTAATTTTTAAGTTTTTGATCGAACATAAAATTTGTTATCGCTAAAGTTAAATTTTGTATGAAAATTTGGCCTTTTTTGGTAGATTATAATTGGAATTTAATTTTAAAAAAACATTCCGAATATAATACCATTTCCCGATTAAAAATCACTAAAAATTCGAAATTTTAGAATTTTTGAACAAAAATTGAATTTTCTCTGAAAATTTCGCAATTTTTTTAATTTTAAAAACTTTTTCCGAAAAACAAAAAGTTTTCCGATTGAAAATCACTATAAATTTGAAATTTTATTTGAAAAACAGATAAATTCGAATTTTTCGACCCAAATTTCGATTTGTTATAGCTGAAATTTGAGGTTAAAATCTGCAAATTCGAATTTTTAGTGTAGAAAAGAAATAATTTTTTGAGCAAAATTCGAATTTCTTTGGAAATTTCGAGAAGTTATTCAAAATTTTAGCAATTTCGCGTCCAAATTAATAGAATTCTAAAAGTTTCGAATTATAATTCAAAGAAAAATATTTTCAAGAAAATTCAAAATTTTGATTTTTTTCAAAAGTTTAATTAATTTTTTAGATTAAATTTTTGTTCAAAATTGTTGAATTTAAATTTTGAGTCAAATTTGCAGCATTTGAACAAAAATTTTAAAAAAAGTGGTTAAAATCACCAAAAATTTGGAATTTTTCAATGTGGAATTTTCTACTAGTTTTCGAATTTTCTTTGAAAATTTGGCATTTTTTGGTAGAATAATTCAAATTTAATCTCAAAAAATTTTCAAGAAAGAAGTTTTCTGAATGAAAATCACCAAATTTTTAAATTTTTGTCATAAATAGAATTTTTCTGCTACAAAATTAGAATTTTCTCTGAAAATTTGAGATTTTTTGATGGAATAGTTCGAATTCGAAATCACCAACAATTGTAAATTTTTAAATTTTTGATCAAGCAGAATTTTCTTCGGAAAAATTTAAATAGAATTTTATAATTTTTGTTTAAAAATTTTGCGTTTTTTGGTAAAGAAATTGGTATCAAATTTTTAAATTTCAAAAAATTAATAGTTTCGTGATTAAAAATCACCAAAAATTTGAAATTTTCGAATTTCTGATCGAAATTAGAATTTTATGTTGCAAAATTCAAAGTGAAAAATTTGTATTTTATGGTAAAATAATTCGAATTTAATTTTTAAAAAATTCAATTTTCTGTTTAAAAATCACGGAAGATTACTGAATTTAAATTTTTTGTAATTCTAGCTTAAATTTAAAGTAAAAAATTGAAAATCCGAATTTCAAGAAGTTTCGGATAAAATTTGAATTTCGTTGAAAATTTTAGGAATTTTGACTCGAAGTCGATAAAATTCTTAGATTTTCGAATTAGGATTGAAAGAAATTTTTAAAAGTTAAATTCTCAATTAAATTTGAAATTTTAAAATTTTTGATCAAACATAGAATTTTATGTTACGAAATTGGAATTTTCCATTAAAATTTAGCTTTTTTTGCTAGAATAATTCAAATTTAATTTTAAAAAAATTCAAATGATAATTTAATTATCTTAATCATCAAAAATTCGGCATTTTTGGTTTATGAATTTTAGTTTTTCCTTAATTTTAGCTCAAATTTGAGTTTAAAATTCTGCAAAGTCGATTTAGAGTACAAAAATTCGAAAAATTGATCTCAAAAAAATGAATTCTTCAACGAAAATTCAAATTTCGTTAAAAATTTGGAGGAATTTTTAAAAAATTAGTCAAAAATTTTATAAATTTCAAAATAATTTTAAAGTTTTGAATTAGAATTCGAAGAAATTTTTTCGAAAAAAGTTCGAAATTTTGATATGTTTTTAAAATCAATTGAATTTTTTTTTAAATTTAAATTCTGAATTAAATTTGCAAAATTGAAAGAAAAATTTTCCAAAAAAATTTGATTTTTTTTTTAGAATTCCGTCGCTCCTAAACCCTATCCGCCAATGAAAGTTCGCCAAAGCGTCCACGACATCGTCGATTCGGTCGTCGTCGGCGATAAGATCGTCGCTAGTAAGCTTTTTATTTTTATTTTTTTTATTTCATTTTTTAAATTTTTATTTATTTTTTTTATTTTGTTCTTATTTTTTTATTTTTTCCATTTATTTTTTTCATTTCTACTTTTTTCATATTTTTATTTAATTTTTTTAGCTTCATTTAATTTTCACTTCTATTTTATTTTTTTTATTTTCGTCTTATTTTTTACTTTTTTTTATTTTTTAGTTTCATTTGATTTTCATTTTTTTATTATTTTATTTCTTTTATTTTCATCTTATTTTTTTATTTTTTTCCTTAATTTTTTTTATTTTTATTTTTTTAAATTTTTATTTAATTTTTTTCTCTAGATGCCGTACGTCCGGCGGCTTTCGTTTTATGTCCGGCGGCGCCGTCGACGACGCATATTTTGTCGCCAGCGATTTCCGCCGCGGAAATTTTACGTTTGTACGGCGATAAAGTTCGGCAAACGATGTCGACGGCGGCGGCCAACGTCGTTTCGCCGTTTCCGACGACGACCAAGGCTCCGGCGCCGGCGTTTTTGGTCGGCGGCGCGGCGACGTTAGGCGGACGGCAAATTGGGTTTGAAGAATTTTTTCCGCTAATTTTGGTGGTTTTAGTTGGAAAATTCTAAATTTTTTGAAATTCGAAAATTCAAATTTCGTGACGAAATTCAAAAATTTCACCTTAGTTTCGTAGAGAATTTGGTTTTCCCGGAATTTTTTCCGGAGTTGCTTTCGAGAATTCGAAAAATTCAAACAAAATTTTGAAATTTTCTCATTTTTTGCAGAGAAAAAATTGAAATTTCGTTCAATTTTGGATTGTCCTCTTTGAAAAATTCTAAATTTTTGCGTCGAAATTTCAATTTGCGATTTAAAAATTCGAATTTCGTGGTGAAATTCTAAAATTTTCTCACAATATTGTAAAGAATTCATTTTTCTTGGAAATTTTTTTAGAAGTTGCTGCCGAAAATTCGAACTTTCAATCAAAATTTTAAAATTCAATTTTTTAAATGAAATTTTTTAGAAATTTGTGAATAAGTTTTTTGCATTGAATGCGATTTAAAAATTTCACTCTTGTGAACAAATTCTAAAATTTCTCTATAATTTTATGAAAAAGTGGTTTTTCTAGAAAATTTTTCAGAAATAGCTGGCGAAAATTCGAATTTCCAAACGAAATTTCAACACTTTCCGTTTTTTCTCGAAATTTTTTGGAATTTTTTTTTCGATTTTTCGAAATTTGGAAATTTCCAGTTTGAATATGGTATACTCTAAAATTCGAATTTACGACTAAAATTCGAATTTTTTCTTCGAAATTTTTTCATAAGTTGCTAAATTTGGTTTTTAAATTTAAATCCTGGAAAAGTTATGGTCGAGTCTCAAAACCGAATTTTCTCACATTTAGTTCTAGAAAATTTCAATTATTTTTCAAAATTTTATAGAAAACTCTAAATTTGAGGAATTTAATTTATACATTTTCAAAAAATTTTGTAAATTTAGCTGTTGGAAATTTTGAAAAACAAATTTCTAAATTGTATGAAAAATTCTTAATTTAGCTTCGAAATTTGTTGAAAATTTCGCTGGTGAAATTTCCCAAAATTTTTGTAAATTATAAATTTTTTGAAAATTTACCCGCCAAAAATTGAAAATTTTGCTAGATTTTGTGGAAAATTCTGAATTTTTGAAAATTTTTGAAATTCGGCTGCTTTAAATTTTAAAACATTCTGGAATTTTGCAGAAAATTCTGAATTTCTAAAAATTATCCAAGTTTTGAGTTTTTTCGAATTTAGATGATGAAAATTTGAAAAATATGTCAGAAATTCTGAATTCCCACAATTTTTTAAAAGTTCAGCTGCTTAAAATTTAGTGAAAAATCGGAAATTTACCTGGTTAAAATTACAAATTTACCAAAATTTCATTGAAAATTTAAATTACCAAAAGTTTACTGAAGATAATAAAATTTTAAAATTTCAAATTCTCAAAATTTTTTGAGATAGATGCTGAAAGTTTGGAAAAAAATCCTGAATTCTAATTCTATCAACTATTTCCAAAATTTTATGGTAAATTCGAAATTTTGAAAAGTTTTTCAGAATTTTGATGCTGAAAATGTAAAAAAAATTTGTAAATCATAAATTTTTTAAAATTATAATTTTTTTTAGACAAACATGCTGAAAATTTTCCAGAAAGTTTTTCAAATTTTGAATTTTTTTTTCTATAAAAAATCTAAATTTCAAGCCAATCGACGTCGTTGCAATGCGGATTTTGATGAAATTTTGATTTTGATTTTTTTAATAGTTTTAGTTGGAGAATTAAAAATTTTTTTCAAGTTCAAAATTTTCAATTTCGTGATGAAATTCGAATTTCGCAACGAAATTCTAAAATGTTCTCTTTTTTTGCCGACAAGTTTCGAAATTCGGCATTTTTTGATTGTTGTTGAAAATTGTGAATTTTCTGGATCAAATACAATTTAAAAGTTCGATATTCGCGACAAAATTCTAAAATTTCAGCCTAGTTTTGTAAAGAGTTGGTTTTTGTTGGAAATTTTTTTAAAAGTTTGCTGTCGAAAATTTTTAAAATTATCACATATTTAAAAAAAATTGAAATTTTTTCTCGATGTTGAGAAATTTCGCAATTTTTCAGAACCAATGCGATTCAAAAATTCGAATTTCGCGACGAAATTCTAAAATTCCAGCCTAATTTTTAAGAAAAATTCGTTTTTCTAGAAAATTTTTCTGAAATAGCTGTTGAAAATTCGAATTTTCGAACGACGGAAATTTGAACTGTTTTTATTTTTCTTATCGATTTTTCGAAATTTTCAAATTCTCGAATATTTTCGTTGTAAAAACTTTTAAATTTTTTTGATTGAAATCTGGAATTTTTCATTGAGAAATTTAAATTTTGTTGAAAATTCTTCTTTTTTCGTTGTTAAAAATTCTATTATTCTCCGCTTTTTTGTGTGAAGAAAATTTCAAACCTTTCTCTCGATTCTGTAAACTTTTAGAATTTCTGATTGTTTTTGTTAGGAAACTCCAGATTCAGAGTAAAATTGAAAATTTTACTGCTGAAAACTCGAGAAAAAATTGTTGAAAATTTCAATATTTTTTTAGAATTTTGTTGTAAATTTTCAATTTAAAAAAATATTCAAATTTTGAGTGAAATAAAATCCGAATTTTCAAGCGAAATTTTAAAATTTTGTAGCGTTTTTGCAAAATTTTACAATTTTTGATATTTCTAATGGGTAAATTGTAAATTTGTAGGACGAAATTTCAATATCTGACTCGAAAATTTAAGTTTTGCTTAAATTTTTTTTCGTTGTCATTGTTTTTGTTAGAAAATT
This sequence comes from Romanomermis culicivorax, assembly GCA_963922205.1. Taxonomy (NCBI): domain Eukaryota; kingdom Metazoa; phylum Nematoda; class Enoplea; order Mermithida; family Mermithidae; genus Romanomermis; species Romanomermis culicivorax. The sequence goes on along the minus strand of CAWUHX010000096.1, from coordinate 566,626 downwards.
CTACATTTTCGGAATTTTTTGCAAATTTAGCTAGTCGAAATTTAAAAAAAAAATTGAAAATTTAGCTGCTAAAAATTGGAAGAATTTGAAAATTGAGCTGCTAAAAATGAAAAAAAGGTAAATTTTATAGAAAATTCTGAATTTTTGAAAATTTACATGCTGGAAATTTTAAAAAATTCAATTTTGTCGAAAATTTTAAATTTTTTCAATTATCTGAAAATTTAGCTGCTGGAAATTTTGAAAACGAATTTTTAAATTCTGTGGAAAGTTTTCAAAATATAGCCAATTTTATAGCGAATCATTTTCGAAATTTGTTAAAATTCGGCACGTAAAAATTGGAGAAAATTGGAAATTTAGGTACTAAAAATTAAAAAAATTCAATTTTATTGAAAACTGTAAATTTTCGAAATTTTTCCAAAATTGTAAATTTTCACATTTTTTCGAAAATTTAGCTCCTAAGTTTAAAAAATTTTGAAAATTTGCGGCTTGTGAATTTCAAATTTTGTTTTAATTTGGGAAACTTTCTAAGCAATTGTTAAGTTTCGAAACCGAGTTTTTTAAAATTTGCTTTTCGAAAATTTGCATTATTTTCCATAATTTTATAGAAAATTTTAAATTCTTTCATTATTTTTATGAAATTTTTGAAAAAAAATTTGATTGAAATTCTTTAAAAATCTTAGTTTGGTTTTTAGCCAAGTAGTGAAAAATTGTATTTTTTCAATGAAAAAATTGAAATTTTGACTAAAATTAGAATTTTCATCAAAATTCGTTGAAATTTGATTTTTTTGTCGATTTGTTGATACAAGTTTTGAATTTTTGCAGAATTTGGGCAAAATCTGACTAACAAAAGATATCCCGAAATTCAATCGAAAATATCAATTGTTTGAATTTCCAATATTTCACTCATTTTCCAAATAATTTCTATTCTCCAAAATTTTATGGAAAATTTTGACTATAAAATTTTTTCAAAAATCTAGCTGTTGAAAATGAAAAAAAAATTTGTAGAAAATGTTTTCCTGTTCAACTTTTTCTTAAATTTAACTCCCGAAAATTTCAATAATTTTTCCACATTTTGTATAAGATTCTAAATTTTCAAAATTTGAAAAAATTCCAAATTTACTAGAAAATTTCAAAATTTTGAAATTTTTCCTCATAAAAAATTCGAATTTTAAGCCAATCGACGTCGTTTCAATGCGAATTATGCGACACAAATTTGATTAACAAAGAAAATTACGTCGTTCATTTGAAATCGAATCACAATTTGTTGTTGGATCGGAATTTAAATTCCTTGTTGCAAAATCCGCCCTTTTTGTCCTGCAGCCGCTGTTCGAGGCGTTTTTTCTCCAACGAGGGCCTCCAGCGCCATTTGCTCATGGACCACGGCCTGGTCGACTCGGACATGTTGGCCAAGGCCGGCCGCAAGCAGGACGGCGGCAAGTGCAAGCATTGTCGCAAGGTTTGTTGCAAAATTCGAATTTTTTTGCTTGAAATTTTCAAATTTTTTCCTTGAAGAATTCCGAAAATTTGGTGAAATTTCAAAATTTTCCACATTTTTTCAGTTTTTTGCTTCAAAATTCGAATTTTTTGCTTGAAATTTTGTAAAATTTCGAAAATTTGGTGAAATTTGAAATTTTCCACATTTTTTTGCTTTTTTTTGGTTCAAAATTTGAATTTTTGCGAAAATTCTCTCATTTTTCTGCTTTTTCTGCTTCAAGATTTAATTTTTTCTGCAAATTCCGTGAAATTTCTTCAATTTTCGACATTTTTCAGTTTTATTTGGATTTTTCTAAAATTTATTCAATTTTTTCTGCTTTTTTGTTGGAAACTTGAATTTTCTTCCCAAAAATTTCGTGAAATTCGAATTCGATTTTTAAAATACCCGGAAATGTTGGCCAAGGCCGGCCGCAAGCAGGACGGCGGCAAGTGCAAGCATTGTCGCAAGGTTTGTTGGAAAATTCTCATTTTTTTGCTTGAAATTTCAAATTTTTTCCTTCAAAAATTCCGAAAATTTGGTGAAATTTTCCACATTTTTTAGCTTTTTTTGGTTCAAAATTTGAATTTTTGTGAAAATTCTCTCATTTTTCTGCTTTTTCTGCTTCAAGATTTAATTTTTTTGCAAATTCCGTGAAATTTCTTCAATTTTCGACATTTTTCAGTTTTATTTGGATTTTTCTAAAATTTATTCAATTTTTTCTGCTTTTTTGTTGGAAACTTGGATTTTCTTTCCAAAAATTTCGTGAAATTCGAATTCGATTTTTAAAATACTCGGACATGTTGGCCAAGGCCGGCCGCAAGCAGGACGGCGGCAAGTGCAAGCATTGTCGCAAGGTTTGTTGGAAAATTCTCATTTTTTGCTTGAAATTTCGTTAAATTCGGAAAATTTGGTCAAATTTGAAATTTTCCACATTTTTTAGCTTTTTTGGTTCAAAATTTGAATTTTTGCGAAAATTCTCTCATTTTTCTGCTTTTTCTGCTTCAAGATTTAAATTTTTTTGCAAATTCCGTGAAATTTCTTCAATTTTCGACATTTTTCAGTTTTATTCGGATTTTTCTAAAATTTGTCCAATTTTTTCTGCTTTTTTGTTGGAAACTTGGATTTTCTTCCCAAAAATTTCGTGAAATTCGAATTCGATTTTTAAAATACTCGTACATGTTGACCAATTCTGCTCGAAATTTGCTCAATTTTTGAAATTTTCTAATTTTTTCCTTCAAAAATTCTCGAAAATTTGGTGAAATTTGCAATTTATTTTTTGAAATTTTCAGCTTTTTTTGCTTGAAAATTCAAAATTATTTTGGAAATTTTTCAAATTTGTTGGCTTTTTTTCGGCTGAATATTTGCTTTTTCTCTCGGAAATTTCGTGAAATTCAAGTTCAAATTCGAAATTTTTACATTTTTCGTTTCGAAATTTGGATTTTGTTGAAAATTTTATGAAATTCCTACTCGATTTCGGAATTTTCTCATTATTCACCTTTTTTACTTGAAAATTTGAATATTTTTGGAAATTTTGTAACTTCTCCGATTGATCATTTGAAAAAAAATTCTTTTTTGATTGAATTTGTGAAAATTTGAATTTCTCACAAAATTTCTCAATTAAAAATTTGCAAATTTTCCAGCTTCTTTCTGTTGAAAAATGCGTTCTTGCTTGAAAATTCGAATTTCTTTACGAAATTTCGTGAAATTTGAATTCGATTCGGAAATTTGAAATTTTTTTAAGGAATTCCGTCAAATTTAAAATTTATTTTGTTATCTATCGTGCCAAATTCGAATTCGATTCTTAAAATTTTATCTTGCTTGGAAATTTGAATTTTTTTGGAAATTTCTTGAAATTCAGCATTGACTTCAACATTTTCAGATTTTTTTGATTTTTTTCTCCAAAAATTAATTTATTTTGAAAATTTCATTTTTTTCCGCTTGAAATTTCATCAAATTTGAGTTCAATTTTTGAAATTTTCACCTTTTTTCCTTCAAAAATTTGGAATTTTTTCTCGAAATTCGAAATTGACTTTCAAAGAATTAGACATTTTTTCAACTTGAAAATTGGAATTTTTTGGGAAATTTAGTAAATTCAAAATTTTTCAGCTTTTTTGCTTGAAAATTTGAACTTTTTCTCCTCGAAATTTCGTGGAATCCGAAATCGAATTTTGGAATTTTCACCTTTTTTCAGTCTTTTCTGCTCCGGATTTTCGTGGAATTCGAATTCGATTTTTAAAATTTTGCAATTTTTCAGTTATTAATTTTTGAAAAAATTTCTTTCATTAATTGAAATTCGCAGAAATTGTGCCAAAATTCTCAAAAAGTGTGAATTTTCGTGGAAAAAATTTGAATTTGCTCGTAAAAATTTGACGATTCCAATGAACTCAAAATTAATATTGTGTTGAAATTGTAAAAGATGTAAAATTTACATGAAAATTCATAGAATTTTTTCAAAATTCTGTCAAATTTACAATTTTTTGTTAATTTTCAGATTTTAGTTTGGAAATTTCGAAAAATTTTCAATTTTCTTGTAAAATCTTGAAAATTTCATCAAATTTGAAATTCTGAAAAATGTCAATTTTTCTGGAAAATTCAGAAAAAAATGCCAAAATTTTTGTAAGATTTTTATTTTTCCGAAATTAGTCTTCCGAAAATTGGAAAAGTTTTGAATTTTCTGATAAAAATTTCAAAATTCGAATAAATTTAAAATTCAAAATTCTGCAGAAAAATAAATTTTCCAGATTTTCGGTTTCAACATTTTACAACATTTGTCGAACGCGCACAAATTTCAATTGAACGCCGCCGAAATTTTGTACACTTGCGACTTGTGCCGCCAACGTTTGTACTCCTTCGCCGCTCTGCAATGGCATTTGAAAAACGTTCACGAGCAAAAAAACCCGGCGGCTACAGTAAGCCGAAACTTGACGGCTACAGTAAGTCAAAAGTCGGCGGCTACAGTAGGCCAAAATTCGACGACGGCTACAGTAGGCCGAAACTTGACGGCTACAGTAAGTCAAAAGTCGGCGGCTACAGTAGGCCAAAATTCGACGACGGCTACAGTAGGCCAAAATTCGACGACGGCTACAGTAAGCCGGAATCGTCAGGCAAAAAAAACTGTATCTTCGCCGAAAAAGTTGGAGAGCAAAAAAAAGACTTATTGTTGCAATCCTTGCCAGTTGAAATTCGATTTTTACGCCGACGTTCTGGAGCATTGGGCGCGGCGCCATTTGAAACGTCTGAAAATTCCACTTTGCCGCGTCGACCGATGCAAAAAATGCAAATTTGGGCTAAATTTTCCAACTTTAGAACTGGAAAATGGCGAAAAACGATCGAAAATTTCCAATTTTGAGACGAAAAATGGCGGAAAAAAATTTATCGAAGAAGTGATTTTGGATTGAAATTTTTTTCTTTTGTATTTTTTGCGTTCAAATTTCGTTCTTTTTTCCTAATTATAATTCGCTAGTTTAAAAATAAAAGAAAAAATTCTCGCAATTTTTAAATTTTTTCGAAAATTCTAAATTTAAAAATTTGTCGAAAATCCTAAATTTTAAAAACTTATTGAAAATTGTACATTTTCCAATTTTTTTATTTTAAAAATTTTATTAAAACTTCTCAATTTAAAAATCTTCATGAAAATCCTGAATTATCGAAATTTTATTCAAAATTCTAAATTTTCGCAAAGTGTAAATTCAAAAAATTTTATTGAAAGTCGAACGCTCTAAATTATCGAAATTTTCTGAAAATACTAAATTTCCAAATTTTCTTGAAAATTCTTAATTTTGAAAATTTTGTTGAAAATCCTGAATTTTCTGAAAATTCTAAATCTTGAAAAATTTCCAAGGAATGGTCGAGTTTCAAGACCGAAATTTCTCAAATTTAGTTGCTGAAAATTTCAATTATTTTTCGGGATTATAAAGAAAATTCCAAAATTTTATTGGAAATTCTAAATTTTCAAAATCCCAAATTTTGCAAAATTTTGTTGAAAATTTGAAAAAAATTTCAAAATTTAGCAACTAGAAAAAAATTTGAAAATTTAACTTCTAAAAGTAAGAAAAAATTCTAAACTTTGTTGAAAATCCTAAATTTTTGAAGTTTTATTGAAATTTCTGAACTTTCAAATTTTTACAGAAAATTAAACATTTTGAATTGTTTTTTCGAATAAAAAAATTAAAATTTTCAAAAATTCTTTGCAAAATATCATTTTTCTTAACAAAATTTTAGTTGTCTTTTCGTCCATTTATTGATACAAATCGTAATTTTTCACTAAAATATGACTATCGAAAAAAATTGAATTTATTGAATAAAAAAATTCTTTTTCATTAAATTTTCAACAATTTAAAGTTTTCATGAAAATTCAGCTTTAGAAAGTGGAAAAAATTTTTTGAAAATTTCTCTGGAAAACGGTCGAATTTCAGATTATCAAGCTTTTCTGAAATTTAGCTCCCAGAAATTGCAGTTATTTTTTGAAATTTCGAAAAAAAAGTTTAATTTGATCGAAAATGCTCAATTTTAAACAATTTTCTAGAAAAAATGGTTCAATTTTTTAAGTTTATTTGTTGAAAAAAGAGAAATTTTTGCAACTTTGGATTGAATTTCTTTAATTTCTAAATTATTGATGGACGAATTTTTAAACTTTCAGAATTCTGGTCGTGGTGAATTTCTCAAATTTAAATTTTTGGAATTTTGCAGCCAAAGTTTAAATTTCAAAATTTTGGGTTTTGAATTTGATTATTTTATCAGACAAGTCCAATTTTAAGAATATTGTACTGAATTTATAAATTTTTGCAAAGAATTTAAAGGGGAGGAAAGACGAAATTTTAGAATTTTTCACTTTGAAATTAAAATTCGAAATATTTGGGAAAATGACGCATTTTGAAAATTTTATTTAAAATTGTAAACTTTGAAAAGTTCATCAAAAATTCCTAATTTTCAAAATTGTGTGTAAAATTCTAAATTCTAAAATTTAATTCAAAATTTTCAAAATCTGATTAAAAATTCTAAATTTTCAACTTTATATTAAAAATTTGAATTGCCCATGTTCCATTGAAAATCTCAAATTCTGGAAATTTCTTTCGAAGCTTTTCCATTTTTCAAGAAATTCTAATTTTTCAAAATTTGATTGAAAATCCCGAATTTTGTTGAAAATTTACCCGCCAAAAATTGAAAATTTTGCTATATTTTGTGGAAAATTCTGAATTTTTGAAAATTGTTAAAATTTGGCTGCTTTAAATTCTGGAGTTTTACAGAAAATTCTAAATTTCTAAAAATTATCCAAGTTTTGAGTTTTTTCGAATTTAGATGATGAAAATTTGAAAAATATATCGAAAATTCTGAATTCCCACAATTTTTTGAAGGTTCAGCTGCTTAAAATTTTGTAAAAAATCGGAAATTTACCTGGTTAAAATTAAAATTTATCAAAATTTCATTAAAAATTTAAATTGCCAAAAGTTCAAAATTTCAAATTCTCAAAATTTTTTGAGAAAGATGCTGAAAAATTGGAAAAAAGTCCTGAATTCTAATTCTATCAACTATTTCCAAAATTTTATGGTAAACTCGAAATTTTGAAAAGTTTTTCAGAATTTTGATGCTGAAAATGTAAAAAAATTTTTTTTTGTGAATCATAAATTTTCAAAAATTTTTTAAAATTATAAATTTTTTTCAAAACAAACATGCTGAAAATTTTCCAGAAAGTTTTTGAAATTTTGAATTTTTTTTCTATAAAAAATCTAAATTTTAAGCCAATCGACGTCGTTGCAATGCGAATTTTGATGAAATTTTTAATTTTGATTTTTTTAATAGTTTTAGTTGGAGAATTAAAAATTTTTTTCAAGTTCAAAATTTTCAATTTCGTGATGAAATTCGAATTTCGCAACGAAATTCTAAAATGTTCTCTTTTTTTCCCGACAAGTTTCGAAATTCGGCAACTTTTGATTGTTGTTGAAAATTGTGAATTTTCTGGATCAAATACAATTTAAAAGTTCGATATTCGCGGCAAAATTCTAAAATTTCAGCCTAGTTTTGTAAAGAGTTGGTTTTTGTTGGAATTTTTTTTAAAAGTTTGCTGTCGAAAATTTTTAAAATTATCACATATTTGAAAAAAATTGAAATTTCTTCTCGATGTTGAGAAATTTCGCAATTTTTCAGAACCAATGCGATTCAAAAATTCGAATTTCGCGACGAAATTCTAAAATTCCAGCCTAATTTTTAAGAACAATTCGTTTTTCTAGAAAATTTTACTGCTGAAAACTCGAGAAAAAATTGTTGAAATTTTCAATATTTTTTTAGAATTTTGTTGTAAATTTTCAATTTAAAAAAATATTCAAATTTTGAGTGAAATAAAATCCGAATTTTCAAGCGAAATTTTAAAATTTTGTAGCGTTTTTGCAAAATTTCACAATTTTTGATATTTCTAATGGGTAAATTGTAAATTTGTAGGACGAAATTTCAATATCTGAGTTTTGCTGAAATTTTTTTTCATTGTCATTGTTTTCGTTAGAAAATTCTACATTTTCGGAATTTTTTGCAAATTTAGCTAGTCAAAATTTAAAAAAAAATTGAAAATTGAGCTGCTAAAAATGAAAAAAAGGTAAATTTTATAGAAAATTCTGAATTTTTGAAAATTTACATGCTGGAAATTTAATTTTGTCGAAAATTCTAAATTTTTGCAATTATCTGAAAATTTAGCTGCTGGAAATTTTGAAAACGAATTTTTAAATTCTGTGGAAAGTTTTCAAAATATAGGCAATTTTATAGCGAATCATTTTCGAAATTTGTTGAAATTCGTCACGTAAAAATTGGAGAAAATTGGAAATTTAGGTACTAAAAATGAAAAAAATTCAATTTTATTGAAAACTGTAAATTTTCGCAACTTTTCCAAAATTTTCGAAAATTTAGCTCCTAAGTTTAAAAAATTTTGAAAATTTGCTGCTTGAGAATTTCAAATTTTGTTTTAATTTGGGAAACTTTCTAAGCAATTGTTAAGTTTCGAAACCGAGTTTTTTAAAATTTGCTTTTCGAAAATTTGCATTATTTTCCATAATTTTATAGAAAATTTTAAATTTTATGAAATTTTTGAAAAAAAAATTTGATTGAAATTCTTTAAAAATCTTAGTTTGGTTTTTAGCCAAGTAGTGAAAAATTGTATTTTTTCAATGAAAAAATTGAAATTTTGACTAAAATTAGAATTTTCATCAAAATTCGTTGAAATTTGATTTTTTTGTCGATTTGTTGATACAAGTTTTGAATTTTTGCAGAATTTGGGCAAAATCTGACTAACAAAAGATATCCCGAAATTCAATCGAAAATATCAATTGTTTGAATTTCCAATATTTCACTCATTTTCCAAATAATTTCTATTCTCCAAAATTTTATGGAAAATTTTGACTATAAAATTTTTTCAAAAATCTAGCTGTTGAAAATGAAAAAAAAATTTGTAGAAAATGTTTTCCTGTTCAACTTTTTCTTAAATTTAACTCCCGAAAATTTCAATAATTTTTCCACATTTTGTATAAGATTCTAAATTTTCAAAATTTGAAAAAATTCCAAATTTACTAGAAAATTTCAAAATTTTGAAATTTTTCCTCATAAAAAATTCGAATTTTAAGCCAATCGACGTCGTTTCAATGCGAATTATGCGACACAAATTTGATTAACAAAGAAAATTACGTCGTTCATTTGAAATCGAATCACAATTTGTTGTTGGATCGAAATTTAAATTCCTTGTTGCAAAATCCGCCCTTTTTGTCCTGCAGCCGCTGTTCGAGGCGTTTTTTCTCCAACGAGGGCCTCCAGCGCCATTTGCTCATGGACCACGGCCTGGTCGACTCGGACATGTTGGCCAAGGCCGGCCGCAAGCAGGACGGCGGCAAGTGCAAGCATTGTCGCAAGGTTTGTTGGAAAATTCGAATTTTTTTGCTTGAAATTTCAAATTTTTTTGCTTCAAAAATTCCGAAAATTTGGTGAAATTTTCCACATTTTTTAGCTTTTTTGGTTCAAAATTTGAATTTTTGCGAAAATTGTCTCATTTTTCTGCTTTTTCTGCTTCAAGATTTAAATTTTTTTGCAAATTCCGTGAAATTTCTTCAATTTTCGACATTTTTCAGTTTTATTTAGATTTTTCTAAAATTTATTCAATTTTTTCTGCTTTTTTGTTGGAAACTTGAATTTTCTTCCCATAAATTTCGTGAAATTCGAATTCGATTTTTAAAATACTCGGACATGTTGGCCAATTCTGCTCGAAATTTGCTCAATTTTTGGAATTTTCACATTTTTTCCTTTCAAAAATTCTTGAAAATTTGGTGAAATTTGCAATTTATTTTATGGAATTTTCGACATTTTTCAGCTTTTTTTGCTTGAAAATTCAAAATTATTTTAAAAATTTCCCAAATTCGTTAGCTTTTTTCGGCTGAATATTTGGTTTTTCTCTTGGAAATTTCGTGAAATTCAAGTTCAAGCTGGAAATTTTTACATTTTTCGTTTCGAAATTTGAATTTTGTTGAAAATTTTATGAAATTCCTGCTCGATTTCGAAATTTTCTCATTATTCAGCTTTTTTACTTGAAAATTTGAATATTTTTCGAAATTTTGTAACTTCTCCAATTGATCATTTGAAAAAATATTCTTTTTTGATTGAATTTGCAAAAATTCGAATTTCTCACAAAATTTCTCAATTAAAAATTCGTAAATTTTCCAGCTTCTTTCTGTTGAAAAATGCGTTCTTGCTTGAAAATTCGAATTTCTTTACGAAATTTCGTGAAATTTGAATTCGATTCGAAAATTTGAAATTTTTTTAAGGAATTCCGTCAAATTTAAAATTTATTTTGTTATCTAACGTGCAAAATTTGAATTCGATTCTTAAAATCTTATCTTGCTTGGGAATTTGAATTTTTTCGCAAATTTCTTGAAATTCAGCATTGATTTCAACATTTTCAGATTTTTTTGATTTTTTTCTCCAAAAATTAATTTATTTTGAAAATTTCATTTTTTTCCGCTTGAAATTTCATCAAATTTGAGTTCAATTTTTGAAATTTTCACCTTTTTTTCCTTCAAAAATTTGGAATTTTTTTCTCGAAATTCGAAATTGACTTTCAAAGAATTAGACATTTTTTCAACTTGAAAATTTGAATTTTTTGGGAAATTTAGTAAATTCGAAATTTTTCAGCTTTTTTGCTTGAAAATTTGAACTTTTTCTCCTCGAAATTTCGTGAAATCCGAAATCGAATTTTGGAATTTTCACATTTTTTTCAGTCTTTTCTGCTTCGGATTTTCGTGAAATTCGAATTCGATTTTTAAAATTTTGCAATTTTTCAGTTATTAATTTTTGAAAAAATTTCTTTTATTAATTGAAATTCGCAGAAATTGTGCCAAAATTCTCAAAAACTGTGAATTTTCGTGGAAAAATTTTGAATTTGCTCGTAAAAACTTTAAGATTTAAATTCTCTAGTGAAAATGTCAATTTTGTAGGAAAATTTGTGCAATTTCCTAAAAGATTGTAAAATTGACAAAATGTTGTAAATTTCGAAATTTCCAAATATTTCAAAATGTGCTGGAAAGATAAAACAGGAAATTTGAAAAATTGAAATTTTCAAAAGTTTCTAATTTCGCTGTAAATATTGAAATTTTAATGTCCAAATTTTAAAAATTTTCTCGTAAAAATTTGACGATTCCAATGAAAATTTTACATGAAAATTCATAGAATTTTCTCAAAATTCTGTCAAATTTACAATTTTTTGTTAATTTTTAGAAATTTCGAAAAATTTTCAATTTTCTTGTGAAAACTTGAAAATTTCATCAAATTTGAAATTCTGAAAAATGTCAATTTTTCTGGAAAATCCCAAAATTTTTGTAAGATTTTTATTTTTCCGAAATTTGTCTTTCGAAAATTAGAAAAGTTTTGAATTTTCTCATAAAAATTTCAAAATTCGAATAAATTTAAAATTCTAAATTCTGCAGAAAAATAAATTTTCCAGATTTTCGGTTTCAACATTTTACAACATTTGTCGAACGCGCACAAATTTCAATTGAACGCCGCCGAAATTTTGTACACTTGCGACTTGTGCCGCCAACGTTTGTACTCCTTCGCCGCTCTGCAATGGCATTTGAAAAATGTTCACGAGCAAAAAAACCCGGCGGCTACAGTAAGCCGAAACTTGACGGCTACAGTAAGTCAAAAGCCGGCGGCTACAGTAGGCCAAAATTCGACGACGGCTACAGTAGGCCAAAATTCGACGACGGCTACAGTAGGCCAAAATTCGACGACGGCTACAGTAAGCCGGAATCGTCAGGCAAAAAAAACTGTATCTTCGCCCAAAAAGTTGGAGAGCAAAAAAAAGACTTATTGTTGCAATCCTTGCCAGTTGAAATTCGATTTTTACGCCGACGTTCTGGAGCATTGGGCGCGGCGCCATTTGAAACGTCTGAAAATTCCACTTTGCCGCGTCGACCGATGCAAAAAATGCAAATTTGGGCGGGATTTTCCAACTTTAGAACTGGAAAATGGCGAAAAACAATCGAAAATTTCCAATTTTGAGACGAAAAATGGAGAAAAAAAATTTATCGAAGAAGTGATTTTGGATTGAAATTTTTTTCTTTTGTATTTTTTGCGTTCAAATTTTGTTCTTTTTTCCTAATTATAATTCGCTAGTTTGAAAATAAAAGGAAAAAATTATCGCAATTTTTTAAAATTTTTAAATTTTTTCGAAAATTCTAAACTTAAAAATTTTAAAAAGTTATTGAAAATTGTGCATTTTCCAATTTTTTTATTTTAAAAATTTTATTAAACCTTCTCAATTAAAAATTCCTCATGAAAGTTCTGAATTATCGAAATTTTATTGAAAATTCTAAATTTTCAAAATTTTTGCAAAGTGTAAATTCAAAAAATTTTATTGAAAGTCGAACGCTCTAAATTATCGAAATTTTCTGAAAATACTAAATTTCCAAATTTCAAATTTTCCAAAAAAATCCGATTCTCTAGAATTTCCGTCATTTTTTGGTTAAAATTGTCGAATTTTCCATGAAAATTTTTTAAGCGAAAATTCAAAATTTTCAAATTTCAAAAATTTTCAAAGTTTAGAAATCTAATTTGACAAATCTTTAAATTTTGAAAAAAATGTCAAATACTTGAAATTCTAGAATTTATCGCCATTTTTTGCTAAAATTGTTAGAATTTCAATAGAAAAGTTTAAGAATAAAATACAAAATTTAAAAATTCAATTTGAAAAATTTTTAAAATTTTCGAAAATAGTAATTCTTAGGGTTTTTCCATCAAAATTCTAGCATTCATCGTTATTTTTTGCTGTAATACTTAGAATTTCGACAAAATTTTTAAAATAAAATTCAAAATTTTAAAAATTTAATTTGAAAATTTTCGAATTTAATAATAAACGTCGAATTCTTGAACATCTGGCATCAAAATTCTAGAATTTGTCGTCATTTTTTGATCAAATTATTAGAATTTCAAAACAAATTTTTAGAATAATTTTTAAAATTTTAAAATTAAAAAAAAATTTAATTTGAAAAACTTTTTAATTTTTAAATTTCTTTTCAGGATTTTGTAAATTCCAAGTTGAATTAAGCTTTTGAAAATTTTTATTTTGTTCAAAAATTAAAATGAAATTTTGGAAAATTATCGAAGAAAAATTTTTTCAATTCTAATTGAAAAAAAAATTAAAATTTTCGAAAATTACAATAACAAAACATTGGAAGTTTTTGGAAATTTGCGAAGTTTCATATCAAAGTTTTCTGAAATTTAGCTGCTGAAATTTCGAAAACTTTATCGAAATTTTTAGATTCAAAAAAAAGTTCGAAATATAGCTGTTGAAAATAAAAAAAGGATCGAAAATTTAGCTATTGAAAATGAAGAAAATTCTAAATTTTAAAAATTTTATTGAAATTTTAAATTTTGAAATTCATGAAAAATTCCAAATTTACAAAATATTGTTGAAAAATTTCATAGAAAACCCTAAATCCTTAAATTCAATTCAAAATTCTAAATTTTGAAAATTTTATCGAAAATCTTGAATTTTCAATGGAATTTTGTAAGCTCTTCATTACCAATTTAATTGAAAATTTTTAATTTTGGAAATTTCATTGAAAATTTTTAATTTTCAAAATTTTATTAGAAATTCCCAATTTTGAAAATTTTACGGAAAACTCTAAATTCCAAAATCCAGCACAAAATTTTGAATTTTGAGAATTTGCAAATCTTAAATTTGGCAGATTTTTTGAGAGAATTTTCCTTTTTTTTCTTCAATAACTAGAATTTCAACGAAAGTTTCCTAGAATAAAATTCAAAATTTTGAAAACTCAATTCTAAAAAATTTTAAATTTCGAAAAAATTGAATTTTCAAACTTTTAGCGTTGAAATTTTTAGAATTTATCGTCATTTTTTGCTATTAGAATTTTGAAGGAAATTTTTAGAATAATTTAAAAATTTATTTTCAAATTCAAAAAATTTAATTTTAAAAATATTTTAAATTTTCAAAAAATTTTGCAGGATTTTGTACGTTTCAAGACCAAGATATTATAAATCGTCACTTATGGACTCCTCCCATGCCTTTACCGGCGCCGTCGGGGAAACCGCCGCCGCTGCCGTTGGCCACTTCGAGGAAAGAAGCGTCGAATAAGATGGCTTCGTCGTTCAGAAAAGAACGAGATTATTTATTGGAAAATTTTAAATTAAAACCTATCAATGAAACACAAGTATGACAATTTTTCAAATTTGAAAAATTTATTTTAATTAAAATTCAAATTTTAAAATTTAATTAAAATTAAAATTTTAAAATTTAATTATAATTTATATAAGTGATTGATTTTTTTTTAAAATTTCACAATTAAAATTTCGGAAACTATCAAAATCGGATAAAAATTTGAAGCAAATAAAATTTGAAATTTGAATTTTTAAATAATATTTGAATCTCCTACTTCAAAATTTTAATATATTTTTTGATCAATAATCTTAAATATAGATTTCGCGGATAGCTGACAACTGTCAAAAATTTGACATTTTTAGCTCAAATTTGAAGAAAAACACAGAAACTTGTTAAAATTAATTTCAAAAAGTGGACTTTCCGGCCAAATTTCGAATTTTTTTAGACGACTATTCTCCAATTTTATGAACGAAATTTCAAAATTTTAATTTCCGATTCAAAATTTGATGAAATAATTGAAACATTAATTTTTTCGGATTAATAAACGAACTTGGAAATTCGAATTTTCAAGAAATTCAAAATTTTGGGAATTTCAAAGGAAAAAAATTTTGAAATTCAGGAAAATTATTCCAAATTTCATTTTTTCGTAGATTAAAAGTTGTTTAAAAAATTGAAATTTCGAAATTAAGTAGAATTTTCTACTTCAAAATGCGAATTTTCTATGGAAATTTTAATTTTTTTGGTTGAATTATTCAAATTTAAATTTTTGAAAATTTTTCAATAAAACAAATTAATTTTTAAGTTTTTGATCGAACATAAAATTTGTTATCGCTAAAGTTAAATTTTGTATGAAAATTTGGCATTTTTTGGTAGATTATAATTGGAATTTAATTTTAAAAAAACATTCGAATATAATATCATTTCCCGATTAAAAATCACTAAAAATTCGAAATTTTAGAATTTTTGAACAAAAATTAGAATTTTCTCAGAAAATTTCGCCAATTTTTTAATTTTAAAAACTTTTTCCGAAAAACTAAAAGTTTCCAGTACTCTGCGTTGATACCACTGCTTAATCTGATAGAGTGTGT